>OZ030007.1:162778932-163146432 GCA_964023405.1 Apodemus agrarius | reverse complement strand
TGTGTTAAGTCACTAGAAGTGAACCAAAGCGATTTTGCAGTGTTAGGCAGCTCACAGCCACTCTCCTTTGGCAGCAGTGAAAGGCGATGCTAGAGGAGAGCTTCTGTGCTGAGCTCCAATAATCAAAACACAAAACATTTAAAGCAGTGCCTTAGCACTTCTGAAATCATGTTTAACTTGCAGGCCAAGTTCAGGTCCCTGTTCAAATGAACTTTATGATCTTGCCTCTGCCCCAAGTGATCACTCAAGTCCACACTAAAAAACTGAAACACTACACTTGACATTTTTTAAAACACCAGAAGCCCAGAGAGTTGTGCTAAAGATGTCTTTAGTCCTGTATGAAAATATTCTTGAGCAGTAGCACTTATTGTAAGGCAAGAGGACCTTGTTCAAATGCCGTGAAAGTGGAAAGAGAGCCCCACAACTGGCGGCAATGAGTTCACAGAAACGTGAACCCAAATCAAGTGTTCCTAATAGATCCAAAGTCGAAATGACAAAAGTTCAGTCTGTTTCAAAAATATTAGCAGAATTTCACAAAATTTTTATTCTCTTTTCAAGAATAAGCCAACAAGTTTGGCTGTTGACTGGAAGCTAGGCAAAGTCTCAAATTAGCAACCCGCTGTACCTGGCTGGCTTCCACAAGCCTGCCACTCATTATGGTTTATTTCATTACCTATATAAGTTCACTAGTCATTTACTGGACTGGGAAACAACATATGCATTGCCCTGGGGATGTTAACATATCCTATAGTAGGTGAGAGGAGAGAGAGAGAGAGAGAGAGAGAGAGAGAGAGAGAGAGCTCCAACTGGCCTTGGAGCTGCAGACAAGCTGCCGAGTCCCCCAGCCACACACAGAACTACTTTATAGGTGCTGTTTTTATAGGTATTTTGAAAACTGGATGTTATGGGCCCTTCCCTATTCACAGCAGGAAACGGAAGCTGGATGCTCTCCAGAGGACACAGAGCAACAGGATTATATTGCTTATCTAAAACCAACACACTAACTCCTTAGCTGCCCTTTCCATTTTAAGGGGTTTTCTTGTTTTGTGGTGATGCTGGTTTTTAATACATAAAAGAGCTTGAACATGGTTTTGCATTCTAATCCAAGATAATGCCAAGCATGTCAAACTGTTTTCTGCTAGTCCCGAGTGTGGAGGGATCAAGCTTGTCTTGCTTCGCCCTCTAGTTAGACTCAGCTTCTGGATCTCTTCCTACTCACTGCTCTCTCTGCACTCCAGGAACCTGACAGGCAGCCTCTCATAGCCTCAGATCCATTCTTGTGATCTCCCTTCTCCATTTGTTCTTGCTTTCAGTACATCATACACATATCATTATGCAAACTCACATACCTAGAAATACAAATGACTATAATGTAATCAATTTAAGTTCTCTTTGAATTCCTCTTTTTTTTTTCCTTTTTTTTGAACTAAGGAAAGTTAATGAAAATCAAGACTACATAATTCTCAGGGCTCCAGGAAAAAAAAAATGAGACAAAGATTTCAAAACAGTTACAAAAGAACATAGAACTGCCTGTTGACTTTTCCCAAAAGTCACAACGTAGTCCTGCTCACACACATAAAAATAACCCAACAGCCAGTCTTATCCTTTGATTTCTATTCCCATGGTCACGACTAACATCAAAATTGACCTCCATATTACATGTCATATGGAGAACACTGCTCATTCTCGATACACCCTTCTCATTGTGCCCTGGTTTGTTTTCTCTTATGATTAAATAACACCAAGATACAACTTGGGAAGGAAAGGATTAGTTTCAGTTTGCCTGTGACAGGGAAGCAAAGGCAGGAACCTAAAGAAGGCAGGAGCATGGTGGATGAGCTGAAGCAACTCCATGAGGTGGAAGGCTGCTTACTGGCCTACTCTCCATGGCTTCCTTATCCTGCTTTCTTATATAACCTAAGATGACCTGCTGAGCAGTGATACCACCCATGTGGGTTGGGCCATCCCTTATCAATCATCAATCAAAAAAGTACTTTGCCAATGTGTCTATAGGCTAATCTGATGGAGACAATTTCTCAATTGAGTTTCTCTCTCATTGAGTGACTCTAGTTTGTGTCACAATGACAAAAAATTAACAAGTTCTGTGGTATCTGTTAAAAAAGCTAGTTTCTCTAACCTTTCATCACTGACCCAAACAAGTTATTTTTCTAGGCCATTAGGCCATTGTACCTTGTTATAATGATGCTCCTGGGGACAAGGAAAGAATTCAAACTCCATCACACTTGCTTTCAAACTTTCCACTCTACCTAGGAGTGTGCTTCCCTTAGACACGAGTTTCAGGAGCTCTGTGAAGATCCGCAGCCTGTGTGTGCACAGCTTCTTTTTGGCTGCTGCTCCCCACTGCCTTTGCTGTGTATCTTTGACTTGTACCAGGTCTGGGAGATTAATGTATACTCAAGATTTACAGTGTCCAGACAAGCCATGAAAACCATTAAGCTAGCCTACTCTTAGCACTCTCTGAAACAAGGTCTATCCAGCAATATTATTTAGGCAAAAAGTTTTAACATGGGCAATGAAAATTAAAGTGAACATTTAGCAAGAATCAGTAGATAAATATATTTCCCAGATAAATATTCTATTTCTATGATTGGGAAGAATGTATATATAAATTTCCAGGGGACACAAAACTTCAGTACCCTGTATCATCATTAGAAGCAATATTAGCTTAATAGACATATAAATGTTTGTAAAATTAAAGTGTGCATACAGTGACTACCTTGCACCATTGTGTTATCCATTTATAAGGAGTCATTGACTCATGTTAATTTAATAATTCCAAGAAGTTTACCAATCTGGCCTGCCTACTGTATCCAGCATATGAGCAGAGAGGGAATTAGAGAGGTATAAAGAGATGAGACATACAGTCAAACAAAGGAGTCACAAATCCAAATTGAGGCTGGGGATGAAGTAGAGCCTGTCTCTGATCTACTGTTCTCTCCTACCTCCCAACTCAGGGCTCAGATTTTATCTTGATATAATTCTTATCCTCAGACTGTAAGTACTATGGAGTCAATCTTGGTACAAATATTAGCAAGGCAAGAATTGCAATGTTATGTCAATTACTAATCACTACCTGTTCTTTTCAAAGCTTTAAATAATTTACTTATTTTTCTAATATATTTCATATATATAATTTATACATAACTATCTCTTATTGGTTATTAATATAAGTCTAAAACTATTTAGAATATCAACAGAGCATAGTGTTACACTTCAGATTATATATTACATCTATATTAAATATTCATATATATTAATCCATTTTCACAAAATTTTACAAACTGCATCAAAGGACACACATACCCATAGAGCTCCTGTTTGCAGGCTACACAGGAGTGTGTACTCATTGATTATAGATACATTGGTTATAACTTTCTTTGTTAACCAATAGAGAGTAATTGGTTCATACAATCTCCAAATTAATATTTCTCATGAACATTCTGCCTGTTTAGTCTTTTAAATAATATTTTACACAAAATTCATAACTAGGAAATTAATTAATCTAAGACTGTCCATTCAATTATTTTTATGTCTAATTAAAATGAGAGACCCATGCTGGGAGACCTGGAAATGGAGCTGTGCTGGCTGGATATTCCTATGAAAATGACCTCAGGTAACAAGATCCCCAGGGAGAGAAGCTCCCACAGCAGCACTACCCGCCCTGGTAAAGCAGCTTAGTGGAGAGTATGCACAGGCACACAGGGATCTGAGGCCACAGGTCCTTTAATCTTCACTTTACACTTAGCTGCAGGCACACTGTAGGCATCTCTTCATGAGGTGAACATGAAAATGCATTGCTCGCAACCACAGTGACAATGCTGCTTGATGTGTGGAGATGTATAATAGGAAAAGAGAAGGTTAAAGGTCTCTCCTCTCAGGGTCTTAATAACACATTATGACCACTCTTGTTGGTAAGAAATGCTCTCCTCAGAAGTTGCTACAGTAGGTAGATCAAAGTTTCCATTTAAATGGATATTTCAGAACTGAGCAGATAATTTAGTTGATAAAGTATGTTTTTCATAGCACAAGGACCCCTGAGTTTGATCCTCCCAAACCCCATGTAGCAAAGCAGAAAACCATAGAAAATATTTGAAATCTCAGTGGTGGACAAGTAAAGACCACCATATTCCTGGAGCTACCTAACCTACTTGGCAAATCCCAAGTAATGAGAGACCAGATACATACATACATGCATACATATATATATGTATCTGTACATATATGTATATATGCATATGTGTATATATATGTATATATATATACATATTCTCCACATGCATTGGCACACATATATATACATGAAGATGCACTAATTAATATGCACATATATTCATAGAAATACAAAATGGACATGTTAAGGATATTATAATGGAGTACTTTGTACTTCATTGATTTAAAAAAAATATTCATTTTGGTCAAAGCAAGAATTCAGAAACTCCTTTGGAGGGGCTTTCTATTGTTTGAGTCTACTTATTTGATCTTAAAGCCACACAGAAATATAAATATCGGAACTAACATCTATTTCCTCATGGTGACTCTGATTCTCATATCCTGTTCTTGTCACACTTTAGTCGTCAACTTGGATTTGTAAATGAATTGACCTCTCCAGGCTAAGAGAACTGAACAAGCAAAAGAGGAAGCAGAGTTTGATTGAAATGTCTTCCTTTTGGTCCCCCAGTATCCTTCTTACTTTCTTACACAAAGAAAACACTCTTCTCCTCCTAATGTGACAGAATAGGAATCATATCCTGTTCCTGCAACCACGTGTTTAAGTGGAATTGTGCATTAACACTTAAAAGCTTACTCAAGTTACAGAGATAGATGTCCCATCACCATCCTTTGTGGGATATGCCCTTTTACTGATCCATAATCCCTCCCTCATTTCCCATTTCTGTTTATGAGTGTGTTATGATTCATATTTCATATTCACTAAAGTTAGTAACATCCTTCCAAAATCAGACTTGTGTATTGACTCCAGGGCTAACTTACTCAGTGGCTGCGTACTCTGTCATTAATTATTCCATAGTTATCTTCCCGGGAAGTGTGCTTGCTGCAGCATCACGGACTGTAGGTTATACAGAGCAGAAGGAAGCTTCTCATGCATCCTGTGAATGCAATCTTTCCATGTGCGTGCTTCCAGCCCAAGGTTCATTGGGCAGAGGTTTCCCAAGTCGTGACCAGAAGAATAATTTCATCTATGACATCAATGTTCCCAAGGATCAAAGTCTGCTTTGCTTTCAGCTGTGAACAAAGAGGCAAAGATGGGAAAGCCAGACTGTAGTGACTCAGTCTGAGAAAACTTGGAAAGATTACATGTTACCAGGTTCATTCTAATGCCATCCTTGTGGGCCTCCACTATGTTTTCATCTGTCTTTTACATATAAAAAGTGTATTCCCCTCACTGATGAAACAGTGGGAGCCACTTAGTTTTTCTCTAGTCAGTTAAGGTATATGGGATATGGACCACATCTGGGGTATATGTCAGATGTGAGTCCTAGTAATCCAGTGTCACAAAGTGGGTAGTCCTTTTCAAACATATTCCCTTGGTACTAAAGCACACTTCTATAATATAAAAAAGAGTAAATATAAAAAAAGTAAAAAAAATAACTCCAATCCCACCTTTTAAAGTCTCTGTCAGAGAACACTGCTACTCATAGTCAACACTTATGTAACACTTTAGAATTTCATCACACTTGTATGCTGAATGCCAAAGGTAACACCTACTGCAGGAATTACACTCTGCTTTAATTCCAGGAGTCTAGAGAAATTGTAAAAGTACCACTACCATTTTTTATGTTGTTAGTATCACACATTCTAAATAATGAAGCCTCCTGTGTTTCTGTAAAAGTGCTTCTGTAAGTGGAGATTGGTGAAATTGATGTAGCAGCTTGCTACATCAATTTCACCAATGTTTTGCATTTTTTTTACAGAGAAAACATTGAATCTGGTTTAACTATGAACATTCACCAAAAGATCAGAATTATTTAATTGATTTCATTTTGATTAATCTATGAAGGGGGATGATATATAAGGCCCTAGTCAAAATCATGGTTATATTTGATGCATTTTATAAACCTGTGCAAACTAAGTTGCCAAAAGCTATTCCCCAGCAGTAATAAAACTCTGGTATGTGCTTAGTAAGAATGTTGACAACACTCCTGTGAGATATGAGGTACAAATATTATTACAGCTGGGGAAAGAAAGGATGGTAACTTAAGTGACTTGTCCAAGGAGACACAATAAATTGGATGTGGTCTTTGGGAATAACCTTGACTTCCTCTTAGACTTTTCTCTGTGATACTATGTGGCCTTTCTGAGCTTCTGGAAGTTTCCTCATTAACCTTGTAGTTAATCTTCATGTTTTATGAGATCATTTCTAGACAAATAAATACAATCTTTTTAATACAATTTCTCAGGCCATGTAAATTAAAGAAATCCACTCCTAATAAAGACCAGAGAAAATCTACTGTATCCACATGATATTGGAAAGCCAGTACCTAATGACTTCCATCTGCCCCTAGTAATTGATGGGAGGTTATCACATGGTCTTACACATTACCCTTATCATTTGGGACTGATACATAAATATGTTAGGACTACTAACTAGACTGTGATAATGGGAGCAATATGTGGAATATAATAGGAGCTTCAAAGATTTTTTTTTTGTGAAGCACAGGACAGGAAGGAAACTTCATCCCAATAATAAAACTGCTGTTTGCAAAGCTCCACTTGCTCTTTTCTATGTAGTGAGCTGTAGATGTAGAAACTAGTTTCAGACAGAAGAAAAATGCTACTTCATATGATGTTTCACAAAGTATCTTCTAGTGCTACCAACAATCTTGGGTTAGTCTGCAGTAAAGTGTATAAGTATAACTCAGGAATGAATGATGCTGCACCATGGTTGCAGGATTTGTTTTAGAGAAAATCTCAGTTGTCTGTGACCTACAACTGGTAATGTGAAGCCACAACCATATTATCAAAGGTAATCTTGATTTATAGCCAATGAGTATAAAGAGTGATCACAGTTTGAAATACTTTCATTGATACTTATACTAATATTTGAATTAGTAAACTGACATAATAACCAAGCCAACTTAGTCCATATTAGAAAGGGTTACAGTTCATGCTTTGTTAACCTGGTACCTATTACATCTTTTTAAGCCCACTTAATCTACAAATAAAGGCAGACCTGAGATAGAGTTCTGCCCACTCTGAAACAACTCCCCTGTAAGTATGATCTTATCAGCTCCTTTTCCAAAACAGGATCAATGTACTTGACTTGTATTCTTTTTCTTTTCACTTTCAATTCTGTAAATTACGCAATCTTGATTAATGGGACAAGAAAGAAGAAAACAAAGCTATCTGACTCACACACACACACACACACACACATATATATATATATGTATGTATGTATATATATGTATATATATACATATATATATATGCATAGGTATGTATATATGCATAGATATGTGTGTGTACACATACAAAAATAAATAAAGAAGAAATAACATAATTATCACACTCACTGATTTTGCAATTAGATATATGATTTTGCTTCCATTTTTGGCTGCCCTTTTCTGATAGCCATGCCACAGCTCTCTGATTTTATGACTTACCTGAGCTGGCCATGGTTGTTGACTGTATCAACATTTCACTTTTATAGTTTTACCCATTTATACTTAAAGAGAACTGCTATCATTTCATATGTATTAGGTCACATGATACAACAAAATAAGACATGCTCCAAACCTTCTATATTTTGACTTGGTATTCCTTGTACTCAATGTGTAGAAATAATCCAGTCATACTTGGTAACTAGGGTTAATCAATCACTCTAGTCAATAAAACAATTTCATTCTTTGAGTATCAATTATGATGAACAAGAAGCCCAAAGTGTCTTGTGTTATAATAAGGTGTTCAGGGGGCAGTGCGTCAGGTTATCAGGACAGCTCTATCAAACTGATAGGATATTTAACAAGATCAGTGAATTCCATGACTGAGCCCATCTATCTCTTCTTCTTCTACTGTGAAGCCCTTTGATTAGGATAAAAACTAAAACTCTTCACTCTCCTGTTATGAGTCATTGAACATGGAGGTTCCACTCTCCTATTATGAGTCATTGAACATGGAGGTTCAACACAAATCACTGTTCTTGGTTGCCCTCCAAAACTCATCTTCATCATAATGCTGAAAACCTCAGACCCTATTGGTGCAGGATGGAGAAATCAATCTCAATGACCAGAGAACGATCTCTCTCTCTCTCTCTCTCTCTCTCTCTCTCTCTCTCTCTCTCTCTCTCTCTCTCTCTCTCGTGCCCAGATTTCATAGTTATGAAATGTGTTATGCATGTGCCCAGGGAAGAAAAGATATCATTGATTTTACCAGACACTAGACCCAACACACCATAATATCAATCTGATAGGCAAAATCAGGGGAAAAAAGGGGGAATGCCAGGGTGTTGAGGTGGGAGTGGGTGGCTGGGAGGGAGAGGGAGCACCCTCATAGAAGCAGGAGGACAGGGGATGGGATAGGGAGTTCTGGAGGGGAAACTAGAAAAGGGGAAAATATTTGAAATGTAAATACATAAAATATCCAACAAAAAATGCAAAAAAATAAATAAATGAAAGAAAGAAAGAAACAAAGAAAGAAAGAAACAAAGAAAGAAAGAAAATGAAGGCCCTAGTGGGGAATGCTAAGGAAACCTATGATAGTTTTTTCATTTATTTATTTTTTGTTTAATGGTCCTTTTGTCAAATACAGTTTGAGTATTCGTTTATATGCATGGATTTGTACTCCTCTCATAGAATTAAAAGTGTGTGTGTGTGTGTGTGTGTGTGTGTGTGTGTGTGTGTTTATGTTTTGTTTTGCTTTATGTGCAGGAAAGTAGTTAAATGTTGAGGTTCATAAGTGGTCAAGCTTCCCAGAATCAGTTACTCAGTCTACATGAGATATCTGCCCTATATTCTTCACCCCATATTCAGGGAACATCACTGAAAAGGGGGCTGAAGGAATGTAAGAGTCTGAAGATTATGAAAATACAGTAAAGTGTTGACTACTGGTCATGACATTCTATTGCACACAAGAACTCACATGAACTCAGCAACTGTGGTTATTTCCATGATACCTACATAAGTTCAGTTCAATAAAAATTATGGCACAGATGGTAGAGGGCCTTCCAAGGACTTTTCCCTTGCTAAGGACACATATACTTGAGGAATGCTAGGGCAGGGAGTTATTTATTCTTAGGAATATAGTCTCTGATAGGTTGCACAAGACCTACTGGTCAGCCCCACACATATGCATACAGGTAACACCAACTAAACTCTGTAGGTTATTTTTTTTTAAAGCACAACTGCATGGACTATTAAAGGGTTAAGTGAAGTGGAAATTTCTGTTTTCTTTGAAGACTCACTTGTGTTATGTGCTGTTTTTCTGGAAATTGTCTTTTTGTTTCTTTTTTTCCTTTTTAATTAATTTATTTATTTTTATTTATTGGATATATTCTATATTTACATTTCATTTCCCTTTTTCTGGTTCCCCATCCCCCAAAGGTCTCACATGCCCTTTTCCCTCCCCCTGTTTCCCCATCCACCCCTTCCCACTTCCCTGTTCTGGTATTCCCTACACTAATGTTTTGATTCTTTCCAGCACCGGTGTCCACTCCTTCCTTATTGTCGGACATCATTTGATATGTGGATTGTGTCTTTGGTGTCCCAAGAGTCTAGGCTAATATCCACTTATCAGTGAGTGCATACCATGGGTATTCTTTTGAGACTGGGTTAACTCACTTAGTATGATGTTCTCCAGCTCCATCCATTTCTCTAAGAATTTCATGAATTCATTGTTTCTAATGGCTGAATAGTACTCCATTATGTATATATACCACATTTTTTTTATCCATTCCTCTGTTGAGGGACATCTGGGTTCTTTCCAGCTTCTGATTATTATAAATAAGGCTTTTTAAAAATTGAATATAATCTTTATTTACATTTCAAATGCTAAAACCTTTCCCAGTTTCCCTTCCCAAAACCCCCAACACCACCTCTCATCTCCTGCCTGCAAGTACATGCCCCTCCACCTGACCCACTCCCACCTCCCTCACTTTGATTTCCCTTTGTTGCGACATCCTTTGAGCCTTCACAAGACCAAGGACCACTCCTCCCACTGAGGCCCAACAAGGAATTTCTCTGCCACATTTTTGGCTGGAACCATGTGTACCCCTTGGTTGATGGTTTAGTCCCTGGAAGTCCTTGGGCACCTGGGTGGCCTACATCTTTGTTCTTCCCATGGGGCTGTAAACCCTTTCAGCTCCTCTGGACACCTTCTAACTCCTCCATTGGGGACCCCACACCCAGTCCAATAGTTGGCTGCTAGCATCTGCCTCTAGCATCTGTCCAAGCTCCTCTGGAGACAACCATGACATGCTCCTTTTGGTATGCACTTCTTGTCTTCCATAATAGTGTCAGGGATTGGTGACTGTTTATAGGATGAATCCCCAGGTAGGGCAGTTTCTGGGTGGCCTTTCCTTCAGTCTCTCTGTTCCATACTTTGTCTCCTTTATTACTCCTGTGAGTATTTTGTTCCATTTCTCAGAGTAACCAAAGCTTGCCTACTTCAGTTTCCCTTCTTTTTGAGCTTTCCTGTGGTCTGTGAATTGTAACTTGTTTATTTTGAGATTTGGGCTAACATCCACTTATCAGTGAGTGCATACTATGTGTGTTCTTTTGTGATTGGGTTACTTCACTAAGGATGACACTTTCCAGTTCCATCCATTTGCCTAAGAATTTCATGAAGTCATTGTTTTTAATAGCTGAATAGTATTCCATTATGTATATATACCACAGTTTCAGTATCCATTCCCCTGTTGAAGGATATCTGGATACTTTCTAGCTTCTGGCTATTATAAATAAGGCTGCGATGAACATAGTGGAACACGTGTCCTTATTACATGTAGGAACATCTTTTGGGTATATGCCTAGGAATGGTATAGTTGGGTCTTCAGGTACTACTATGTCTAATTTTCAGAGGAAACGCCAAACTGATTTCTAGATTGGTTTTACCAGCTTCCAATTCCACCAATAATGGAGAAGTGTACTTCTTTCCCCACATCCTCTCCAGCATCTGTTTTCCCCTGTGTTTTTCATCTTAGCCATTCTGAGTTGTGTGAGGTAGAATCTCAGTGTTGTTTTTATTTGCATTTCCCTGATAGCTAAGGATGCTGAACATTTCTTTAAGTGCTTTAGAGCCATTCACATTTCCTCAGTTGAGAATTCCCTGTTTAGCTCTGCACCCCATTTTTAATAGGGTTATTTGACTCTCTGCAGTCTAACTTCTTAAGTTCTTTGTGTACATTGGATATTAGCCCTCTATCTGATGTAGGATTGGTAAAGATTTTTCCCCAATATGTTGGCTACCTTTTTCTTTTTTTTTTTTTTTTTTTTTTCTTCTTTTTTTGGTTTTTCGAGACAGGGTTTCTCTGTGTAGCCTTGGCTGTCCTGGAACTCACTCTGTAGACCAGGCTGGCTTCGAACTCAGAAATCCGCCTGCCTCTGCCTCCCAAGTGCTGGGATTACAGGCGTGCGCCACCACCGCCCAGCTTTACCTTTTTGTCTTACTGATCGTGTCCTTTGCCTTACAGAAGTTTTGCAGTTTTATAAGGTCCCATTTGTCAATTCTTGTTCTTAAAGCATAAGCCATTGGTATTCTATTCAGGACTTTTCCCCCTGTGCTCATGTATTCAAGAGTCTTCACCACTTTCTCCTCAATAAGCTTCAGTGTGTATGGTTTTATGTGTAGGTCATTGATCCACTTGAACTTGAGCTTTGTACAAGGAGATAAGAATGGGACAATTTGCATTTTTCTGCATGCTGAACTCCTTTTGATCTTGCACCATTTGTTTAAAAATGCAGTCTTTTTCCACTGGATATTTTTAGTTCCTTTGTCAAATATCAAATGACCCTAGGTGTGTGGGTTCTTTTCTGGGTCTTCAATTCTATTTCATTGATTTTCCTGCCTGTTTCCCTACCAATACCAAACATTTTTATCACTATTGCTCTGTAGTAGGGCTTGAGGTCAGGGATAGTGATTCCCACAGGAGATCTTTTGTTGTAGAGAATGGTTTTTGCTATCCTTGGTTTTTTTGTTATTCCAGATGAATTTGAGAAATTCTCTATCTAGATCTATGAAGAATCTATTTGGAATTTTGATGGGGATTGCATTGAATCGGTAGATTGCTTTCAGCAAGATGGCCATTTTTACTATATTAATCCCATCCATGAGCATGGGACATCTTTCCATCTTCTGAGATCTTTTTCAATTTCTTTCTTCAGTGATATGAAGTTTTTGTCATACTGTACTTTCACTTGCCTGGTTAGAGTCACACCAATGTATTTTTTATTATTTGTGACAATTATGAAGGGTGTCTGTTTCCTAATCTTTTCTCATCCTCTTTATCCTTTGAGTATTGGAAGGCTACTGATTTGTTTGAGTTAATTTTATATCCAGCCACTTTGCTGAGGTTGTTGATCAGGTTTAGGAGTTCTCTGGTGGAACATTTGGAGTCACTTAAGTACACTATTGTATCATCTGCAAATAGTGATATTTTGGATTCTTCCTTTCCAATTTGTATTTCTTTAACCTCCTTTTGTTGTCTGATTGCATTGGTAGGACTTCGAGTACTATATTGAACTCGGGAGAATGTGGACAGCCTTGCCTAGTCTTGATAATCAGTGGAATTGTTTCATATTTGTCTCCATGTTTTTTTTATGTTGGCTACTGGTTTGCTGAATATTGTTTTTACTATGTTTAGGTATGGGCCTTGAATTTCTGGTCTTTGCAAGACTATTATCGTAAATTGGTGTTGGATATTGTCAAATGCTTTCTCAACATCTAATGAAATGATCATGGGTTTTTTACTTTGAGTTTGTTTTGTAGTGGATTACATTCATAGATTTCAGAATATTGAACCATCCCTGCATCCCTGGGATGAAGCCTACTTGTTTGTGATGGATGATCATTTTGATTTTTTTTTTTTTTTTTTTGGATTTAGTTGACAAGAACTTTATTGAGTATTTTTTCCTTGGTATTCATAAGGAAAATTGGTCTAAAGTTCTTCTTGCTAGGTCTTTGTGTGGTTTAGGTATCAGAGTAATTGTAGCTTCATAGAATGAATCAGGCAATTTTCTTTCAGTTTCTGTTTTGTGGAATAGTTTGAAGAGTATTGATATTAGGTCTTCTTTGAAGGTTTGTTAGAACTCTGCATTAAACCTATCTGGTCCTGGACTCTTTTTGTGTGGAAGATGATTAATGACTTCTATATCTTTAGGAGTTATGTTACTGTCCAGATCACTTATCTGATCCTGACTTAACTTTGATGCCTGGTATCTGTCTAGAAAATTTTCCATTTAATCTAGATGTTCGTGTTTTTTGTTTTTTTGTTTTTTTTGTTTTGTTTTGTTTTGAGTATAGAGTTTTGTATTAGAATCCAATGATGTTTTGGATTTCCTCAGTATCTGCTGTTATTTCTCCCTTTTCATTTCTGATTTTGCTAATTTGGGTACTGTCTCTGTGCCCTATGGTTAGTCTGGCTAATGGTTTATCTGGTTGATTGTTTCAATGAACCAGCTCCCGATTTTATTGATTCTTTGTATAGTTCTTTGTGTTTAGATTTGGGTTCAGACCTGAGTTTGATTATATCCTGTCTTCTAATACTTTTAGATATATTTGCTTCTTTTTGTTCCAGAGCTTTCAGGTGTGCTGTTAAACTGCTAGTACATGCTCTCTCTGATTTCTTTTTGGAGGCACTCATAGCTATGAATTTTCCTTTTAGCACTGCTTTCCTTGTGCCCCATAAGTGTGGGCATGTTGTAACTTCATTTTCATTAAATGCTAAAAAGTCTTAATTTCTTTCCTTCCTTCCTTCCTTCCTTCCTTCCTTCCTTCCTTCCTTCCTTCCCTCCCTCCCTCCCTCCCTCCCTCTCTCTCTCTCTCCCTTCCTTCCTTCCTTCCTTCCTTCCCTCCCTCCCTTCTCTCTCTCTCTGTCTCTTTCTTTCTTTCTTTCTTTCTTTCTTTCTTTCTTTCTTTCTTTCTTTCTTTCTTTCTTTCCCAAGGTATCATTGAGTAGAACGTTTTTCAGTTTTCTTGTGTATGTGGCCTTTCTGATGTTTTTGTTACTATTGAAGACCAGTTTTAGTCTGTAGTGGTCTGATAGGAGACATAGGATTATTTCAATGTTCTTGTATCTGGTGAGGCTTGTTTTGTGAGGAATATATGGTCATTTTTTGAGAAGTTTCCATGAAGTGCTGAGAAGGTATATTATTTTGTTTTAGAATATAATGTTATATAGATATCTGTTAGATCCATTTGGTTCATAATTTCTGTTAGTTTCACTACATCTCTGTTTAGTTTCTGTTTATATGATCTGTCCATGTGATTTGAACTTTAGTAAAATTTTTTTTATGATTGTTGGTGCCCTTGTATTTGGAGAATATATGTTCAAAATTGAGAGTTCTTCTTGGTAGATTTTTTCCTTTGATGAGTATGAAGTGTCCCTCCTTATCATTTTTTTATTCGATATATTATTTACTACATTTCAAATAATTTCCCCTTTCCTTGATCCCCCTCCCCGAAAGTTCCATAAGCATTCTTCCCTCCCCCTGTTCTCCAATCAACCTCTTCCTGCTTCCCTGTCCTTGTATTTACCTATACTACTGCACTGTGCCTTTCCAGGACCAGGGGGCTCTCTTTCCTTCTTCTTGGGTATCATTTGATATATGAATTGTTTCTTGGGTATTCTGAGTGTCTGGGTTAATATCTGCTTATCAGTGAGTGCATAACATGTGTGTTCTTTTATGATTGGGTTACCCCACTTAGGATGAAATTCTTCAGGTCCACCCATTTGCCTAAGAATTTCATGAATTCATTGTTTTTAATAGTTGAATAGAATTCCATAGTGTAAATATACCACATTTTCTGTATCCATTCCTCCACTGAGAGACATCTTGGTTCTTTTCAGCTTCTGGCTCTTATAAATAGGGCTGCTATGAACATAGTGGAGCATGTATCTTTATTACATGCTGGGGAATCCTCTGGGTATATGCCCAGGAGTGGAAAAGTGGGGTCTTCCAGTAGTATCATGTCCAGTTTTCGGAGGAACTGCCAGACTGATTTCCAGAGGGGATGTACTAGCTTACAACCCCGCTAGCAATGGAAGAGTGTTCCTTTGTCCACATCCTCAAGAGCACTTGTTTTTTCCTGAGTTTTGATTTAAGCCATTCTGACTGGTGTGAGGTGAAATCTCAGGGTTGTTTTGATTTACATTTCCCTGGTAACTAAGGATGTTGATCATTTCTTTAGGTGCTTCTAAGCCATTTGATATTCCTCAGGTGAAAATTCTTTGTTTAGCTCTGTACCCCATTTTTTAATAGGGTTATTTGGCTCTCTGGAGTCTAGCTTAATGAGTTCTTTATATATCCTGGATATAAGCCCTCTGTCAGGTGTAGGATTGGTAAAGATCTTTTCCCAATTTGTTGGTTGCCATTTTGTCCTTTTGACAATGTACTTTGCCTTACAGAAACTTTGTGATTTTATGAGGTCCCATTTGCCAATTCTTGATCTTAGATCACAAGCTATTGGTATTTTGTTCAGGAACTTTTCCCCTGTGCCCATGTCCTCAAGGGTCTCCCCCAGTTTCTTTTCTATTAGTTTCAGTTTGTCTAGTTTTATGTGGCGGTCCTTGATCCACTTGGACTTGAGCTTAGTACAAGGAGATAAGAATGGATCAATTTGCATTCTTCTGCATGCTGACCTCCAATTGAACCAGCACCATTTGTTGAAAAGGCTTTTTTCCACTGGATAGTTGTAGCATCTTTGTCAAGTGACCATAGTGTATGGGTTCATTTCTGGGTCTTCAATTCTATTCCATTGATGTACTTGCCTGTCACTGTACCAATACCATACAGTTTTTAACACGATTGCTCTGTAGTACTGCTTGAGGTCTGGGATACTGATTCCCCTATAAGTTCTAGCTATCCTGTTTTCTTTTCTTTTCTTTTCTTTTTTTTTCTTTTTCTTTTTTCTTTCTTTTTTTTTTGTCATTCCAGATGAATTTGAGAATTGCTCTCTCTAGATCTATGAAGAATCGATTTGGAATTTTGAAGGGGGATGGAATTGAATCTATAGATTGCTTTCATCCATTTCTACTATATTAATCCCATCCATGAGCATGTGACATCTTTCTGTATTCCGAGATCTTTTTCAATTTCTTTCTTCAGTGAGTTAAAGTTTTTGTCATACAGATCTTTCACTTGTTTGTTTAGTCACACCAAGATTCTTTATATTGTTTGGGGCTATTGTGAAGGGTGTCATTTCCCTAATAATTTTCTCAGCCTGCTTATCCTTTGAGTATAAGAAGGCTACTGATTTGCTTGAGTGAAATTTATATCCAACCACATTGCTGAAGTTGTTTATCAGCTGTAGGAGTTCTCTGGTGGAGTTTTTTGGGTCGCTTTCATATACTATCATATCATTTGTGATAATTTGACTTCTACCTTTCCAATTTGTATCACTTTGACCTCCTTTTGTTGTCTAATTGCTCTAGCTAGAACTTCATGTACTAGATTGAATAAATATGGATAGAGAAGGCATCCTAAAAATCCAAAATCTAAAATAAATGCAGACTAAAATCTAGTCCCTGATTTTTGTAGGATTGCTTCAAGTTTCTCTCCATTTAGTTTGATGTTGGCTACTGGTTTGCAGTATATTGCTTTTATTATGTTTAGGTATGGGCCTTGAATTCCTGTTCTTTCCCAGACCTTAACATGAAAGGATTCTGAATTTTGTCAAATACTTTTTCAACATCTAATGAAATGACCATGTGGGTTTTTTTTGTTGAGTTTGTTTATGTAGTGGATTACATTGATGGATTTCTGTATATTGAGCCATTCCTGCATCTCTGGGATGAAGCCTACTTCATCATGGTGAATGATCGTTTTGATGTGTGTTTTTGGATATGGTTGGCAAACATTTTATTGTGTATTTTTGCATCAATATTCATAAGGGAAATCGGTCTAAAGTTCTCTTTCTTTGTTGAATCTTCCTGTGGATTTGGTATCAGTGAAATTGTGGCTTCATAGAACGAATTGGGTAGTGTTCCTTTTGTTTCTATTTTATGGAATAGTTTGAAGAGTACTGGTGTTAGATCTTCTTTGAAGGTCTGATAGAATTCTGCACTAAAACCATCTGGTCCTATGCTTTTTTTGTTATTGTTGTTTGTTTGTTTGGGAGACTATCAATGACTACTTCTATTTCTTTAGGGGTTATGGGACCATTTATTTGTTTTATCTGATCCTGATTAAAGTTTGGTAATTGAGGAAATTGTCCATTTCATCCTGATTTTCCAGTTGAGTTGAGTATAGGCTTTTGAAATAGGATATGATAATTTTTTGAATTTCCTCAGTTTCTGTTGTTATTTCTCCCTTTTCCCTTCTGAAGTTGTTAATTTATGCTTTCTTGTTAGTCTGGCTAATGGTTCATCTATCTTGTTGATTTTCCCAAAGAACCAGCTCCTGCTTTTGTTGAATCTTTGTATAGTTCTTTTTGTTTCAACTTGCTTGATTTTAGCCCTGAGTTCAATGATTTCCTGCCTTCTACTCCTCTTGGGTGTATTAGCTTCTTTCTGTTCTAAAGCTTTCAGGTGTGCTCTTCAACTACTAGGGTATGCTCTTTTCAGCTTTTTGGAGGCACTCAGATCTATGAGTTTTCCTCTTAGCACTGCTTTCATTGTGTCCCATAAAATTGGGTATGTTGACCCTTCATTTTCATTAAATTCTAAAAAGGGTTTTGATATCATTCCTTATTTCTTTCTTGACCAAGGTATCATTGAGTAGAGCATTGGTCAGCTTCCATGTGTATGTGGGCTTTCTGGGTTTTTTGTTTGTTTGTCTGTTTGTTTTGTTTTTTGTTGTTGTTGGTTTTTTTTTTTTTGCTTTTGAAGACCACCCTTACTCCATAGTGATCTGATAGGAGGCATGGAATTAGTTTGATCTTTCATGAGGTGCTGAGAAGAAGGTATATTCTTTTGATTTAGGATGAAATGTTCTATAGATATCTGTGAAAGCCGTTTGGCCCAAAATTTCTTTTAGTTTCAGTGTGTCTCTCTTTAGTTTGTGCTTCCCTAATCTGTCCATTGATGAGATGGGGTGTTGAAGTCACCCACAGCAAAATGCTGTGTCCTGTTTACTTATCCAGTCTATTAGTCTATGTCTTTTTATTGGGGAATTGAGCCCGAGATAGAAACCAGAAGTCTTCTGCACTTGGGAGGCAGAGGCAGGCGGATTTCTGAGTTCGAGGCCAGCCTGGTCTACAGAGTGATTTCCAGGACAGCCAGGACTACACAGAGAAACCATGTCACGACGAAAAACCAAAAAAAAAAAAAAAAAAAAAAAAAAAAAAAAAAGAGGTTCTGGATGTGATCTCTGTAAGTGTCAGGGTGTATCTCACTTGTGCTAACTGTCGTTTCTGTGCTGCTGAGTGATTAGCTACCTTCTTGTGCCACTTGGCTGCTGTGGTGTGCTGTGCTAGAGGATGGAATCCTATTGTCTTGTAAATGGAGTTGCCAGAAGGCTGTTCTCATGGTTTGCATAATAATCATACCAAGTACACTTATATTTAAATGTTTAGTTATCAGGGAGAGGTAATACTTGACAGGAATTAGGATGTGTGCCACTGGAGGGTGGTCTTTGAGGTTTCAAATCCCCAAGTTTTGCAGTAGGTCTCTCTCTAGCTGTTTCCTTTGGATACTGATATAGAACTCTCAGCTACTTCTCAAGTATTGTATTAGCCTCTATGCTTCCATGTTCCCTACCATGATTTTAATGGACTAAACCTCCAAAATTGTTAGCAAGCAGTAATTAAATGCTTCCTGTTATGAAAATTGCAGAGGCATAGTTGCTCTTCACAGATATAGAACACTGACCAAGACCAAAGTGTATTAAACATAGTAACAGCTTTTACCACTCAAATGGTGAAGGTAATATTGTGCTCCTGTTCAATAAAAGTAGTCAAAAACCCTGCACTTATGACTTCATGCTCAGTATTCTTTCTAGAGATCTCTACATAAATCATCCTGACTTTCAACTTTTTTCATCAGTTCACTTTTTCCGCAGTCCTAAATTATATTTCAATGTCGACATTACCCTTCCTAATTTCAAGATTCACGTGGCAAATAAATATTTCCTCACTGAGGTGCACATTACCAACAGCCCTATTTTAAGAAGATATCTAATATCTGAAGTCTTTAAATTGGATTTTCTTTCCAGAAACATATATTCTCACTTAATAACATGTATAGATTTAATCTCCTTGATTTTACTCAGTACCTAAACCTTGACTTACGGTGAAATGATTTCTTTATAAATTCCAATCCTGGGAGGGGGTCTCTGCCATCTTGGCTCCTGGACACTGGACAGATTGGACAGTCAGTGCCAGATACACAGAGATATACCTAGTCTAACATCGCTAGGGTCTCAGCCCTTCAGGCTTCTGCCTGCACCCAGGGCCTGGGGAGCTCTGTTGGCCGTCTGTGTGCTAGCACTGTCAGGGGACGTTTGCCCTGCAGACTGCTCAGCATTTGGAAAATGTCCCAGCAGCATCCACCATCTTTGCACCCTGACAGAGCAGACAGGCAGCATCAAGTTCACAGAGACAACACTGAGTATAACATTGCTTGGGGCAAAACACACCAGGGCTCCACCTGCACCCAAGAAGAGGGCAGCACATCAGCAATCTGTGCCAGGGGAAACCCAGTCATCCAGTGGTGTGGAAATAGCATTACAGGCTCACAGGTGGTTCAAGCACCAGCCAGTGACAACAGGACCAACTAACACCAGAGATAACCAGATGGCAAAAAGGGAAACATAGGAACATTACTAACAGAAATCAAGGCAATATGGGAGCATTTGAACGCAATTCTCCAACAATAGCAAGTTCTAGATACCCCAATACACCAGAAAAACAAGATTTGGATTTAAAATCACTGGTCATGATGCTGTTAGAGGAACACAAGAAGGACATAAATAAATCTCTTAAAGAAATACAGGAGAAAATGGATCAAAAGGTAGAAGCCCTTACAAGGGAAACACAAAAATCATTTAAAGAAATTCAGGAGAATATGGGTCAACAGATAGAAGCCAATAAAGAAGAAATGCAAAAATCACTTAAAGAAATACAGGAGAACTTGGGTCAACAGGCAGAAGTCATGAAAAAGTAAACACAAAAATCTCTTTAAAAAATTACACGATAATACAAACAAACAAGTGAAGGAACTGAGCAAAACCACTCAGGATCTAAAAACAGAAGTAGAAACAACAAAGAAATCAGAAAAGGAGACAACTTTAGAGATAGAAAACCTTGGGAAGAAATCAAGGCCCATAGATGAAAATATCAACAACAGAACACAAGAGATAGAAGAAAGAAACTCAGATGCAGAAGATACCATAGAAACCATTGACTCATTGGCAAAGAAAATGCAAAAAGCAAAAAGCATGTAACCTAAAATATCCAGGAAATCCAGGACATAATGAGAAGACCTAACCTAAGGGTTATATGTATAGATGAGAGTGAAGATTTACAACTTAAAGGGCCAGCCAATATCTTCAACAAAATTATGGAATAAAACTTCCCTAACCTAAAGATAGAGTTGCTCCTGAATATACAAGAAGCCTAAAGAACTCCAAACAGACAGGACCAGAACAGAAATACCTCCCATCACATAATAATCAAAACCCCAAATGTACTAAACAAAGAAAGAATATTAAGAGCAGTAATAGAAAAAGGCCGAGTAACATATAAAGGAAGACCTATTAGAATTACACCAGATTTCTCAGTGGAGACCATGAAAGCTAGAAGATCCAGGGCAGATCTCATACAGACTCTAAGAGAACACAAATGCCAGACAAGAATACTATACCCAGCAAAATCCTCAATCACCATAGATGGAGAAACCAAAATATTCCATGATACAACCAAATTAACACAATATCTTTCCACAAACCCAGACCTACAAAGGATAATAGGTGGAAAACACCAATACAAGGAGGGAAACTCCACCCTGGAAAAAGCAAGATAGTACCCTTCTTCCATCAAACCCAAAAGTAGATAACCACTCAAATATAAACATAACATCAAAAATAACAGGAAGTAATAATCACTATTCTTTACTATCTGTTAATATCAATGACCCCAATGCCCCAATAAAAATATAGACTAAAAGACTGGATACCAAAACAGGACCCTAGATTTTGCTGCATACAGGAAACAAACCTCAGTGTCAAAGACAATCTCTACCTCAGAAAGGCTGGAAAATAATTTTACAAGCAAATGGTCTCAGGAAACAAGTCGGAGTAGCCATTCTAATATCACATAAAGATGACTTTCAACCTAGAGTCATCAAAAGAGACATGGAAGTACACTTCTTGCTGGTCAAAGGAAGAATCCACCGAGAAGAACTCTCAATTCTGAATTCCTATGCTCCAAATACAAGGGCAACCTCTTTCGTAAAAGAAACTTTACTAAAGTTCAAAGCACACATTGCACCTAACACAATAATTGTGGGAGACTTCAACTCCACTCTCCTCAATGGACCAATATGGAACACAGAAACTTAAACAGGGACACGGTGAAACTAATTGAAGCATTGGACCAATTGGATTTAACATATATATTAAGTTAAATATGCTTTTTCTCAGCACTTAATGGTTCCTTCTCCAAAATTGACCATATAATCAGACACAAGACAGACCTCAAAAAATATAAGAAGATCAAAATAATCCCATGCCTCCTTTCAGATCACTATGTAGTAAGAGTGGTCTTCAATAGCAATGAAAACAACAGAAAGCTCAAATACACATGGAAACTGAACAATACTCAATGATGCCTTAGTCAAGGAAGAAATAAAGAAAAAAATCAAAGACTTTTTAGAATTTAATGAAAATAAAGGCACAACATACCCAAATTTATGGTACACAATGAAAGCAGTGATAAAAGGAAAACTCATAAACCTGAGTGCCTCCAAAAAGAAACAGGAGAGAGCATACACTAGCAGCTTAACAGCACACCTGAAAGCCCTGGAACAAAAAGAAGCTAATTCACCCAGGAGGAGTAGAAGACAGGAAATCATCAAACTCAGGGCTGAAATCAATCAAGTAGAAACAAAGAGAATCATACAAAGAATCAAAAAAAACAGGAGCTGGTTCTTTGAGAAAATCAACAAGATAGATAAACCGTTAACCAGACTAGACAAAGAGCACAGAGACAGTATCCAAATTAACAAAATTAGAAATGAAAGGGGAGATATAACAACAGAAACTGAGGAAATTCAAAAAATCATCAGATCCTGCTGCAAAAGCCTATACTCAAAACAACTTGAAAATTTTGAGGAAATGGACAATATCCTAGACAGATACCAAATACCAAAATGAAATTAGGATCAAATAGATCATTTAAACTGTCCCATAACCCCTAAAGAAATAGAAGGGGTCATAGACAGTCTTCCAATCAAAAAAAGGACAGGACCAGATGGTTTTAGTGCAGAATTCTATCAGACCTTCAAAGAGACCTAACACCAATACTCTTCAAACTATTCCACAAAATAGAAACGGCAGGAACACTACCCAACTCATTCTACGAAGCCAAAATTACCCTGATAACAAAACCACACAAAGATCCAACAAAGAAAGAGACCTTCAGGCCAATTTCCCTTATGAATATCAAGGCAAATATACTCAATAATATTCTTGCCAACCAAATCCAAGAACACGTCAAAACTATCATTCCCCATGATGAAGTAGGCTTCACCCCAGGGATGCAGGGATGGTTCAATATATGGAAATCCATCAATACAATCCACTACATAAACAAACTCAAAGAAAAAAACCACATGGTCATTTCATTAGATGCTGAAAAGGCATTTGACAAAAATCAGCATCCTTTCATACTAAAAGTCTTGGAAAAAACAGGAATTCAAGGCCTATACCTCAACATAGTAAAAACAATATACAGCAAACCAGTAGCCAACATCAAACTAAATGGAGAGAAACTTGAAGCAATCCCACTAAAATTAGGGACTAGACAAGGCTGCCTCCTCTTTCCATATCTTTTCAATATTGTACTTAAAGTCCTAGATAGAGCAATTAGACAACATAAGGAGGTCAAATGGATACAAATTGGAAAGGAAGAAATCAAACTATCACTATTTGTAGATGTTATGATAGTATATTTAAGTGACCCAAAAAACTCCACCAGAGCAGTCCTACAGCTGATAAACAACTTCAGCGAAGTAGCTGGTTATAAAATCAACTCAAGCAAATCAGTAGCCTTCCTAGACTCAATGGCTAAGCAGGCTGAGAAAATTATTAGGGAAATGACACCCTTCACAATAGCCCCAAACAATATAAAGTATCTTGGTGTGACTCTAACCAAACAAGTGAAAGATCTGCATGATAAGACTTCAGGTCTCTGAAGAAGGAAATCCAAGAAGACCTCAGAAAATGGAAATATCTTCCATGTTCATGGATTGGCAGGATTAATATAGTTAAAATGGCCATCTTGTCAAAAACAATATACAGATTCAATGCAATCCCCCATCAAAATCCCATCTCAGTTCTTCATAGAGGTAAAAAGAGCAATTCCCAAATTCATCTGGAATAACAAAAATCCCTGGATAGCTAAAACTATTCTCAACAGGAAAAAGACTCCTTGGGGAATCACTATCCCAGACCTCAAGCAATACTACAGAGCAATAGTGTTTAAAACTGTGTGGTATTGGTACAGTGACAGGCAGGTAGATCAATGGAATAGGATAGAAGACCCAGAAATGAACCCACACACCTATGGTCACTTGATCTTTGACAAAGGAGCTGAAAACAACCAGTGGAAAAAAGATAGCCTTTTCAACAAATGGTGCTGGTTCAAATGGACGTCAGCATGCAGAATAATTGATCCATTCTTATCTCCTTGTACTAAACTCAACTCCAAGTGGATCAAAGACCTCGATATAAAATCAGACACACAGAAAATAATTGAAAAGTAACTGGGGAAGACCCTGGAGGACATGGGCACATGGGAAATTTTCCTGACAGAACACCAATAGCTTATGCTCTAAGATCAAGAATTGACAAATGGGACCTCTAAAAATTACAAAATTTCTGTAAGGCAAAAGACACTGTCAAAAGGACAAAACGCCAACCAACAAATTGGGAAAAGATCTATACCAACTCTACATCCGTCAGAGGGCTAATATCCAATATATACAAAGAACTTAAGAAGTTAGATCCCAGAGAACCAAATAACCCTTACAAAATATGAGGTACAGAACTAAACAAAGAATTTTCACCTGAAGAACCTCAGATGGCTGAGATGCACCTTAAGAAATGTTCGACATTATTAGTCATTAGGGAAATGCAAATCAAAACAACCTTGAGAGTTCACCTCACACCAGTCAAAATGGCTAAGGTTAAAAACTCAGGTGACAACAGATGTTGGTGAGGATGTGGAGAAAGAGGAACACTCCTCCACTGCTGTTGGGAATGCAAGTTGGCACAACCATTCTGGAAATCAGTCTGGTAGTTCCTCATAAATCTGGGCATGACACTCCCTGAGGACACTGCTATACCACTCCTGGTCATATAACCAGAGGATTCCCTGGTATGGAATAAGGACATATACTCCAGTATTTTCATAGCAGCCTTATTTATAATAGCCAGAAGCTGGATAGAACCCAGATGTCCCTCAATGGAGGAATGGATACAGAAAATGTGGTATATTTACACAATGGAATACTATTCAGCAATTAAAAACAATGAATTCATGAAATTCTTAGGCAAATGGTTGGAACTGGAAAAATCATCCTAAGTGGGGTAACTCATTCACAAAAGAACAAATGTGGAATGCAGTCACTGATAAGTGGATATTAGCCCAGACGCTCTGAATACCCAAGACACAACTCACATATCAAATGATTCCTAAGAAGAATGAAGGAGAGGGCCCTGGTCCTGGAAAGGCTTGATGCAACTTTGTAGGGGATTGCCAGGACAGAGAAGTGGGAGGGGGTTGTTTGGGGAATGGGTAGAGGGAAGAAGGCTTATGGGACTTATTGGGGGGGGCATGGGGAAAGGGAAAATCATTTGGAATGTAAACAAAGAATATAGAAAATAATAAAACATTCCAATCCTAATATATTGACTTTTCTATTTCTGATTTATCCATGGGATTAAGAAATAAGCTCTAAACTTTACAGCATTGGGCACTTCATTCGTTAACCACAGAATTAAGTATATCAAACAACATAAAAGAAGATATTTCTTTCAAAGCTATCTATCACTAGATAGAGTGAATACCAAAACAAATTGCCTATGGAAGATGCCTGGAAAGGCCTTGTAGAGTCAGCATGAATGGAAGAAATACTCATTTATGCTATTGAGTTTGTAGTGTCAAAGTTTCACAGTCCAAGAAATACTGTCAAATACTAAGTGTTCTTCCTTAATGGGTCATTGCTTGCAGGATTAAATCTCAATGTCCTAGGACACACAGCAGTTCTTCAACCATGTTGAAGGTTAGGATCTGCCTCATGATTTCATTCCCTATTTTAGTGTAGTATTCCTGTCCTCTAGTAGCCATTAGCAGTCATATCATTCACTTTGTGATATTATTGTGTCTTCAAATCAGGTATCCTACTATATTTGCACAACCTGGAACTCTTCTAAACAAGCTTGAATGCTAGTCTCAGAAGTCTTCCTTGCCCCTCAATTCATACTCTTACTTAACCAACAAATATTTCTTTTCTATATGTTCCTCTTAACAAATGCAAATCCATGCCTATACACAACTTTTCTTACAAGTGAAACTTTGCTGTTACATCTACATTAGTATGTACATCTTTTGTAGTTCATTGATTCAGTAAAGTATGCATTCATCCATTCACACATTGTTTGCAAAATGTCTATTGGGTATTTTCTACAGAAAGCTGGTAAGTTGGAGATCTAAATGGTAGAACTGAGAATAGAAACAGGGTGCCTAATAATCTTAGGTGAGTAATCTAGACTCTACCAGACTATGACTTTACTAAGAATATGATGTGTGTGCTGCTTTGAATATGCTTGGCTCAGGGAATGGCACTATTTGGGGATGTGGTCTTTTTTGAGCAGGTGTGGCCTTGTTGGAGGAAGTGTGTCACTGTGGGTATGGGTTTTAAGACCCTCTTCCAAACTGCCTGAAAGCCAGTTTTCTAGCTTCCTTCAGAACAGTCGGTGGAACTCTCAGTTCCTCCAGCTCCATGTCTGTCTGGAGGAGGTCATGTTCCCACCTTAATGATAATGGACTGACTGAACCTCTGAACCTGTAAGCCAACTCCAATTAAATGTCCTTTATAAAGGTTGCCTTGGTCAAGGTGTCTTTTCCAAGCAGTAAATCCCTAATTAAGACAATGTGTTACTTATTATCTGTTGTCCTTGGAGGATGGGAAACATATTAACAGTCTTTGAATATGCAAGACTTGGTAGTTCTGATCTTTTTGTGAATATAATATATCTATATCATTCCTGCTGCTTCAACTTCTACATTTTATGTCACCTTTCTCACATCATTGAGGTAGATCCTCATTGTTCCCCCAAAAGGCAAATACCTTCCCAGGGTCATATGATGGTGCAACAGCAGATGAAAAATTGAACTCAGGTATATTCAATTCCTGATTTTTAAAAGACTGTTGAATCCAGTTATGTCAGGTCATATTTTCTTCTTTATTTTAACCTTACTCCATACTTTCTTGAACATTGTAGACTTAAAATGCTTATTGACAAACAGCTTTCACATGATAGGAGCTAAGAAGTAACCTCTTTTGCTCTTGACTTTCTATTTTTCCTTATGAAGATATCATTAAAGAAACACTGCAGACTCCCAAACTCCCACTTCCTACACCCAAGTAGAACTTCTTTTCCCCTTTTACTTAGTTTTTGAGATTATAATCTCAATATTTTACCCTTTTCTTTCCTTCCTCCAAACCCTCTCATATACATTGCTTTACTCAATCTCAAATTCATGGCCTTTTCCCCCCTTTCATTGCTACATGCAATTAAGCATACACATATATTCCTAAATATAACCTGCTTAGTCTGTCTGTCTAGCTCATGTTACTTGTATGTATATTTTCAGGGCTGACCATTGATATTGGAGAACTTTGGTTTGTCTTCCCTGAGGAAGACAGTTTCTCTCGTTTTCATCATTTCTTAGCTGCCCACAATTTGTTGTTTAGATGTGGGGCCTCAGGGTCTTTTTCATGTCCACTTTAACATGCTTATTGGAGTCCTTGTTTCAGCTGATGTTTGGGCAGTCTTGATGGTGAGAGTTTATTGGTGGAGTTTTATACACTATTAGGAGACACAATTCCCAGAACAAATTCTCTGATCTTCTGATCCTTATAATACTTCTGACGGTATTTGCACAATGTTCCCTCTACATTGGGTGTTCTTGTTTTCTTTTATGAATTATACCT
Organism: Apodemus agrarius; assembly: GCA_964023405.1. Classification (NCBI taxonomy): domain Eukaryota; kingdom Metazoa; phylum Chordata; class Mammalia; order Rodentia; family Muridae; genus Apodemus; species Apodemus agrarius. The sequence goes on along the minus strand of OZ030007.1, from coordinate 163,118,864 downwards.
GTTGAAGACAATGGCTTTAGTGTAGATGGGTACCAGTAACTTCTGGAGTTTGACGACTGAAATCCTTGCAGTCTTCAGATGATTCAGAAGATGAAAGAGAAGTTTCCAGCCGCCCGCTGTGCCCGCCGTTCGCGCGGTGTCCCATGGCACTCATATAACACTGATTGTACCAATTCAAGAGCAAGTTCTATAAAAGAGAGTCTCTCAAAATATAGTCACAAAACCAGTTTTAAACAAAATGTGAATGTAATTTTATCATGAGATCCTAGAACTAAAATTCCGTGGCATTAGAGTATAATCCACAAACTTTCTTTCTGTCTGAATGGTATATTGAACTCTATATCCAAATATCTCTCATTGCTTAGTCTAAGATACACCAAGTATACAGTATAATTGTATTCATGTCTGCCCTCAAATGCATATATATTTTAAAGCTTTCTAGGGGACATTGGTTAATATTCTAGAGCTAATATTGAAGGATACTTGCTTGTCTAACCTTAAAACTTTCTCTAGTTATCTGTGAACTACGGTAATTAAGAGTTTTCCTTCTGATTTTGGTTTTTTTTTCCTAATCTTGGAATGTAATTTTGAGCACTAATGAAAACAAAGTAAAGATCAATTATATTGATCAGAGTTGGGGGTAGTCGTGGTAATCTGAGATTATCTCTCAGTATGACTTTGTTTTTCTCTTATTTTTTACCCCAAGGGAAATACATTGCCACTTAAAAAACTGTGAGGCTCTATGAAATATTTGACATGAGACAAATATATAGGTAGATAGATAGATGATAGATGATGGATGGATAGATAGATAGATAGATACATAGATACATAGATAGACAAATAGATGATAAACAAACAGGTAGCTAAAAACAAACCAAAGATAGGATTTCTAGAGTTACTCTTTAGAATTCATTCAGTCAAAGCAAAGAATTTCACATTCTTCTGGCAGGAAAAGATATGGCAACAGGACTGTGCAGGACTGTGCAGAAGCAATGGGCCATAAAACTAATATTTGTTCTTCCTACTGACCAACTGTGACTGTGGATTGTAAATGAACCCCTCTGTACCTAGTTCTCTGAATGAACCTCCCAGATTTATCAGATGTGCCTGGTTTGAAAATCAGCTCCTACCAAGAGATTCCTTATAGTGAAGGTCACTTTGAGTCAGACTTATGGAATCCTCATGTTATCTTTGCTTAAGGATTGTTGGAAAGCATGGGGATACACTTTAAAGAGCCATCTTTCATTTTAATGAGAGAAAATGCCTGTGTCATCTGTTGTTCGAAAAGTATTTATTTACAGATGTTCAACTTTTCTCTTTGAGAAAGGACCATTCTAGTACGATTTAGTCAGTTTCCACAAAGCACTTACTTGTTGCAGAGTGGCACTCTGTTCCTTTCTCAGAGGACTCTGTTCAGATACATCCCTCTCTCTGATTATCTTGTTGGCCTCTCTTTTTCTTAAGGGTTGGTGATGTATTCTCTCTTTTAAGAATATACTCTTGTAATCTCATTTACTTCTTATACAGAGTAATAAGAAGGAACTGGCTATACTTATATGGTAGGAATTTAATCTTTAAATTGACAACAGAGAAGTATATTTAATATCTGAAAACAACTAATATTTGTTTATGCGAGTGCACATGAGTTTATTAATCAGAAAATGGACATACATATATTTTAGACACATAAAAATTATAAAAGTAGACACAAAATTTTGGAATTTGCTGCAAGGTATAAGGGTATGTGTGATATTTTAAAAGGTTTATTTTTACTGTTTAAGCTGTGTAATAAGTATAAACTTTGTAATTAAAATGATACTTTAAAGAGTCCAAATGAAAGAAATGATGGTTTTTTTTTTAAAAAAGACAAAAGGCAGCTTGCTTGAGTTCTCGTAAACTATGTAGATGTTTTACATCGTTATCTCTGCTTTACACAGGTTGCTTCAGAGCTACAATGCTAAGATAATCATGCATTGTGACCCTAGTCTCATTATTTTTTCAAGAAGCATGAAGTTCACATTGTTTTCTCATCAGTATTTATTTAAAATACTTCAGAACAGAAATAATAAGCAATAGTATAAAATTCAAATTAAAAGAGAGGACTCAGATCTGTTGACCAGGAGAGAAGAATAAATGTTTTCTTTGTTTAAGTTTGGTTTCACAGTTTTTCCACTTTGTACCAAGGAATAGATAATTAGGAAAACCAATCTTCCCAGCACAATATATTGAAAGAAATATCTCAGATGAGCTCTGTATAATGTTCAACATGCTCTGCATAATTCAGCCATCTCACTGTTACCATTTGTCATTCTGTTATTGCAATTAGCAGATATTCACCTGTATTGACAGAGGACATAATATTAAGATGAATTTTAATGAAGGTAGAAATTCGATAGGTAATAAAATGGGACAAAAATAGAATTTACAAACTGGAAAATTGGATAGCAACATAAGAGATAATTTTATACCCACTCATTGTTATATCTGAGAAAATTTACAGGATTCATTGGAATCCAAGTCAATATTCATCATAACCCAAACAAAGTAACAGGGATGAAGGAAAATTATTTGAAATGGTCAGGTGTGACAACTGATTACATGTGGGGCATCTAGAGGAAGGGGGTAGTAAAGCGGTACGCCTAGATTTCTAATTTACTTGACTGTTAAGTCACTTTGGACATGGTTTTTAGGTAAAGATGCCTTGAAGGTGAAAAATGTTTATTCTAAACTTGTTAGGATACAATTGCCATTGGGGATTCCAGATGGAGTCAGGCAGTAAGGTCTGAATGAAGTCCCATTCACGAGATAAAGATTTCAGAGTTACAAAGCTTGTCTGGGAGTTGAAACCATGAGAATTGATGAATCACAAGCTGCAAATGTGTGTTTAGAGCTCAGTCTTGGGGAGTACCCACAGTTAAGGATTGGAAGACAATCTCTGAATAGTGTCCAGTGTGGTTGTGTCTATGGTTTCCTCCATTTGCTGTAAAGAGATGCTTCTTTGATGAGGATTGAAAATTCACTCACCTGTGGATATAAAGACAAGATTCAGAATCTAGTTAGGATTATGCCAGTGTAGCAAAGTGGCAGCGATAGATTCTCTTCTAAGACCACCCCCCCCCGCAAAACCCACTCAATTTCTAAACTCATTTTCCAATTTCATTACACCCTAGATAAGTTGCTAAGTAATTTCTAGACATGCAATAAAACACAAAATAAGACATGAAGAGATACAATATGTAGGTGATTTTCTATAATTGGACTTAGGGTACAGCAAACTAAAAATAAATGTTACCCTACTAAATGCAAGCAAGAGACAACTTTTAGGGAGCAGTTGATAGAAACAAAAAGTCTTTCTGAGTACAATTAAATAAGTGTGTTATCTAGCACCCTACAGCAACATAATTTTGTCATGTGTTCTTTTGAATAGCTATGTGCATAAGTTAAAGAAGTAAATCACAAGTTCAAAGTTCATGAATCTTCTTCATGGCCATAGACTGTCTTACAGTATGTTGATAGTTAATAAAAGAAAGAGTTCAATCTCTTAGCATGTTCCAGCCACAAAGAAAAGCTGTATGTTTCTAGCTGGATAGGGAGTAGACAGAGATAAAGCTGGCCATGAATGCCAAAACCAGATAACAGAGGGCTTTACGTATCGTGTTGAAGAGTCTGGACTTTATCCTGTGGGTTAGCAGAGAGCTATTAAAGACTTTTAAGTAAGGGATTATCATGATCAGATTTCTATTTTCTGGCAGCTTGAGTGCAGAGGAGAAATGAAGGAGGACAAAGACTGGAGTCAAAGAGACCAGTCAGTAAGCCCCACTGAGCCTCCTTTTACCCTCTGCCTCAAGATCCCCAGCCATTAGAGCTCCAGACCCATTCTTGGTACGACCTTTGTTTCCTGGGCCCTTTCACTGATCTGGGATTTTCATTCTCCGAAACACTGCCGTTTGCATTTCACATCTATACATGCAGGCACACAAATGTGTACACACACACACATATATCCAGAGGATCATATCGGATTCTTGAAGGCAGAATCTGTTGCTGTTTTAGCCAGATCACTGAGAAGTGATGACCTTAAGTATACTGTAAGTCCTCCTAAGCCTCTAAGACACAGAGCATATGTACGGTTTGGTCCAGGCTGAATGTAGAAAAATTTATATGTATGTATAAACTTAATATAAAATGTTTCTAGTTTTTTATTCCTTTATTGTGTATTATGCATAGCCATGTATGGAAATGTATGTGTAATTTTAAAAGAAAAAGAAATTAGAAAAGAAATAATTTTGATGTTTTTTTTAGATATTTATAAACAGAATCAAGTGATGAAACTTGTACATTTAGTACTGCAAGATAGTCACAAAAGAGATGTCTAAAGAAAGTAAAAAGGTCCCTCTTCTAGAAAAAAGAGAAATTGAGTATTAAATATAACAAAAAGAAATATGCCAAGGATGATTCTACAAGTTTAAGAGGACATGTGGATTTGCTTTTCTGTGAGCTTGATATAAACTACAGTCATCTGTGATGAGAGAGCCTCAAACTGTGACGATTCTTCCATCAAAGTGGCCTGAAGGCAAGTCTGTGGAGCATTTGATTTATGACTGATAGGGGCGGAACCAGACCATAGTGGGTGGTACCAGCCACCCCTGTGCAGGTCCTTCTAAATCGAATAAGACAGCAGGTTGAAAGAGTTTCTGCTTCTGTTTCTGCGTCCATTTTTCTATCTTGAGTTTTTGCTCCAACTTTACTTCTTGATGTACTATGTAAGCTGAAGTGAACTCTTTTCTTCCTATTTTGGTTTTGGTAAGCATTTTATCAAGGCAATAGAAAGTAAACTAAAACACAGAATGACAGACATTATCTAAATATGTGATTCTAATGGCCCATGTGTTTCTTAGTTGTCTGCAGGCAATACAATGACAGAGGGTCATTGTCCCTGCCTCCAGGTCTTGAAAGTAAGAAACCCTGTAGCCCAGTAGATTGTTCAACAAGATTATGCTCAAGGAAGTACCTAATACCTATGTTATCATTATTATTAGAAATATCCTTGGTAGAACATTCTTTTCTAATTCCTTAGGAAGGAAGCAGCTTTAGCTCTTCTTATTTCTCATGGCAACTTACAGAAGATAGTGGTGGTGACGTCATGTGCACAGGGAAGCAGAAAGTAGCAAAGGTCATTTGCTGTTAATGTTAAGTTATAACCCTGAGCACATTATTTCCTGATCCTCCTCTCTCTCTCTTTCTCTTTCTCTCTCTCTTCTTGCCTTCCTTTATTATTTATTTATTTATTTATTTATTTATCTATCTTTCTATTTTCAGAGGGGGTCTCCTTCTGTAGTATCGATTGGGATAGAACTCATACCAATCTTCCTACCTCAGGCTCATGAATGCTTGGATTGTACAAGGTTTTATTCCTTTTTTTTTCTTGATACTGGAAACAGATCAAGTTCAGGGCCTCCTGCAGGGCAGGTTCATATTCTACCACTAAGTTACAACCCCCAAACCCTAAAAAACTTCATATAATGTTGCCAATATTTAATATAATTTTTAGTTATAATCACTGCAATAATTTAGATTAATTATAATTAAACATATTGCATCTATTAAGTTTACAGGGGTGTAATGCATATACAGCTAGTGGAAGTCAAAAGACAGTTCAAAGGATTCAGTCGTTGCTCTCTACGATGAGGAACCCGAGAATTAAGCTCAGGCCTTCAGGTTTGGCTCAAGCACACATTCCCTCTGAGCAGCTCCCTTTGTAGGCTTTATTTTAAAGAGAGTTTAGCAGTTTGTCTAAGCCTCTGTCAGTTTGACATTATGTGAGAGTGATGGGGCTACCCTAAGGGAAATTAGCGTGCATGGATTTCTTTGTGATTTCTGCAAAACCCCACAGGGTTGATTTCTTACCAGAGCGATATCTGTGAGGTAGTGAATAGGGAGAACATGAAATCACAGGAGAGGAAACCCACACTGAAGCTACTGGCAAGCACTGAGGTCAGCCATCTGATGGAGACCCCATAGCAAGTGCACACCAGATTACGAGGAGTGCTGGGGTTTAAAGGTTCCTAGTTCACTACACTAACATTGAGAGCTGGATCAGCTTCAGTACATGGTGTCAGAGTGTGATAACTCTTCTTATTCACATGAAGTAGAGTACTAATCCTAATAGGAGTTGCTCCCAAATAGATTATAAATGTAGAATTGTTTCCACGTCCAGCCTCAATAGCTGAGAGATGATGTGAGTAAGCTGCTGAGCTTTGGAGTGTCAGGTCTGTGGGCTTGAAACATTTCTTCCTTCCTTCCTTCTCCTTGTAAGGCCAAGCAACGTAGTTGTCCAAGTGTCTGTGCTAATTAAATGCAGATCTACTATGCCAAAAATGTTTTGAATGTAAAAGATTAACGAGACTGAAAACTTCTGTAAAAAGAAGGAATGAGACCAGAGAGGCTCCTTCCTAGCTGGCACGGCTTTCAGACCAAGGTAATCCTGAGGTCTTATGAACATGATGGCAGCAGTATGTTTTATTTATTTATTTTTCTAAAGAGACAGTTGGTTCTGCTGGAGAAAAAAATGAGCAAAACATCTCAACAGCCACCCAGGAAAGCAGTCAGTGATCCTGGTGACAGATGAGCTGTAAGAGGGCTGTCTGGGTAAAGCAGGGCAAGATTGGAGCCCCCATCCTCCAGCGTCTCCTCCAGCCAAGCTTCCTCTTGTTTTGGTTTGAAGCTTACCATAAGGGAAACCCACTGACCCTTGTGACCTTTCCTTCCAGGTTTGGCATTCAAAGGAATAAATCAGGATTAGCACCACCATTACAGTTCTGACATGGTGTTTTTAAGACCGAAGTACGACCGTTACTGGCAGTTTTAGCACTTGGGACAAGTTCTGCACAGCTTAGTTGTAACAGTAAGGATTCATCAGTAGGCAAAACTGAGTGGTGCTGCCTGCAACAACAGGCTCCCAAAATATTTCGAATATGACTTCTGTCATCTAGGCATGGGAGGCAGTGGAGGAGATGAAGATTTGTGTTTTGGCAACTTGCTAGTCCTCGAATGTCAGCTGACCTTCTGAAACCCCAGGAAAGTGTTTCTTTGTTTCTTTGTTTCTGTTTTCTTCTTCTTCTTCTTCTTCTTCTTCTTCTTCTTCTTCTTCTTCTTCTTCTTCTTCTTCTTCTTCTTCTTCTTCTTCTTCTTCTTCTTCTGCTTCTTCTCCTCCTCCTCCTCCCTTTCCCCCTCCTCCTCCCCCTCCCCTTCCGCCTCCTCCTCCTCCTTCTCCTCCTCCTCCTCCTCCTCCTCCTCCTCCTCCTCCTCCTCCTCCTCCCCCTCCTCCTCCTCCTTCTTCTTCATCTTCTAATAAAAATATTTAGTGGTGGTAAGACTGATGAGCATATGTCAAGCTATGGAAATGATGTGATAATGGCAATAATGTTATTTTTATGACATGAAAAGAAAGGAGGAGGAACATTTCCAGCGGCCAAGTCCATTGGTCACATTGATCCCTAATAAATACTGGGTAAATCTGCCCAATATTAGTCCTAGAATTTAATTCCATGAATCTGCTTAAGATTTAAGATACATTTCATAGGGAGGGCAAGAAAAAAAATCTTCTGGCATATGGGAAAGAGTAATTTAGTACATTTCCTTAATGCTTCATAAATCTGAGTGAGACACTTGAAAAAAGTGAATAGCTTCTATTCCAGAAAGATAAAGGGAAATGCCTGTCAGGAGAGATTTTGTGATGTCTTTCCTAGTTTTCTAGAAAAAAGCAATACGCAAAACCTATGATCCAACTTCCACAGACATGGAATTAATATTTACTGAAAGCTAACTAAACCAGTATACTTCCAAAAGGGCATCTGTGTATGTGTCTGATACGTTTAAAGCAATTTCTACTCACAACTCTAGTAACAGTGTATATTATTAATATCCCTATTTGTGTCAATGTAGAAATACTGGCCTTAGTATGTACTGGCTATTTAATATGATCAACACTTTCATGGCTGAAACTGGAATTCCCTTTTAAAGCATGCACTCAGAGCTAAATAAATAAATAAGTAAATAAATAAAATATTACTTAATTAAAAATAATAAAATACTTTTTATTTATTATTATTTTTATTGAATATAACCTTCATTACATTTCAAAAGGTAAAACCTTTCCCGGTTTACCCCTCGCTGAAAACCCCCAACCCCTCCTCCAACCCCTGCATCCAAGTATATGCCCCTCCACCCGACCCACTCCCACCTACCCACCTCGATTTCTCTTTGTTGGGGCAACTATTGAGCCTTCACCTGACCAAAGTCCACTTCCCCCACTGATGCCCAACAAGGCATTCCTCTGCCACATTTTTGTCTGGAACCATATGTACTCCTTGGTTGATAGTTTAGTCCCTTGGAGTCCTGGGGCGTCTGGGTGGCCTACATTGTTGTTCTTCCCGTGGGGCTGTAGACCCCTTCAGCGCCTCTGGACCATGCCCCAACTCCTCCACTGGGGACTACACGCTCAGACCAATGGTTGGCTGCTAGCCTCTTTCTGCCTCTATATGTGTAAGGCTCTGGCGGGGCCCCTCCAGAAACAACCATGGAATGCTCCTTTTGGTATGTACTTCTTGTCATCCATAGTAGTTGTTTTTTTTTTGGTTTTTTTTTTTGTTTGTTTGTTTTGTTTTGGTTTTTTTGTTTTTTTGTTTTTTTTTTGTTTTTTGGTTTTTCGAGACAGGGTTTCTCTGTGTAGTCCTGGCTGTCCTGGAACTCACTCTGTAGACCAGGCTGGCCTCGAACTCAGAAATCGTCTGCCTCTGCCTCCCAAGTGCTGGGATTAAAGGCGTGCGCCACCCCCGCCCGGCCCATAGTAGTTTTTTTTCTTTTTTAATTAGATATATCCTTTATTTACATTCAAATGCTGTCTCCTTTCCTGCTTCCCCCAAAGTGGAATAACCCATATCCCATTCCCTTTTCCCCAATCAACTCCCTACTGCTTCCCTGTCCTGGTATTCTCCTACACTGCTGCATCGAGCCTTACTCAGACCAGGGGCCTCTCCTCCCTTTGAGGTCCAACAAGGCCATCCTCTGCTGCCTATGCATCTGGAGCCATGGGTAACTCCATGTGTACTCTTTGGTTGATGGTTTTGTCCCTGGGAGCAATGGGAGTACTGGGTGGCTCATATTGTTTCTCCTATGGCACTGCAAACCCCTTCAGCTCCTTGGGTCCTTTCTCACTGTGAGAATAAGTGAGGGAGACTTTGCATGTCTTTAGAAATCATAGGTTTGGAATCAGGAGCCTGTTCTTCCACTTGTCAGCCATATCAACTGAGTAGCCCTACAAGACTCATGTATCATATTTAGACAACAAATATATCACAGAGATACATGAACAGTAAGTTACCAGTTTGCCATCTAAAATAGATACAGAAATATTGATTTTATTGAAAAATATGCATTTGAAGAAGTTTATTTTACAATATATACATATAACCTTGACACGATATTTCTTAATACCCATTCCTTTCTCCAGATCACTAAATCATCACTTCTTGGAACTGACCTTCACTGTAGCCTGCTGTCTCAGAGTCCTTGAACGTCTTAGGACTAGCTGGAGACATATGCCTTTGAGCTTTATGTTTCTTTGTCCTATTTCACAATTATCAATCCAATCAGTTATTTGTTAAAAGCCACCACTGTTACTGTGTTGGAATTGAAGAGATACTTGAGGGTGTGGCATCCAGTGGGAGTCTGTGTTGGTGACATGAGCACAGCTTTATCAAGGACCCTATCCTCAGACCCAAAGCAAAAATGCAAACCCTTCCTCTGAGGCCTGAGTGTGAATGTCTACGGTTTGTGCAAAAATTCACAATAGCTTTCTCCCAGTACAAACATTTGTAGTCTGAGGACTAATACCCTATGGAAACTGCTTCTACAAAGAGAGGTTAAGCCTGTCTCTTTGACCCATCTGTATACGATAAACCCTGTCATTTATTGTTTATCTGTAATAACCAGTCTTTTCCTGGAGCTGTAAGCAATGACCTCACCTCTCTACTCAACTGTATATAATGAGTAGGTTGAGCTTCTGAGGTGCCATGGTTTCTCCAGACAAGAGCCCAGTCCCATTTGACCTCATTTCTCTGTGTGTTCATCTGTCTGTCTGTCTGTCTGTCTATCTGTCTGTCGCTTCTCCATTTCTTTGCCATTCCTGCTTAGGTTCCTCCCTGGAACAATACAAACGCTTGGCACTGATGTTTTCTAGTTTAGATTTGAAAATCACCAAACAGTTTTGATTTCTTCCCAATTTCCAAATATTAGTGATGTATTGTGTCACTAATTTGATTCATTTTGAAAATAAATTAAAACTGGTTCAAAATTGAAGCTGAGGAGAAATGCTGCCTAATGGCTGATCTCTAGCTTTACAGTTTTAACCCTGGAATTGAATCTAGAGGCACCTCAGGTGCCTCCGAGGCAAGGCCTGCGCTATCTAGGACTGAGCCCATTGCTCCTACTTATTTTCACATTTTATTTTGAGACAGTTTCACTATGTTGTAAAAACTGGTTTTGAATATACTTTGTAGGTCAAAGGCTTTAAACCTGTGTTCCTCATAGTTCAGCATCTAGATTAAGTAGCTTAGAGGACTGCCCCCCAGGGAAAGCAGCCCTGTAACCCTTGTGCAATGTTTGCTATAAAAACAAATGGAAATGGTAGTGTTCTGGATATCCTGATCCTGATATATCAAACACTAAGTATATGGTTGCCATTCCCCATACAGAAAAATTCATCCTACCTTCAAGCAACCTTTTACCTTTTTGGAAAGCAAAGCAAAACATTACAATGTTTGGAAAGAAACAAAATTTTCTCTTATATAATATCTCTCTCTGGAAGTTCTCAAAGTCTCTTCTCTCCTTGCACATGAACAAATTACTTTCTGACCTAGCATTTCTTTTAACTATGATTTGTGATGCAAAATTAGGTCAGGAAATTTATTTAAGAACCATGAACATAGTTTTTCAAACATAAAGTAGAGTAGAAAATATCAAAAATGATGATGTACTTAATAAAAACTATTTTTTTATTTCATATTTTCTTTTTGTTATTTTTACTAGGTATTTTCTTAATTTACATTTCAAATGTTATCCCCTTTCTTGTTTTCCTCTCCAAAGACACCCTATCCTATCCACCCCGCCTCCTCACCACTCCCTTTTCCCTGTCCTGACATTCACCTATACTGGGGCATCAAGCCTTCTCAGGACCAAGGGCCTCTCCTCCCATTGATGACCAACAAGGCCATGCTCTGCTTGAGCTTCCTTGGGTCTGTAAATTGTATCTTGTATATTCCAAGCTTCTGGGCTGATATCCACTTATGAGTGTGCTCTTTTGTGATTGGGTTACATCACTCAAGATGATATTTTCCAGTTCTATTCATTTGCCTAAGAATTTCATGAATTAATTGTTTTTAATAAGTGAGTAATATCCATTGTGTATATGTACCACATTTCCTGTATCTATTCGTCTGTTGACGGATACCTGGGTTCTTTCCAGTTTGTGGTTATTATAAGTAAAGCTGCTGTGAACATAGTGGAACATGTGTATTTATTACATGTTGGAGAATCTTCTGGATATATGCCCAGGAGTGGTACAGCTGGGTCCTCAGGCACTACTATGTCTAATTTTCTGAGGAAATGTCAAACTGATTTCCGGAGTGGTTGTACCAGCTTGCAATCCCACCAGCAGTGGAGGAGTGGTCCTTCTTCTCCACCTCCTCACCAGCATCTGCTATTACCTGACATTTCAAATATTATTCCATTTCCCGTACCACCCCTCCTGGGAACCCCTTATCCCATTCTCCCTCCCCTGCTTCTATGAGGGTGTTCTTCCACCCTCATCACTCCTACCTCCACACCCTAGATTCCCCTACACTGGGGCATCTATCGAGCCGTCATAGGACTAAAGAACTCTCCTCTCATCGATGCCTGACAAGGTAATCTTCTGCTACATATGCAGCTGGAGCCATGTGTACTCCTTGGTTGATGGCTTAGTCTCTGGAAGCTCTGGGGTGTCTGGTTGATATTGTTGTTCTTCCTAGGAGATCACAAACTCGTTTACCTCCTTCAGTCCTTTCCCTAACTCCTCTATTGGAGACCCCATGCTCAGTCCATTGGGTGGCTGCTAGCATCTACCTCTGTTAAGGCTCTGGCAGGGCATTTCAGGAGACAACCATATCAGGCTCCTATGAACAAGCATTACTTGGCATCCACAATAGTGTCAGGGATTGGTGACCTTATATTGGAATGAAATCCCAGGTGAGACAGTCTCTGCATGGCCTTAAATTCAATCTCTGCTCTGCACTTTATCTCCATATTTGCTATTGTATTTTCTTCTCCTTCTCAGAAAAACCAAAGCACCCACAATTTGGTCTTCCTTCTTCTTGAGCTTCATGTGGTCTGTGAATTTTCTCTTGGGTATTAATAGCTTTTGAGATAATATCCACTTATCAACGTGTGCATACCATGTATGTTCTTTTGTGATTACCTTTAGGGTTACTTCACTCAGATTGATATTTTCTAAGTCCATCCATTTGCCTAAGAATTTCATGAATTTATTGTTTTTAATAGCTGAGTACTATTCCATTGTGTAAATATACCACATTTTCTGTATCCACTCCTCTGTTGAAGGACATCTGGGTTCCTCTCAATTTCTGATTATCATAAATAAGGCTGCTATGAACATAGTGGAGCGTGTGTCCTTATTACATGTTTGAGCATTTTCTGAGTATATGCCCAGGAGTGATATAGCTGGGTCCTCCAGTAATACAATGACAAATTTTGTTTTGACCTTGGAACTGCCAAACTGATTTGCAGAGTGGTTGTAACAGCTTGCAATCCCACCAGCAACAGAGGAGTGTTCCTTCTTCCTTCTCCACATCCTTGCCAGCATCCGCTGTCACCTAAGATTTTATTTCAGCCATTCTGACTGCTGTGAAGTAGAATCTTAGGGTTGTTTTGATTTGCATTTCCCTGATGACAATGAATGCTGAACATTTGCTTAGGTGCTTCTAGGCCATTCAATATTCCTCAGTTGAAACTTTTTATTTAACTCTGCACCCCATTTTCATAGAGTTTTTTTATTCTCTGGAGTCTAACTTCTTGAGTTCTTTGTATATACTGGATATTACCCATCTATCTGATGCAGGATTGGTAAAGATCTTTTCCCAATCTGTTGGTTGCTGTTTTGTCCTATTGACAGTTTCCATTTCCTTACAGAATCTTTGCAATTTTATGAGGTCCGATTTGTCAGTTCTTGATCTTAGAGCATAAGCCAGTAGTGTTCTGTTCAGGAAAATTTCCCCTGTGCCCAAATGTTTGAGGCTCTTCCCTACTTTCTCCTCTGTAAGTTTCAGTGTATCTGGGTTTATGTGGAAGTACTTGATGCACTGGGACTTGAGCTTTTTAGAAGAAGGTAAGAATGGGTCAATTTGCATTTTTCTACATGCTGAACATCAGTTGAACCAGCACCATTTGTTCAAAAATGCTGTCTTTATTGACAAATGGGACCTCATAAAGCTGCAAAGCTTCTGTAAGGCAAAGGACACATCACACTAGATGTATTAGGAGAATATTCAACGAAATTGCTATGGTACATGCACCACTTCACCTTTGGTGGGTTGGTGGACCCAAAGGAAAACTTAGGGCTATTGATGCAGCCAAATTCACCACGGAGGTGACATAAACTTCTTCTAAAAAGGAAAAGGGAAGGTAATAGTATAGGAAAAAGTCAAATGTGGAATAGGACCCAATAAAAATGTAAAGTTACAGTATGCATGAAGGCTCTAAATTCAACTCTGCATAGTCTCTTCTATCAGAAAATAGCATTTGACATATTTGTTTTAAAGTATAAGCAACTGTCCAGGTAACCAGTTGTCTCTATAAATTAGCTAAGCTTTAGAAGCTATATTTTGTCCTCTTATTTTCAGGTAATATTAGTAGTTCTTGGATTTCTGATGGGGTTAAAGACTGGTAATCTCATAGCCAATTCAAGCTGTTTAGCTTTGAGAAAGATGATACAGATTTAGGAGGATTGTTTTCAGATGGCATACAGTCTAAAGCCAGGACATGAGTCAGATGTAGAATTATAAGTCTTTTCAGTTAAGATAGATGACAGAGGTTCTATTTAATTGACAAAAATGATGGACTAGGTTTTAGGCTATCTTGTACTTAATAAGTTATAAAATGTAATAGTTGTGCTTAATTTATATCTGAGATAAGAGTCTTTTAATTGGACAGAAAGGGAGAAGTGTTGTGCATAGCCCTGGTGTGGCTTGTATTTTGATGATAATTCCGCTTTCCTGGGAGGGGCTGTGAACTAGGAGTGAGTCACGTATACAAGTGGCTTCTTGTGGACCTTCTCCCCACCTTAATTTGTAAAATAAAGGCTAGAATCAGTGATTAGGCAGTAGGAGGAAAGGTGGAGGTGAAAAGTTTGGGGGAGAAGGAGGATAGGAGAGAAGGGAGGAAGAAGAGAAGGAAGAGGTGGAAGAAAAATGGTGCAGAAGCATGTAGCCTGGAGAAAGCACAGGTTATAAGGGATCTCATGGAAGGGGAATATAGTAGTGTGGTGGTAGATCTGCCCAATATAGTCATGCAGCCTGTATTCACATTAGTGGAGTTATGTTTTCTTTGACCATGCTTATTTGTGTTGGAGATTTACCACAACGACTGCATTCTTTAACCTACCTTCCCTAAGGAAGGATTTATTTGGCTAACTGAGGTGTAGCAAATCCATTGGAACAAGCAAACAATAGCTTATTGGGGAAGCTCTACATGTGGATGTAACTAAACTTTAATACGCAGAAAACTCTGAATTCATTCAGAGAAAAATATTAATGAAGTTAGTTCCAAGGGCTGTGCCAACAAAACACATATCCATCAACTATTCCCTATGTCTGAAGATGTCCAGCTACACTATAGAACCCAGCTCACTATGCACTTCTCAATGGGAGCAAACAGTGACCATAAAAGTATTCCAAACACTGTCATGTTGGTACATCAATATGTCTACAAACTCTGGCATGTTCTTATATCAAAATGTCTATGTTTAACCACAATGCTTGTAATCAATCCTAGGAAGAAGTAAATAAGAAAGGAAGTCTAGATATCAGTCCATCTCATGTTTCATCATAGGAATATTAGCTGAGGTCAACAACACAACCTATGTTTATAAATAATTTCCTTCACGTTAAGAGGTTACAAAACTGTGCATAGAATTATGTTGCAAATTCCAATGGCTTAGGTAATATTTTTACCCAGTTATTCAATATAAATAATATTGATAAAGGCTAGTTAACCATTTTTTCAACTTTACAGTGTTTTTCGTCTGAGATATGACTCATACTTACCACCTAGATCTAATGTAGATATATCCTCTTGCTTATCTGTAAAACTTATCTCTATTACCCAAAGATTTTTAGATACAGCTTGGAAAATAGTCCCATGAAAATTTTAAGAGGTTTCCCAGCATATTTTCATTAAAATTCAACCCATATGTAACATTTTTGAACATTTTCTTAAAAGTCTTTCTGTAAAGTATAAGGTAGAGTAGAGGGTTGTATATTTCCCTCCAAATATAGAGTTTTTACAAAGATTCTCCTCTCATAAACCCCATCCTATTCTTAAAGGCAAATGCATTGGCAGATACAAAGCAGTATCTGAGTGCTCACTATGCTTCTAACATTCGCTCAGCCTGGTAGAAGGCTACAGATCTACTAAGTGCTATGAGTTGAAGTCATTGCGATATGAGTTTCTGTTGTCATAACACAAAGTGGAAGCACTTCCTTTGGGGGAGAATAAGGAACAGTAAGGTATTTTACGGACTCATTTTATCAGTGTTTCAATTTTTTC
The DNA here is from genome assembly GCA_964023405.1 of Apodemus agrarius. Taxonomy (NCBI): domain Eukaryota; kingdom Metazoa; phylum Chordata; class Mammalia; order Rodentia; family Muridae; genus Apodemus; species Apodemus agrarius. The sequence continues at coordinate 163,102,982 of OZ030007.1, read as the reverse complement.
CTACATGTGACATTGACTCCTGTCCTGTTTTTACTTAAAACACAGAGCAATATTCCACGCTTCTTCTGAGAACTGTACTTATTTAATTTTTTCCTCAGGAAAAGAGCTAAAATAAATGCTCTGAGTTCCCTATCAACATAATTTCATAGGATCTGGAAGCAAAATCAACGCCAAGGAGGGAGGGGTATGTCAGGAGACATGACAGAGAATGAAGAGGAAGAAAGAAGGAGAGGCAGAAAGAGATTGATTTTCTCTGATATAATTATTATAACATAATTCTATCCTTTCTCCAGTTCCTTCTCACCCAACCCCTTCAAAATGTCCCATATACTTCTACCCAATTACCACCCTTTTTCAAAGTCATGGTCTCTCTTTTTTTGACTTGTTTTGGGTTACTTTTAAGAGTCATTTCTTTCCCTAGAAGCTCTCTTTTCTATATGTTCATTTATGAAACAATCTTGTTGTAGCAGTTTTACCCTGCATACTCCAACTTACCCCAACAGGCATCAGTCTCCTTCCTATCTGAAGAGGTTGTTAGGTGAGGCCAGAGACTGTTCTACCCAACTCGATCATGGAATAAATTATCATCATGGTCCTGTTAGCAAGCCCAGGACAAGATAATGCTATGACAGGTATAATATAGGAATAATACCGACCCATGTGTAAATAATTTAAGCTGTAATTCAAGCACAGCTTACTGGTGACATCATTTACCAATGTCATGAGAATCCCTCAATGAAATTACCACTTTACATGTAGAATTTAGATGTACAGCACTGCCTGGCCTTCATGAAGGATGTTCCTATTAACAGTAGGTGTTAACATACATTAACAGTAAAAGGCAGATGTTGATTCCAATCACTGATTCTCTTCCTTCCCTTTCCCCCCCCTCCTGTCATTAAAATGAATGCACATAGTGTCTTGAATTTCATCTTAGTTAAGAAATAATTGTCCTCCATTTGGAGGAGAGTTCAGAGGACAGAAAGCAAAGTTTAGAAGAAAGTTAAGAGGAAAACTGCTGGACACTGATCAGAATAATAAAAAAATTAGGTGATTTCTCAAATAGAGCTAGTCTTTCTATGTAGCTTGCTCTGCAAATCTCACTCTACCCTTAGGATGCTGGAATCATAGAAAGGCTGTTATATTCACCTGGTAGTTATATACCTTTTAGTGACTCCAAATTTGATGATCCCCATACTGGCATGTGCTTTAAACCCTGAGCCATCAATACACCTCTTAATATTTCATTTTCATTACCAAAGAAGACTAAAACTCATATGTTGAGTTTAGAAATTGCAAATGGTTAATAACAAGAATAATTCATGGAAGAGCATTCTGTGCCAAGCACTATTAAATGCTTCACAGAGAGACTTAATTCAGTTCTTAAGACAGTCAGGATAACAGGCATAATTATCTCACTTAGAAAATGAGAAGGCACAGGACACAGAACTAAATATATGCAGTGACACTCTGACACTCTAGACAAAAAAAAAATGAACTTTTTATTAACATATTATGAAAACATCTTGTTTTAGTCATTAACATTTTATAACTTTTTTTTCTAATTTCCAGAGTAAATGTATATTTTTTAAAACAGAAAAATATTTCATTGACTTCATCTTTACATTGTTTTAGATATAAGGGAATAGAGCAAAGATTGTAATGTCAGTCAGAATGAATATTTCTGTTTTCAGTGCTGGGTGTGGGACTGAATTGATGGATTGGTTTTCATTACTTTTGTTTTCATTTAAGATACAGAGAAAGCTTATAAATGATGAAACCACAATTGGCAATGTCTCTGCCTAGATAAATACCTCCTTTAAAAAAGCAAACAAGCAAAAAAAAAAAAAAAAAAACAAAAAAAAACAAAAAAACAAACACAAACTCATATACAGGCTTCTCTACAAAGCATGGTATTCCCATAGTATTCCTGGGAATGTACTTAATTCCACATTCTGTTCTTTCTTCTGTGTAAGGAACCTTCAGGTAAACACATAACAACTCAGTCTTACAAAGAAGGAGAGAACAGAGATCAGGAAAGGGTGCCATTTGAGCCCATCATCCTTCTTTCAAAAAGGATTGGTTGCCGTATGCTTGGTTGGGGCAATCTGTCCCTTGTTACCGATTTATACTCCTCTCTGTGGGACTGTGTTAGAAAAACATTATTATTATTAGCAGTCATAATACTTGGCAGCCATTCACCACATTTCATCAAAGACTCTAAGAGCTAAGCCATCAATCAAATATGCTTTGGTGTGCTCCTGGGAGGAGGTGGTATTATTTCTGCTCAGAAAAGAGGTTAAGTGACTTGCCCAAGGCCTTGAAGCTGGTGAAATTTGGAGCTGCGAATTAAACCCTGGAGACTTGACACCCAGCATCCCACTCTCCTTCCTGGAGCACGTTGCCTCTGCTTGTCTGAAAGATGTAGGGATAAATAAAGCATCTCAAAGAAGAATGACCTGCTCCCCAGCATGTGTGCTGATGTTCAAACTCTTCTGGCATTAAATTGAAAAGGCACAAGTTGATTCACTTAGAACTGGAGCTGATACCTTGAGTTTGGCATACAGTCCATTCATTCCTTCCACAAATATGTACCCAGGGCTATTCTGTATTAGTATTATTGTATGGACCCAAGTAAATTGGGAGCAAGACAGTCAGGCTCATGGGGAGTTTTTAATCTCTTAGGAAAGACAGAGAAACAACAGACCTCTACATTTCTCACTGATCTTCTTAATGTGGATGACTGTGTTATGTCCACATTTGAAGTCTCAGATTTTTTTCTGTTGAACTATATTATGATCATGAACCATGATTATGATCACATGACCTTAGTAACACAACAATATAAAGCCACATCCTTATACGTTGTACAAAATTATTTTTCTTTTACTGAATTATTTTCTCATATAATATATCCAGATTATAATTTCCTGTCTTCTACCTACTCCCAGTTTCCCCCAGCCCCTTCCCCTCAAGATATACTCCCCTCTATCTCTCATTAGAAGAGAAATCCAAGAGATGACAGCTAGACATGAGAAAATAAAATAGAATAAGATGAAGCAAAACAACTATCATATCAAATTTAGACATAGCAACCCAATAGGAGAAAAAGAGTACTAAGAACAGTGGAAGAATCAGAGGCCCACTTGTCGCAGTCAGGAGTTCCAGAACATTTCTAATCCATATCTATAATGTATGCACAGAGGACCTGGTGCAGACCCATGTAGACCCCATGCTTGCTGCTTCAGGCTCCGTGAACTCATAATGTTCCTTGCTTAGTCGGTTCGGAGTGCCTTGCTCTCACTGTGTCTTCTAGCCCCTCTGGCTCTTACAATCTTTTTGCCTGCTCTTTCATAGGATTCCTGGATGTCCCAGTGAATGCGTTTCATGAAGTCCTCCCATTTAGACTTTCTCTCCATGCAATATCTGCTGTGGGCTTCTGTATCTGTTACCGTCTGCTGAAAGAAAAAGTCTCTTTAATAATGCCTGGATAAGGCATTATTAGTATATGATCTATTAGTATAGCAGAACATCATTAAGAATCATTTTATTGATACTATTTTTTGACGAGTAGTGTTTGGTCAAACATTAAGCCTCTGAGTATCTAGTCTCTGATTCTTGGTGTACTGGCTGGTTTTGTATGTCAACTTGACCCAGGATGGAGTTATCACAGAGAAAGGAGCTTCAGTTGAGGAATTGCTTCCATGAGATCTAGCTGTAAGGCAATTTCTCAATTAGTGATCAAGGGGAGAGGGTCCCTTGTGGGTGGTGCCATCCCTGGGCTAATAGTTTTGGGTTCTATAAGAAAACAAGCTGAGAAAACCAGGGGAAACAAGCCAGTAAGTAGCATCCCTCCATGACCTCTGCATCAGCTCCTGTTTCCTGACCTCCTTGAGTTCTAGTCCTGACTTCCTTTAGTGATGAACAACAATGTGGAATTGTAAGCGGAATAAACCATTTTCTACCCAGCTTGCTTCTTGGTCATGATGTTTGTGCAGGAATAGAAACCCTGACTAAGACACTTGGTTATCCAAACACTGACACATATAACTTCATTTTTGTAGACTTTAAGTCCAGTCAAACATTGGTTGGCTATTTCCACAGCTTCTGTGCCACCATTGATGTAGCACATTTTCAGGCAGGACAGATGGTATGTCAAAGGTTTTGTGGCTGGTTTGGTGTCTATGTTTCGCTTTGGGTAGCCTGCAAAGTACCTTCCCTCATCAAAGAGACTGGAATAAAAGGGTAAGGGATCCATGTAGGCATCAGCTTGACTTCTCCATGTTCAATGCGTTGTGTGGGTTTTGTTCTCTGATATGGGGTCCACTGTCAGTTTTCAGAGAGCAATCCTTTGTCTTAGCAATAGCCTTAATTTGGGGTGGGGAGTTCTTGGGGCTCTCTTTGCCAATAACTCATCTGAATGCAGCCTCTCCTGGAAGCACTGTCAGGTGATAAGAGATAGTGCTGTTAAGAATCCATATTCCCAATGAAGAGAAATCCTCATTAGGATCTCCTTTACAGACTTCAGGAAGTTTATACTCCACTATGCTTACACACCATTCTCCTATCCAATTCCAGCCATCTATCCATATTCGCTCCCTCCACCCTGTTTCTTCACATCACCTGATATTCTCACTTCTTTCCCCATCCACTCCTAATCTGCCTGATAAATCTATTCTATTTCACCCTTCAAGGGAATCTGTGTGCCTCCCCTACACCCCTTCTTTTTAGCCTACCTCTGGGATCTACAGAATGTACCTTGGTTATCATTACTTAACAACAAATATCCAGTTATAAATGAACACATGCCATGTTTATCTTTCTAGTTTCAATTTCCTCATTCACTATGATTTAGTTCTATTTATTTGCCTGAAAATTTCATGATTTCATTTTTTAACATCTGAGTAATACTCCATTTAGAAAATCCCCAAACTTTTTGTGATGGTTTGTATATGATTGGCCCAGGAAGTGAGCCTATTAGGAGGTGTGGCCTTGTTGGAGTGGGTGTGTCACTGTGGGTGTGGGCTTAAGACCCTCCCCCTGGCTGCCTGGAAGTCAGTCTTCCACTAGCAGCCTTCAGATGAAGATGTAGAACTCTCAGCAACTCCTGTACCATGCCTGCCTGGATGCTGCCATGTTTTTGCCTTGATGACAATGGACTGAACCTCTGAGCCTGTAAGCCAACCCCAATTAAATGTTGTCTTTTATAAAACTTGCATTGGTCATGGTGTCTGTTCACAGCAGTAAAACCCTAACTAAGACACTTTTCTTTATCCATTCTTCTGTTGAGAGATAGCTAGGTTGTTTCCAGTTCCTGGTTATTATGAATAAAGCCATTATGAATATGATTAGGCCAATTGCCTTTGTCATAAGATACTGTGACCTTTGGGTATATGCTGAGGAGTAGTATAGCTGGATCTTGAGGTAGATACATTCCTATCTTTCTGAGGAACTACCATATTTGCTTCCATAGTGGCTATACATATTTGCACTCACACCAACAATTGAGAAGTGTTCAGCTTGCTCCACATCCTTGCCAGCATAAGCCATTACTTATGTTATTATCTTAGCCATTCTGTCGGGTATAAGATAGAATCTCAAATTAACATTAATTTGCATTTCCCTGGTAGTTAAGAATATAGAACATTTCTTTAAGTGTTTCTCAACTATTTTTATCTCCTCTATCAGGAATTCTCTGTTTAGATCCATACCTTATTTTTCAGATGATTTTAAGTGAACATGAAAAACTGAACCTCTTCATTTTCTTGGTTTTGTAGTAGATCAAAAGAGTGTAGAAGCATCTTCATCTTCACAGGTCATATCCAAGTATTACAGGCAAAGGTCATTTCTGATTTTGTTAATTTAGATATTCTCTCTATCTTTTAGCTAGTTTGGACAAGGGTTTCTCTAACTTGTTGATTTTCTCGGAGAACCAACTCTTTGCTTCCTTCATTCTTTGTTTTGATATATTTGTTTCTATTTTATTGATTACAGCCCTTGGATTGATGATTTCTTGTTGTCTGCTCCTCCTGAGTGTACTTCTTTTTGTTCTAGAGTTTTCAAATGTGCTGTTAAGTTGCTAGTATGAAATTTCTCCATTTAAAAAAATGTAGGCATTTAATGCTAAGAACTTCCCTCTTAGCATTGCTTTCATCGTGTCCCATAAGTTTGGGCATGCTGTATACTCATTTTCATTGAATTCTAGAAACCCGACAATTTCTTTACTTCATTCTTGACCCTATTATCATTCAGTAGAGAGTTGTTCATTTTCATGAGTTTTTATAATTTCTGTTGTTTCTGTTATTGTTGATATCTACCTTTAGCACGCAACGGTTTGTGTGTGAATATGTGGTCAATTTTGACTAAAGTTCCATGGGGTGATGAAAGAAGTTATATTCTTTTGGGTGAAATGCAAATATCTGTTAGGCCCATTTGGTTTATAACTTCTGTCACTTTCAGTATTTCTTTATAGTGTTTGTCTGGGTGTTCTGTCCCTTGCTCAAAGTTGGATATTGAATTCTCTCACTATCAGTGTATGTAGGTCAATATGTGATTTTAAGCTGTAGCAGTGTTTCTTTTAGAAACTTGGGGGTCCTTGTTTTGTTGGGTTTGTTAATAGTTGAAATGTCATCTTGTTAGATTTTTCTTTGATGCGTATGAAATATCTTTCTCTTTTGATTAGTTTTGGAATGAAGTCTATTCTGTTATATATTAAAGTGGCTATATCAGCTCGATTTTTAGGTCCAATTGCTTGGAATATCTTTTTCTAACTCTTTACACTGAGGTAATGTCTATCCTTGATGTTGAGGTGTATTTTATTCGACACAGTAGAAGGATGGATCCTGTTTTGCATTCGTTTGTTAGTCTGTCTTTTTATTAGAAAGTTGAGACCATTGATATTGAGAAATATCAATGATAGATGGTCATTGATTTCTGTTATTTTGCTGTTGTTATTGTTTGGTAGGGGTTGGGTGGGCTCTGTATGTGCTGTTTTGATTTTCTTGGTGTGCGAGTACTTATTTCTTGTATTTTCATGAGCATAGTTAACCTCCTTAGGTTGGAGATTTTCCTTCTATAGTGTTGGATATTTAGATTATTGTCTAAATTTGATTTTACCTTGTAATGTATTCTGTCCTCCATCTGTTCTGATTGAACGTTTTGAAGTATATAGAAGTCTTGGCTTGGATCTGTTGTCTCTTATAGACTTCAGCACTCTGCACTGAGAAGTCAAGCATAATTCTAATAGGTCTGCCTTTAGATGCTACTTGCTCTTTGTGTTTTGCAGCTTTTAATGTTCTTTCTTTATACTGCATCTTGTTGCAGCATTTTCTATGCCCAGTCACATTAGGAGAGTGGAAGGCCTGTGATTGGACAGGAAAAAGGAGGCAGAGCTAGGAGTAGGGGGAATGGAGAGGTCGCAGGGACAGAAGGAGAAGAATTGAGATGGCTTCAGATGTGGACCTGCATGGAATTTACTAGCCACAAATAGCTATTTTTGTTATAAGATTAGAAATATTGAAGTAAATCTCTTATCATTATCAATTGACTCTAAAAATTATTGTATTGATATTTTATAAATTATGATATTATTTATACATAAATCTGCTTGGTTAATTAAGCATTAAGAGTCTTGAGTCTTGAGGGTAATTAGGTGGTGAGGAGGCAGGTTGTGGGGCGTGTGAGGTTGCTGTGTGGTAGTGAGAGGAACTTGAGGTCCCCTGCCAAAGAGACGGCGGGCAGAGGGCCAGCCAAGTGAGACTGTACTGGGCAGGAGCCCTGAGGCTCAGTGTGAGTTCCCTGGACTGCTGGGCAGTCTGTAGGGTGGCAAGATGTGTAGTCTGAACCCACCAGAGAGTTTGCGGGTACTCTCCTTTATTATTTCACACAAGCTTTAGCATGTGGCATGGTTACTTGCTTTTCTGCTTCAATATATTTTGTGTTCTGTATGCATCTTATACCTAACTTGATAAGTGTCTCCTTTAGCTTAGGAAAATTTTATTTTATAACTTTGTTGAAAGTATTTTCTGGGCCTTTGGACTTGTATTCTTTTGATTCCTTTATTCCTATTATTCTTATATTTGATCTTCTCATAGTGTCCTGAAGTTCATGAGTGTTTTGTGCTTTTTAGATATGACTGTTTCATTGACTGATTTATCCATTTCACTTATCGCACCATGAATGCATGAGATTTTCTCTTCTATCTCTTGTATTCTGTTTGTAAAGCTTTCCTGTTTAAAATCTTTTTTTCATCTCCAGAATTACCTCAGTGTTTTGTTTGTTTGTTTGTTTGTTTGTTTGTTTGTTTTGTTTTATATCTATTCTGTTTCCATTGTAGGTCTTGAACAATTTTATGCGTTTCCTTCAACTGTTGCAGTTTTTTGCTTGTTTGTTTGTTTTTTATTTCTTTAAGGGATGTGTTAATTTACTCCAACATTTTGTTTGTATTTTCTGGCTTTTCTTAAAACATTTATTCATTTTTTTTGAAAAAAATTTATTTTCTATAGTTCACTTTAAGTGTGTGTGTGTGTGTGTGTGTGTGTGTGTGTGTGTTTGTCCCATATGTTGTAATATTCAAAGCCTCCCTCAGTAAGACAGTTGAGCTCTAGTGGGAATATGTTGCCATTGCTGTTACTGACAGGGATTTAACACATCTGGCATTTAGGCATCTGGGTTTTGGATGATTATAAGTCTAGATGTTCATTTCCAGATTTGTCTTTGCTGAATAGGTGTTTTATTTCTTGATTTCTTTGGTTTCTTCTGGATTTTTGGAGAGTGAGTGGTATGTATTTTGCCTATTTTCATGGCCCGCTCAGCTGGTGTGTTCACAGGAAGTGCCTGCTGGTGTTGGAGGCTGATATACTAGAATAAGATGAAGGAAACAAGATGGAAGGGGAAGGTCTTTGTGATCCCTTGGTGATGGGATCAGAGAGGAAAGGGAGAACGTAGCAGGTGAGGTGTACCACTACAGAGCTAGGGTGAAATGTTGGGAATTGGATCTCAAGGGCAGTAGAAGAGGTATTAGTCTTACACACTTATTTCCCTGGGAGAAGTAGCCTTTGTTTGGGGTAGCAGGAGATACCTTTTGGACTCAGAGACTGGAACAAGGCTACAAGTCAGGTGAGGAAGGTTAGAAGAGGATAATCTCTGGGATCCACAAGAGATGGGAGCAGGAAGGCAGGCCAGGCTGGTTTGGTGTTCTATAGCAGAGATGTGGGATGAGAGTAGGGGATTGGATTTGGGAGAAGAGAAAGAAAAGAAAATGTCAGAAAACTAGAATTTAATCCTGTAACTTTAAATGTAATAGTTCAGGAATAATCCTTCTTTTTTTTCCTACTAGATGAAGCTGAGGTAATAAGAAATTTTAGAAACCAGGTGGTGGTTGATACATGCCTTTCATCACAGCATTCTGGAGTCAGAGGTAGGTTGATCTCTGGCTTATAGAGCAAGTTCCAGGACAGGCAGAACTGCACAGAGAAACTGGTCTCAAATAGATAGATAGATAGATAGATAGATAGATAGATAGATAGATAGATAGATAGATAAAACTAGAACATAATTTCAAAGGAGTACAGTTATTTTTAAAATTTGCTTTTACTATAACAAAAAATAATTAAGTGATTTAAAAAATTTAGAACACTTAAATTGCAGTCTTGCTCTCTGTAAAAAAGCAGTGTATCATAGTAGCAGGGAATAGTGTCCCTGCATTTTAAATTAAGGCATGAGTGTACAGCCTTGGTTAAAAGCTTACTCAGATGAATCTATAGAACTGACCTCTGAAATTCCAAATTGACTATAAACAACTGCAAGTACACTGAGCATGAGAGAATTCCATGTCCCTGTTATTAGCAACACTTTCTTCTAATCCTCACCCACACTGAAATGCTCAAATAACATGGACCAAGGCACAGCAGAGAAAAATGTGGTCAATAACGTCCTGCCTTAGATGTCTGCTCCTTATTGCTACCATAGTAGATTGCATTGGGTAAAATAAACAAAAATTGTTTGTTTGTTTTAAATCTTATTTAACTGCAAGGACTTTAAAGACAAAATGGTATATTACACTTTAAGGCTACCAGATAAACTCTAGAGTGTTATGTATAAGTAACTAGCAAATATTTCTTTTGGAGCAATAAATTTTTTGGAACATAAATGCTTGTCTGAAGTAGAATATTTCTTTCTTGATATTCCTAACAATAACAATGGCACTAAGAATGATGTAGTTTTTGCCACATACATGTCTGATCACAAATAGGCAGGAACAGGGTGTAAATTTTTCTTCCTGAAACTGTTATAATTTAAAAGCTAGACCATAGTCAACTAATCCTTAAACCAAAAAGCTACATATAGACTGATTACTAATGGTGGCAGATGACAATCACAAAATAAAAAGTAAAATAAAATTTAAAAAACCTACTAATTTTCTCAGCAAATTAAAAGTAGAAAATATTTTTCTTAGTCTGAAAAGGTGCATGTCTAAACATTTAAAGCTAATAAATGTAACACTTTACCTCTAAAAATAAGAATAAGATAAACATACCTCTTCTCATTATTTGGATTAGTCACTGTGACAGACTAGTCATCAAGGCAAAAAATAAGAATAAAAATGTGTAAAAACTAAAAGTCTGAATATAAACTTACCTATTTGCTGATATTATAGTTGCCTATGTACAAAATCCCAAAGAGTACACACACACATACTCATATACACATACACAGACATACAGGGGGATACACTATTAGTATTAATTAGATACAAGAAAATTTTTGTTAAAAATATTTCTTTATTTTAATGACATGTGATTAGAAAATGAAGTTTAGAAATCATTCACCACACAAGAGAATGAAATCTATTAACACCTGGGGACTAATGCTCCTAGGCTAAAGTATAAATATTGATGAGTTTAAATGAAACAAGGTTTGGCATGTTAATGGGCTGAAAAATTTGATAATATTATGATGCCCATCCTCACCAAAATAGATCTACAATATCAAAATCACAGTGAGCATCTTTTTAAAAATAAAGTTTGCCTCTAATATGGAAACTTGATGATTATTCAAATTTTGATTTTGTCAAAAAGGAAATGAATTTGTACGACTCATATTAGTCGAGTTCTAATTTTACTTTAAAAGTAAAACAATAAAAACAGTGTGATATTTGCAGATAACCATCTAAAACACTGAAAGAACTGGGCCTGGAAATAGACCTTCCACATTTAAGATCAAATAACTCTGACAAAGTGTCAGCTTCAATGGGGGAGAATACAGACTTCTCAAAACAGGGCGTTGAAACAATTTGTTATTCATATGGAAGAAATTAGCTTTGATCCTTGCCTCATATCTTATGTTAAATTAATTAGACATGGGTTATACTAACCATAAAAGCTATCTATAAAACTTTGAGAAAGAAACCCAAGAGAAAATCTGAACCATTGGGATTGGCAAGGTTTTATAATGAGATCACCCTAAAAAGCTCAGGGCAAAGGATACACTGGACTCTGTCATAAGTAAAAACTGCTTTTCAACACGTACAACTAAGAACACAAAATGATACCCTTCATCCTGGGACATCTGCGGCACACACCTGTCCAAAAATGGTCCATGGGACTACAGGAAAAATGCCCCTGAGCATCTCAGGCAAAAGAGGAAAACAATATAATCAGGAATAGAGGCACCTTTTTTAGTTACACGGTTCTCCTACGGGTACTTCCCAGGTTACCTTTGACCTCCAGCAGTGGATGTGTGCGGCCTTGTGTGTGGTGTTTGCTGTACAATGGATGGTCCTTTCCCTTTGAGCTACCCAACCCTACTGCTCCCACACATTTGTTATTATTTTATTTTATCATGCTTTGAATTCTTAGTCTTGAAACTTTGGAAGAGAATACAGTTGTGATTTTGAAAAAACTACTCATATACCCTCTGTTTACTTAGTTATTACACATACTATGAAAGGTTGAAAAATGAAACAAGTGTTCATCCTCATATCTGAAACTTGTAAACTTGTATTTTTAAGGATTTTTTAAAAGGAGAATCTCAGGTAACCCAGACTGACTTCTTTCTCGCTCTGTAGCAGAGGATGATGCTGAACCCCTAGACCTCAGGCCATTATTTCCAGAGTACTGGGATTATAGCCATGAGTGTCTTAGTCAGGGTTTCTATTCCTGCACAAACATCATGACCAAGAAGCAAGTTGGGGAGGAAAGGGTTTATTGAGCTTACACTTCCACACAGCTGTTCATCACCAAAGGAAGTCAGGACTGGAACTCAAGCAGGTCAGAAGCAGGAGCTGATGCAGAGGCCATGGAGGGATGTTACTTACTGGCTTGCTTCCCCTGGCTTGCTCAGCCTGCTCTCTTATAGAACCCAAGAATACCAGCCCAGAGATGGTACCACCCACAAGGGGCTCTCCCCCACTTGATCACTAATTGAGAAAATGCCCCACAGCTGGATCTCATGGAGGCACTTCCCCAATTGAAGCTCCTTTTCCTATGATAACTCCAGCCTGTGTCAAGTTGACACACAAAACCAGTCAGTACACATGAGTCACTGACCCTTGCTCATGCAGTGGGTGATGGGGATTGAACAAAGATCTTGTATGCTAATCAGCCACCTTGCCCACAGAGTAGCATCTCCAGCCCCCTGGGAAGGTATTTAAATAGACACTAAATATCAGTAAAAAGTAAATAAAAGCCCTAGGATATTACTTCACATCTCTAGATTGGCTAAATTTAGACTATCTACAAATATGAATGATGGTGAAATGGAGCCAAGCAATTACATGTATTCCCTGCCTGTCAAAATACTGGAATGTCTTAGAAAAGGCAATATTTTATAATCAAAATTCTATGCACTCATTAGCTATGCTGATTTTATTTTTAGCTGATGGCACTAGGGTAAAGGAAGCATGCTCACATCTTATACCCATATATGTCCACAGCAAGTTTATTAATAATAATCCCCAACCTGGAGCAAACTAAATCTGTCAATGGGTGAACGTTTAAACAGCAAACTTTTCTTTGTGCTATGGATGGAGTGTTATTCAACAATAAGAAAGTCTAAGTGCCCGAAGACATAAAGAGTTTGAGAAGAACAAATGATTCCAGGTTAAGAGTGTGAAGTTCCAGGGTGATGTTGCAGAAAAGCTAAAGCTGAAATGTTTCTCTATGACACACTTCAGATAAATTTTCACTTTTGTTTCAAATGACAGGACATGAAACATTTTTCAAAAAGTCATGATAGAAATATCTTCATTAGGATGGAGATACACTTTCTGGCATCCAAGAGAAATCCTGTTGTAGCCAGATGTCACTGCTCTGGTATGTAACAGCAGGGACTGCTCATTCAATCAGGGTGTAGCCTGGTCATCTTATGGCAGAGGTGACTTATCTAAGTTACTTCACCATCTTTAAGGTATCAGTGGCAACAGTGGGATTATCCTACCTTCTAACACGATGCTCCACAGTCCAGAAAATTGTGTGAGGCTGTTTTGAATCTTGTGTTACAACTCAACTGGATAAGGAACAATGGAGGAGGTGACCACTGAGTATTAATGACTATGGGGAAATTGATCCTGTGGGAAAGACAAGGTATTCTCTAATTTTTGTGGATTGCTTTTATATGCAAATGTGGTTCCGAGTTAACAGGTCTTCTGGATTTGTGTGAAATTGCAACTATGTTTCTATGTGAAATTTCCTGACAGCACACCAGAGCAAGCCTGTGGGCTTTTAGCCTCTCCTTGCTGTTGTAAAGGATTATCACAAAATCTAACTTAAAACAGCACAAATTGATTATCTTACAGCTCAGTGGGTCAGAAGTCTGACCAAAATCTCTCGGGGCTAAACTCAGCTTGTTGGCAGGTCTTGTCCCTGTCTAAAGATCCGGAGGGGGCAGGCATTCTGTTTCCTGACTTTTTTCAGTTACAGGGGCCACCCACAATCCTTGGCTCATAGCTCCTTCCCCATCTTCAAAACCAGTAATGCCTCAACTCTATTTCATCTCCTGTCACATCTCTTTGACTGCTGCTTAGAAAGGGCTCCCCACTCATAAGAATGAGAGGGATTAGCCAAGAATCATGTAGGTGATCAGAACAATGTCCCCTTTGTAAATTTCTTAACTTTAGTAATAAATACAAACTCCTTTTACCATGCCAGGAAACCAATGGAGAAGTTCTTGGGAACGGAATTGGGTTCTTCTTGGGGGTAGCTGTTAGTCTGCCTGCCATAGCTGTCATTCAAAATCTCTGACCTAGATCTCCAATGGGAATATATTGTGGAATTTTCTTCTACTACCTGAAACAATGTCATTTTCCCTGGATTACTAAAAAGGTGACATCCCTGCCCAAGGGAAGAGTGGGGCTCTTCCAAGGCTCAGATTTCACCTAGTCCTTCTCAGAAATCTGGTTGTGTACACAGGACCCTTTTTGCTTTGTTGGTTTTAGTTCTAGGTAAATCTTCTCTCTACAAAACAGGGGGAAACCTTTTGGCTTCCTCTGAGGATTGTATTAGTTATCATTTTCATTGCTGGAGCATAATACCCTAGAAAGAAAACTTAAAGGAGTAAGGATTGACTTTGGCTGGTAGTATACGGAGAGCATGCAGTATAAGGGGGACATGGCAGTGGGACCACCTCTTGTCCATGGAGCTTGAACAATTTCTTACTAGAATTTCTGGTGACCAAGAAGCAGAACAAGTGCAAGCCAGATGCAGGGTGGGACTATGAAGCACAAAGATCTCCCATCCAGTGAGTTACCACTCCAAATAGGCCCAATCGTCGAAGTGTTTCATAGCTCCCTAAACCGCACCATTAGTTGAGAATCAAGAGTTTAAACACAACAGTGTATGCGGGACATTTCTCATCCAGGCCGTAAAGTCCTTGGTAATTACCAGACCAAATTTTTAAATTTAGAAACTTTCTTTTGTTCTGAATTTGTGGGTCTACAGGACACCATGGTTTACTTATGCTAACATAAAGTAACTGGATGGATCACTGAATGGCCTTTCCTTCAGACTCTGCTTCATTTTTTGTCCCTGCATTTCTATTACACAGGCAAAGAACATATATGTAGCAGAGGACTGCTTTGTCTGGCCTCCATGGGAGAGAATGAGCCTAACCTTGTAAAGACTTGATGCCTCACCCCAGGAAATGGGGACTCTGGTGGTGGGCTTAGGTGGGGTGGATGGGTCTGGGGGTGGGGAGGGAGGAATATCTTCTCAATGACAAAGGTGAGGGCACATGGGGTAAAAATCTCTAGGATGGGGGACAAGGAAGGGGATCAAGATTTGGAATGTAAATAAATGAAATAATTTAATAAAAATGAAATAAAAAACAGAAGAGTTGAAAAAAACATGTACTTAAAAGTCATTTTAAATGTAGAAGCTCTGGCATACATCCTATTTTCTATCTTGTTTGTCTAATATCCATAACAATCCTGAGTCAAGAATCACATGAGTATTTATTTCCATTAATTCATACTATAATACTAAATACAATACTAAGAGTAAAGATCTAGATATGGTCATTTTCTGACCTACTTGGAACATACTTATTTTAAATAAATTAATACAATATTTTCTATTATTTTAAAATTTGGAAGATCTAGTTGCCACATTTGTAATTTGCTGAATCAGTCTTATTATATCAACTTTTAAGGATGAATTATGTGCTCAGTTCAACAGCTGTCTGAGAGATTCCCCCTCTTTATTTGTCATGCACTAGCAGAGCCTCCCAGGAGACAGCTATTTCTGGCTCCTGTCAGCAAGCACTTGTGTGCATCCACAATAGTGTCTGGGTTTTGTAATTGTATATGGGCTGGATTCCTAGGTGGGGTAGTATCTGGTCATGCCTTCAGACTCTGCTCCACACTTTGTCTCATCTCCTTCTGTGGGTATTTTGTTCCCCCTTCTAAGAAGGACTAGAGTATCCATACTTTGTTCTTCCTCCTTCTTGGGCATCATTTGATATGTGAATTGTATCTTGGGTATTCCAAGCTTCTAGGTTAATATCCACTTATCAGTGAGTGCATAACATGAGTGTTCTTTTGTGATTGGGTTATCTTACTCAGGATGATATCCTCCAGTTCCATCCATTTGTCTAAGAATTTCATGAATTCATTATTTTTAGTGGCTGAATAGTACTCCATTGTGTATATATACCACATTTTCTGTATCCATTCCTCTATTGAGGGACATCTGGGTTATTTCCAGCTATTATAAATATGACTGCTATGAACATAATGAAGCAAGTGTCCTTATTACATGCAGGAGGATCCACTGGGTATATGCCCAGGAGTGGTATAGCAGGTCCTCCAGTAGTATTATACCCAGTTTTCTGAAAAATCGCCAGACTGATTTCCAGAATGGTTGTACCAGCTTGAAACACCACCAGCACTTGCCTTCTCCTGAGTTCTTTATCTTAGCCATTCTGACTGGTGTGAGGTGAAATCTCAGGGTTGTTTTGATTTGCATTTCCCTGATGACTAAAGATGTTGAACATTTCTTAAGGTGCTTCTCTGCCGTTTGATATTCCTCAGGTGAAAATTCTTTGCTTAGTTCTGTACCCCCATTTTTGGGTTATTTGGGTCTATGGAGTCTAACTTCTTGAGTTCTTTGTATATGTTGGATATTAGCCCTCTATTGGATGTAGGGTTGGTAAAGATCTTTTCCCAATTTGTTGGTTGCCATTTTGTCCTATTGATAGTATCCTTTCCTTTACAGAAACTTTGTAATTTTTTGAGGTCCCATTTGTCAATTATTGATCGTAGGGCATAGGCTATTGGGGTTCTGTTCAGGAAATTTTCCCCTGTGCCTATGTGTTCAAGGCTCTTCCCCAGTTTTTTTCTATTAATTGCAGTGTGTCTGGTTTTATGTGGAGGTCCTTGATCCACTTGGACTTGAGCTTAGTACAAGGGGATAAGAATGGATCTATTTGCATTCTTCTGCATGCTAGCCACCAGTTGAGCCAGTACCATTTGTTGAAGAGGCTATCTTTTCTCCACTGGATGAAATTAGCTTCTTTGTCAAAGATCAAGTGACCATAGGTGTGTGGGTTCATTTCTGGGTCTTCAATTCTATTCCATTGATCTACCTGCCTGTCACTGTAACAATACCATCCAGTTTTTAACACTATTGCTCTGTAATATTGCTTGAGGATTGGGATACTGATTCCCCCAGAAGTTCTTTTACTGTTGAGAATAGTTTTAGCTCTCCTGGGTTTTTTGTTATTCCAGATGAATTTGCAAATTGCTCTTTCTATTTCTATGAAGAATTGAGTTGGGATTTTGGTGGGGATTGCATTGTATTTGTATATTTCTTTTGGCAAGATGGCCATATTTAATATATTAAACCTGCCAATCCATGAGCATGGGAGATCTTTCCATTTTCTGAGGTCTTCTTTAATTTCTTTCTTCAGAGACTTGAAGTTCTTGGCATACAGATATTTCACTTGTTTGGTTAGAATCACCCCCAGATATTTTATATTGTTTGTGACTATTTTGAAGGGAGTTGTTTCCCCAATTACTTTCTCAGCCTGTTTATTCTTTGAGTATAGGAAGGCTATTGATTTGCTTGAGTTAATTTTATATCCAGCCACTTTGATGAAATTGTTTATCAGCTGTAGGAGTTCTTCGGGTAGCTTAAGTATATTATCATCATCTATAAATAGTGATAATTTGACCTCTTTCGTTTCTAATTTGTATGCCTTTTACCTCCTTTTGTTGTCTAATTGCTCTCGCTAGAATTTCAAATACTATATTGAATAAGTATGGAGAGAGAGGGCAGCCTTGTCTGGTCCCCGATTTTAGTGGGATTGCTTCAAGTTTCTCTCCATTTAGTTTGATGCTGGCTACTGGTTTGCTGTATATTGCTTTTACTATATTTAGGTATGGGCCTTGAATTCCTGTTCTTTCCAGGACTTTTAGCATGAAAGGATGCTAAATTTTTTCAAATGCTTTTTCAGAATCCAATGAGATGACCATGTGATTTTTTTCTTTTAGTTTGTTTATGTAGTAGATTACATTGATGGATTTCCATATATTGAACCATCCCTGCATTCCTGGGATGAAGCCTACTTGATCGTGGTGAATGATAGTTTTGATGTGTTCTTAGATTCGAGGTAAGAACTTTATAGAGTATTATAGCTTCAGTTTTTGTTGTAGGAATTCTTGTGGTTCCTCACAAGTGAAGATGAGACTGTTTGGAGAAATGTGAGAGATTTTCATAGCTCACTCTTGGACTGGCAAAGTGTTCAGTTTGTTGGCAAAACTGATTGTGTTTATATGTAACAGAGACAGACATACAGGCTGTGTTAATAAGGAAAAGAAGGTGGATTTGGGTAAGAAAATGTAGTTTTCTGCTAGGATATGTATAATATTTCAGCATTCTTCATTTTCTCTAAGAAAATATAAATTATATTATATATTGAGGATTGAGCTATAGAACATTTGTAAAAGCTGTGTTTATAATGGCAGAGACAATCTAAATCTATAATAACAAGCATTGCACTATTCAACTATAATAGCATGTATTAAATAAAATATAAAAATGTAGGTAGTTAAAGAGGTTGAAATGGAATAATGTATGAGGACAAAGATAATAATAATATGTAATAATATATGTGACCTGATATTTGTTTAAAATCATATGAGCAGAAGTATTTGAGTCTGAAACAGTTTTTATAACCTGTGTTGATGAAGGAAAGGTGAACATAGATACTATTTTAAGTACCTCTAGACTGGGATCAATATGGTTTTATATTCTTTGCACATCTTATATTCTTTGGTCTTTTTTATTTTTTACTTCTCTTAATATATTTTTATTTATTTAATTATTTTAAAAGTTAACACTTAAAGTCAACATTGCTGCAAAAATATATAGGGGCATCTCACAGTACTGACCTCACCATTTTCCATGTATGATTTTCATTTCTTTTGCATAGGATGTACTGTCAGTTTAAGCTGAAAGATGACTGTCAGGAGAGGCATCACCACAATGTTCTTCCTGTACGGAAAAGTTAATTAAAATTGTTCTTTTCACTTAAATTAACTTTATTATATTATTAAAAGGGGAATGTATCTACTATGATTAGAAATCTCACATTTCTAAGAGTTTGGTGCAATACTGTGTAAGATAGTATGCTAAGAGTTGAGAAGGGGATAGGAATGGTGTTTATAACATAATAAGAAGCTTCCCTATGAAATTCTAGTCTTTCTTACTATTTTCAAACTTTCTAAGGCTTAGAACATAGCTGAATTTTTAGTGAATTCTTATTTATTGGTTCATAACTAAAGTACATTGGCATTGGTAATGTGGCTTGTGAACAATTCTTATTTGGTAAATCAAAGTAGTGTTTAATGATTTCAATATTTTTCTTGGAAACCCTACTTGAGGGAACTAGGATGTATGTGTATATGTTTACCTATCAGCCTGAGTTACTCATGACACTTGGGCAGAAGGATCATTTGAGCCCAAGAGTTTGAGACCCTGTTAGGAATCATTGCCTGTCTCTTAAAACAAAATGAGACAAAAACCTATTAACATTATGTTACTATCCTCTCTGCAAAAACCAATTCTCTGTGAGTTATAAACATCAGCAAAGCAGGATTTTAGGAAGATGGCATTCAATGGGTCCTCTTGGTTGAAACCGGGACAAAGCTACTGGATAATAAATGGAGTGAATCAAGTATAAAAGTCAGACTTTGCTATGTGAATCTAGGTAACCTTGTAGAAAGTGCACCTTTTCAGGTCTTTATAACAGTAAACTATTCCTAGTTAGAGCTAAAGCTCTACTTGAAATCTCTGCTCCCCTGGCTGTTATTTAAATTGGAAGCTATAACTTACCATTTTATATCTGCTTTGTAGTTAAAAATCAAACAATTTGTCAGCACAGTGTTATAGATTAGGACAAACATGAACAACTTACTGGCTTTACCATCATATTCACCCATCCTTGCATACTTCAATCCATCCATCCATCCACTTAGCAAATATGTGTTGGTTTCTTGTTATTTGCCAAGCTCTAGACCAAGCACCAGAAATGTAAACATGAGAATAGAGGCCCTTACTTTAAGGAGCTTACAATCTCATATTGATATCATCAGAGAAATTATAATTCAATAAACTGTGGAAGAGTGGAATAGATATGCTTCTGAGAAAGCTATACTTAACTCAGCTGACTACCACAGTTAGGTGACAGATAGAGAAATCTGTCAGTCAAGAAAAGCAGTGTGGCTCTATGACCTCAAATGGACTTTTAGGTTTTCAGATCACAGTTTTCAGAAAACTCTGAAGCATAAAGTCTCTAAATGATGAGCCATGTCTCTGCCTCCTTTCAGCCTTCTACTCTTAATATCCTTGGCTCTATTGTATTTCCTTTGAAACTTAGCCAGTGAGCTTTTATGTGAATCTTAACTCATTCAGGTACCAGGTAAATACTGTATCCACATCATCAGCATAAGGCACAAAACATAGAAAATTACTACTAGTTTTCAGATAATATTCCATACTTGTATTGATAAGCCATAAGTATTTCAAGTTGAAATTCAGAAATGTTTTGTATGGATTGGATTTATTTTCATTGGAATTAAACCAAAGAAATTTGGTGGTCTACACTGTGGAGTCTATCAGAGAAGATGAATTGATCTTTGCTCTAAAGAAAAGTTGAAATAAAAATTATAAACTGACATTAGTCAATTCAACTGGACATATTTTATACAAGTATATGATTCTATAAAGTGAAATTTGACTGAATAATTTGAATGTGAGTTCCAAATGATGTTATTCTCTTTTTGTGTAAACTAGGAAGTATCCTCTGTTTTCCTACGTATATCATTAAGTACAACAAATGGCTCAGCTGAGATGCTCAACACCAGAGAGGAGGCTCCATTGTTACTGTGTCTGAGAGCAGCTTGCCCAAGATCCACAGCCTGAAATGAGCTCTGTTCTTGATACCGATTTACCTGACTGGTGGAAACATTGCAGTGGGAAGAAACATGACTGTCATTTTAGCCACGAGCCATGGAAGATTTTAGTCACTTTTAATAAGAATGATGCCTTTCAAGACATTTCTTACAAGAGAACTTTTACTGAGAGGAGGGCTGCACAGCTGAATGGAAATCTTGCATGCCTCATTATACCTGCTTGCACCCAAGTGTTACAGCCTTTCTTATGCTAAGTAGGCGGTGGCTTAGCAGCTGATAAGACCAGAAACTACCAGGAGGATGAGGACAAAGAGGAGGAGAAGGAGGAAGAGAAGGATTTTGCTTTCCCATTTACCCCTTTAGATACTTAGCCAGAGTTCTTTCTTTTTTTACTGGTGGTGCTGGGACTTGTGTTCAGTCTGATGCTTGGAAAATGAGATTGCTGTTAGAAACTAGACAGAAATGATGTGTTTATAATCTAGAAGATTATATTAATAATACCATAAATGAGAATTTAAATTATTGTTGCCTTAGAGAAATGGGGTTGGGAAAGTATACTTAATACCAGACACATCATAAAATTAACTTATTCCACATAAAATGTGAATTTTTTGAACCCCAAGAGAAAATTAATTAATATTGGTTTATACAAAGAGTTTTTTGGCTACTACAAAAAAGGAAAATGTCTCAATCTAATTGGACTGTGGCATGGAGAAGGCATGGCTGCTAACAAGACCCTTCTTGGTGGAGGGCACGCTATTTCTGAGAAGCCAAAGCTATTTTCCTATGGAAACTATGATGAGGAAGGGAAAAATAGGGGGCTGAGGGAGAAGGGTCTGGTAACACCTTTGCCAAGCACTATTTCCGATCCTCTAAGTCTGATTTTGATTACTCCTGCCATTTCTGAAAGCTCAGAGCCTGTGTATTTGACAAGGAAATAGACTAAAGAATTGAACCGCATGTAAACTATTTATAGGTTTCTAGCCCAGAGAAATAGGACAGGCTGCAAACAGCAGCAGCAGCAATTTCCAAATTGGCCATAAATCTAAAATAGGAAATATCAGACATGCACTGGGCACAGTATACCAGGATCAGCTTTTGAGCTAAGAAGTGTTTTATACATATAAACAAGGAGAACATCTTTCACTTGTTCTCTCCACTTGTTGAAGGGGAAAATTACAGCCTAGAATTGACACAGCAAAATCCTGTTACTAGGACAAAGCATTGTTTATATTTTCTGCTTTATTATTGTAAATGCTCAAACTCTTAGCAGTTTTGCTGTAGTAAAGAGGGTTCCAGGCTAGCCGAGCAGGCTGGAGCCCACTCAAATGTTTGCCCTCTGTTTAGCCTCAGGCAGGTCCTTTAGCTTTGGTGGCTCATTTAATCCTTCTACAAGCTGAGAGGAAAGTGTAAAGCAGCCCTCAATTCAGTAGCTAGTAGCCTCGGGACAGTAATACCACCTTCAGGGGTCATCTGACACCAGGGGACAAAGTAAGTGACTACACCTGACAAGAGGCCTGGAGGAGTGTTAGGTGCCACTTCCTACCCTAGGGGCATTGCCTCATTGGCCCTTGGCATTTTCCACTTCCTGCCTTACGTGCTTATAGACAGAACTCTGAAAATGGTACAGCCTTCCCCATAAGCTGTTTATCAGGTACTATAAGCTCTTCTCCCTTGTAAATATGGTGTTAGACCTAGTTAAGACAGTTATATAACAATACAAAATATGTAGACTCACTGGAGTACATTTTGGAACAAACATGACCAATAATTGATACAATTTTAAAATAAAAACTGAATACCCAGTTTTTAGTGGAGGGAACAGTCCAAGAGAGATAGCAGATGCTTTCACAATATAATAGAATCTGAACTCTAGGGCCTTATGAGAAGTTCTTTCATAGTGTAGCAAGAGGGAGCAACTCTTTCCATAAGGGAGCTGAAGAAAGATGTATAGATACACGGACCTTTTTATGTTGTTATGCTTTGTTATTTATTAATTTTTGAGCCAGGAACTCATGCATTTAAGGAAAACCACAAATTTACTATGCAGAAGAGGATTACCTGGAACAATTGATCTTCTTGTATCTATATTCTGAGTTCTGGGATTACGAGTATGAACCACAACACCTGCATTTCATATTTTTGGTAATACTATGAGGATATGTTTATATAGGAAATAAATTATATAACATCTGTTGCATACTTATATGAAATACAGAGTTGTTCTTGGTGCTGGGCACCTATAATCTCTTAAAAGGCTGGGAAAGAAGAGCCTTAATTTCAAAGCTACTTTGAACAACTTAGTGAAGCCATATCTCAAAATGAAGAGCAGCTAGAAAGATAGAGGATGTACCTAAGTGATAGTAGCATTTACCTTATATGAATAGGGGCCAAGGTGTGTGTGTGTGTGTGTGTGTGTGTGTGTGTGTGTGTGTGTGAGAGAGAGAGAGAGAGAGAGAGAGAGAGAGAGAGAGAGAATAAAATGTATAACTTGCATATAAAAATATTCACGTTTTAAAAGGAATTTGTTTCTGTGTATAACTGCTAGCATTCTGCTGAGAGTGGATATTAAATAATTATAAGATGTTATCATCGTTCTCTTCTACCCATGTTCCAACTAGGAGTTGGGTTCTCTGCCTGTATGTCACTATCACTGCAGAAGGACCTTTTGTGCATCTGTGGCCTCTTTCCAGTTTTGTTTTGGCACATTTAGCACAGAAATATGTTCTATTAGAAAGATGAAGTCTTGTTTTCCCTTTACTGAAGTACAAAAGACATTCAATGAATTCAATGAGCTTAAGGTTTTCAAGTGAAGAAGTTTTGAGATAGAGACGCATTTGTAAGAATAGTGCAATCAAACAATGAACATGTATCTCTCGTTCTCAAAGATGTTCTCATCTCACTTCAGTTTTGTCTCTGTCATTCCAGTCACAACAACCACTGATCTCCTTCCTGCCTGTACAGATGAATTAATGTTTTCTAGAATTATTTGTATGTCCACGTACACATTATAAAGCCTTAAATTCTGTAGTCAATTTTAAGGTACACAAATTAGGTTAATTTATCCTATAGTTTTGGAACCTGAAAACCAAGATCAAAGTGTGACCTAGAAAAAGAAAGGGGATCTTTCTATACGAAGAAGCATGCCATAAGCCAAGGAGTAAAAAACCAGAGAAGTTGTGAGGCACCTAGAACCATTAGCACTCTTGGGCACCCCGTGAAAGGAAGAAGGAGAATTCTCTCTTGAGAGAAATCATTAAACCTTGCCAGGGCAGAGCTGTCTGGCCTCATCACTTTCCAGTTGTTGCCACTTCTTAAAAAATTCTTTTCTCCAGCAGGCCAAACTAGGAAGCAGTATATGAGACTTAGTGACAAACTGCATTCATGGAAATGAAAGTATGCATACATGTATACATATACACATAGATGCTCATTTGTGTTTTTTATTTGTTATTTTCTTTATTTACATTTCAAATGTTATCTCCCATCCCAGTTTCCCCTCCACAAACCCCCATTCACTTACAAGCACACCCACTCCCATGTCACCACCCTAGCATTTCCCTATGGAGCCTCCAGGGGACCAAGGACATACTCTCCCACTGATATCCATCAAGGCCATCCTCTCCTATAAATGCAGCTAGAGCCATATGTACTCTTTGGTTGGTGGTTTAGTCCATGGGACTTATCAAACAGGTTCAGATATCTATTTTTATTTTTAATCTGTCTGGGTTATTTCTTTTAAGACATAATTTTTTAAAAATAGTTAGATACCAATATTCTAAAATACAATATAAATTTCAAGTTTTCTTCAAAGAAATACTTTTAAAAGCATAAACAATTTCTTCAGCAGATATGGAGTTGTTTTGGTTATTTATGTTTTGTTTAGTAGTTTTTCTCTTTCAAGAGATATTTTTTCATTTTCAACTGTCACTAATTTACTTGTATAAAGTTGATCATAATGTTCCATTTCTCCTTTACATATTTCAACATCTACTGATAGAGAAGACTCTTGATAACTATAGTCATTGAGGTTAGAGCTTGCTTAACAGATCTGCTCATATCAAATGATCTGCAAAAGGTTCTGTAGGAAATTACTTATGTCTGAGCAGCACAGGAAAGCTGGGCTTCAAATATTCTCTTTCAATGATTTTCATAGGACACAGATTTTTATAGGTAAAATTATTTTCTTAACACTGCCTTGGACCTATCTTTCTGTATGTGTCTAAGAGCTTCTTTAACTGTACTAAGAATGGTTTCTTTGCCCACAGATTTTGGGAAAACCTGAACTTGCAAACATTTTCTAAACCAATGGACCTTATTTGAGTGATGGATAAAAGGAGACTTGAAAAAACATTTCTTTCTCTTATGCCATAGCCAGTTTTAAAGTTTATTCTGCTAAACTTCTTAAAATGTTCTAGGAGTGTTTACCAACAGTACTGATGAACTTAATAACCATTGCTAGTACTTTTCCTGCTGTCCTGTTTCATTCTTTCTGTTCATAATTCTCAGGGGCACGTATTGCGACTGTTTTCATCACAGCTTTTCAGGCAGTCACTAGTGGCAGGTGTTCTCATGGTCACGTTCTCCCTTGCTTTGCCCTACTCTCTTTCCTTTTCCTCTAAAGCACATTGATCTGTCTCATTCCATCACAGTGGATTCTTTCTTTTAAAACACTTCATCGTTGCACTTCATTTTCCACCAAGAAACATGAAAGTATTTCAGTGTTCAATTCCTGGACATTTTTCAGTTGAAGTACTCACTGTGAGTTATTTATTTCCTTGGGTGTCAATGTGAATGTCTCATTTATATCTTCAATATGACTTCTTATAATCTTGAGATTCTAATACCTACATAACTCTATACTTGACAACACCTTTTCAATATCTAATGAGATCAAAATCATTTTGTGCAAAGCTGTTTATTAAAACTATTTTAGATCTAAATTCTTAGTCATACTGCTGAATAAGTGTTACTTATACTTTAGAACAAACTATTATAAAAGTACTATTAAGTCTGCCTTCAACATACACACACACACACACACACACACACACACACACACATACACATGACCTATCCAATGTTCCAATTCATTGCTGTCTCTAACTTGAACCATACTTATAAACTTCTCATTGGCTTCTATCACTTATTCTTGGTCCTTAGAATAATCTCTGTACAATTAAGAGAATGATTTCTTAAACCCATTAATCAGGACATCGAATTCCCTGGCTTAAAACCTTCCAGAGTCTTTTTTGCTGCACGGGAATAAATCTAATGACTTACTATGACCTTCAAGACCCTGCATGAACCAGCTGCTGCCTGCCTGTCTGACCTCATCATCTGCAATGTTCTACCTCCCTCATTAGGCTATAGCCACACTGGCCTCTTGGCTCATCTACTAATTTGTCACGCAGATCCTTGCCTAAAGAAATTCCCACTTTCACCACTTTTTCTGACACAAGCTGCCACCATGTCTTCATAGAGAACTATTCTTCTTGTAGTCTGTCTCTGCTCAAATGTCAACAATTTTTACAGGCCTTCAAATCTAACAGAATTTAGCTCCTAGCCTACTCAGTTTAAACCATACATTTAACAATCACACTCCTTTTTTAGATTTTTTATTAGATATTTTGTTTATTTACATATCAAATGCTTTCCACTTTTCTGGATTCCTTTCTGGAAACCCCCTATACCTTCGCCTCTCCCCCTGTTTCTATGAGGGTGTTCCTCCACCCACACACCCACTCCCACAGGACCAGGGGCCTCTCCTCCCATTGATGCCCTTAAAATGCCATCCTCTACTACATGTGTGGCTGGAGCCATGGGTCCCTCCATGTGTACTCTTTGACTGGTGGATTAGTTCTTGGGAGCTCCGATGGGTCTGGTTGGTTGATATTTTTATTCCTCCTAAGGAGGTTGCAAACCCCTTCAGCTCCTCCAGTCCTTTCTCTGATTCCTCCAATGGGGACCCCATGCTCAATCCAATTGTTGACTACAAGCATGTATCTCTCTATTTGTCAGGCTCTGGCAGAGTCTCTCAGGAGACATCCATGTCAGGCTCCATCAGCATGCACTTCTTGCCATCCACAGTAGTTTCTGGGTTTGTTAACCATATGTGGGAAGGATCCCCAGGTGGGACAGTTTCTAAATGGCCTTTCTTTCAGTCTCTGCTCCATACTTTGTCTCTGTATCTCCTCCTGTGGGTATCTTGCTCTCCGTTCTAAGAAGGACCAATGTATCAACATATTGGTCTTCTATCCTCTTGAGCTTTATGTGGTCTGTGAATTGTGTCTTGTTATTTGGAGATTTTGGGTTAATATCCACTTATCAGTGAGTTCATACCATGTGTATTCTTTTGTGATTGGGTTACTTCACTCAGTATATTTTCTAGTTCCATCCATTTGTCTCAGAATTTCATGATGTCATTGTTTTTAAGAGCTGAGTGACATTCCATTGTGTAAATGTACCACATTTTTTGTATCCATTCTTCTGTTGAAGACATCTGGGTTCTTTCCAACTTGTAGCTATTATAAATAAGGTTGCTATGAACACAGTGGATCATGTGTCCTTGTTATATATTGGAGCATCTTTTGGGTGTATGCACAGAATTGGTATAGTTGGGTCCTCAGGAAATAACATATTATTTATAGAAAATTCTACCCCAATTTTCTAGAGAAGAGTCAGAATGATTTCCAGAGTGGATGTACCAGCTTGCAAGTCCCAATCTGTTAGTTGTTGTGTATGTTATTCACAATATCCTCTGTAATACAGAATATTTTCAATTTTATATGATCCCATTTGTCAATTGTTGATCTTAGATCATAAGCCTTTGTTTTTCTGTTCAGTAAATTTTGCCCTGTGCCAAGTTCTTCCCCACTTTCTTTTCTATTAGTTTCAGTGTATCTAGTTTTATGTGGAGGTCCTTCATCCTCTTGGACTTGAGCTTTGTACAAAAAGATAAGAATGGATCAATTTCCATTCTTTTACAAGCTGACCTACAGTTGAACAAGCGCCATTTGTTGAAAATGCTGTCCTGTGAAGGTTCAAAGTCACAAAGTAGGGGAATGCCAGTCAGGAAATTGGGAGGGGGTTGGTGAACAAGGGGAGGTGGGATGGGATAGGGGTTTTTTGCAGGTGTAATGATGAGAATAAAGGGGATAACATTTGAAATCTAAATAAAGCAAATATCTAATACAAAAGAAAAAAGAAAAGAAAATGCTGTCTTTTTTTTTTTTTTTTTTTAACCACTGGATGGTTTTAGCTCCTTTGTTAAATATCAATTGAGCACAGGTATGTGGATTCATTTCTGAGTCTTCAATTCTGTTCCATTGATCTACCTGCCTGTACCAATACCATACAGTTTTTATAATATTGCTCCGTATGTAATACAGCTTGAGGCATGGATGGTGGTTTCCCCAGAAGTTATTTTATTGTTGAGAATAGTTTTCACTATCCCGCATTTCTTGTTATTCTGGATGAATTTGGAAATTGCTTTTTCTAAGTCTATGAAGAATTGAGTTGGAATTTTGATGGGGATTGCATTGAATCTATGGATTGCTTTCAGCGAGATGGCAACTTCTACTATATTAATCCTGAAAATCCATGAGCGTGGGAGATCTTTCCACCTTCTGAGATTTTCATTGATTTCTTTCTTCAGAGACTTGAAGTTCTTGCCATACAGATCTTTCACTTGCTTGGTTAGAGTCACACCAATGCATTTTATACTATTTGTGAATATTATGAATGCTGTGGTTTTCCTAATTTCTATCTCAGCCTGTTTATTCTTGGAGTAGAGGAAGACTACTGATTTACTTCAATTAATTTTATATCCAGTCACTTTGCTGAAATCCTTTGTCAGGCTTAGGAGTGCTCTGATGTAATTTTTGGGGCCACTTACGTATACTATCATATCATCTGCAAATAGTGATATTTTGACTTCTGCCTTTCCAATTTATATCCTTTGACCTCCTTTTGTTGTCTAATTGCTCTGGCTAGGACTTCAAATACTATATTGAATAGGTAGAGAGAGAGTGAGCAGCTTTCTGTAGTCCCTGATTTTAATGGGATTGCTTCATGTTTTTCTTCATTTAGTTTGATGTTGAGCTACTGGTTTGCTGTATATGGCTTTTACTATGTTTAGGTATGGGAATTGAATTCCTGATCTTTCCTAGACTTTTAACATGAAAGGATATTGAATATTCTCAAATGTTTTCTCAGAATCTAATGAAGAGATTATGTTTTGTTTTCTTTGAATTTGTTTAGGTAGTGGATAACATAGATTTCCATATATTGAACAATCCCTGCATCCTTAGGATGCAGCCTACTTGAACATGATGGCTGATTGTTGTGATAAGTTCTTGGATTTGGGTTGTGAAAATTTTGTTGAGCATTTTTGCATCGATATTTATAAGGGAAATTTGTCTAAAATTCTCTTTCTTTGTTGGAATGTTGTGTGATTAGGTCTAAGCGTAATTGTGACTTCATAGAACCGATTCAGTAGTGTTCCTTTTGTTTCTCTTGTGTGGAATAGTTTGAAGCATATTGGTAGTAGGTCTTCTTTGAAGGTCTGATAGAATTCTGCACTAAAGACATCTGGTCCTGGGCATCATTTTTTGGGGGGGAGACTATTAATAACCGCTTTTTTAGGGTGTATGGGACTATTTAGATAGTTTATTTGACCCTGATTTCACTTTGTACCTGGTATCTGTCTAGAAAATTGTCCATTTCATTCAGGTTTTCCAGTTGTGTTGAGTATAGATTTTTGTAATAGGATCTGATGATTTTCTGGATTTCCTTGGTTTCTGATATTATGTCTCCCATTTCATTTCTGATTTTGTTAATTTGGATACTGTCTCTGTGCTGTCTGATTAATCTGCCTAAGGTTTTCTCTATCTTGTTGATCTATCTAGTTTTTTGGCTGATTCTTTGCATAGTTCTTTTTGTTTCTACTTGGTTGACTTCAGCCCTGGGTTTGATTATTTCATGCTGTCTACACCTTTTGGGTATATTTGTTTCCTTTTGTTCTAGAGCTTTCAGATGTGCTGTCAAGCTGTTAGTGTTTGCTCTCTTCAGTTTCTTTTTGGAGGCGCTCAAAGCCATGAGTTTTCCTCTTAGCACTGGTTTCATTGTGTCCTGTAAGTTCGGATATGTTGGGCATTCATTTTCATTTAATTTTAAACAGTCTTTGATTTCCTTCTTTATTTCTTCCTTGACTAAGTTATCATTGTGTAGGACATTGTTCAGTTTCCATTTCCATATTGAAGACCAGCTTTGGTGTTTGGTGATCTGGTAGAATGTATGGGATTATTTCAATCTTTTGGTATTTGTTGAGGATTGTTTTTTGACTGATTATATGGTCACTGTTGGAAAAAGTACCATGAGGTGCTGAGAAGAAGGTATTTTGTTTTAGGATGAGGTATTCTGTAGATATCTGTTAAATCCATTTGGTTCATAACTACTGATAGTTTCACTGTGATGCTGTTTAGTTTGTTTCTATGATCTGTTCATTATTGAGAGTAGTGTGTTGAAGTCTCCTATTATTATTGTATGAGGTGCAATGTGTGCTTTAAGTTTTAGTAAAGTTTCTTTTATGAATGTGGGTGGCCTTACATTCGGAGCATAGATGTTCAGAATTGAGAGTTCATCTTCTTAAATTTTTTTCTTTTGACAACTTTTGATTGAAAGTCAATTTTATCTGATATAAAAATGGCTACTTCAGCTTGTTTCTTGGGACCATTTGCTTGGAAAATTCTTTACCAACCTATTACTCTGGGGTAGTTTCTGTCTTTGTCACTAAGGTACATTTCCTGTATACAGAAAAAGGTCCAGTCTTATGTGTGTGTGTGTGACTAAGGTACATTTCCTGTATACAGAAAAAGGTTTAGTCTTATATGTGTGTGTGTGTGTGTGTGTGTGTGTGTGTGTATGTATGTATGTATATACGTATATACATATACATATACATATACATATACATATAGTCTGGTAGTCTATGTCTTTTTATTGTGGAATTGAGTCCATTGATATTAAGAGATATTAAGGAAAAGTGATTGTTGCTTCCTGTTATTTTTGTTGTTAGAGGTAGAATTATGTTTACATGTCTATCTTCTTTTTGGTTTGTTAAAAGAAGATAATTTTCTTGCTTTTTCTAGGGTGTAGTTACCACATTGTGTTGGAGTTTTCTAGCTATTATCCTTTCTAGAGCTAGATTTTTGGAAAGATATTGTATAAAATCGTTTTTGTCATGGAATATCTTGGTTTCTCATTGATGGTAACAGATTTTGCTGGGTGTATTAACCTGGACTTGCATTTGTGTTCTCTACAGGTCTTTATGACATTTGTCCAGGATCTTCTGGTTTTTAGAGTTTCTGGTGAGAAGTCTTGTGTAATTCTGACAGGTTTTCCTTTATATGTTACTCAACATTTTCCCTTACTGCCTTTAGTGTTCTTTCTTTGTTTAATGCATTTGTTGTTTAGATTCTTATGTGACAGGAGGAATTTTTTTCTGGTCCAATATATTTGGCGTCCTTTAGGCTTCTTGTATGTTCATAAGCATCTCTTTCTTTAGTATAGGGAAGATTTTTTTCTATAATTTTTCCATAATTTTGTTGGAGATATTTACTGGTCTTTTAAGTTGGAAATCGTCACTCTCTTCTATACCTATTATCCTTTGATTCAGTCTTCTTATTGTGTCTGCAATTTCCTAGATGTTTTAGGAGCTTTTTGTATTTTGCATTTTCTTTGACTCTTGTGTCAAACGTTTCTATGGTTTCTTCTGCACCTGAGATTCTCTTCAATCTCTTGTATTCTGTTGGTAATGCTTGCACCTATGAGTCCTGATCTCTTTCCTGGGATTTATAACTCCAGAGTTCTCTCCCTTTGTGATTTCTTATTTGTTTTTATTTTCATTTTTTAGACCCTAATGGTTTTGTTCAATTCCTTCACTTGTTTTGTTGTATTTTCCTGTAAGTTTTTAAGGGATTTTTGGTTTTGGTCTTTAAGGGCTTCTACCTGTTTATCTGTATTCTCCTGCATTTCTTTAAAGGAGTTATTTATGTCCTTCTTAAAGTCCTCTATCATCATCATGAGATATGATTTTAAATATGGACCTTACTTTTCCAGTGTATTAGGACACCCAGGACTTGCTGAGGTGAGAGACCTGGGTTCAGATGATGCCAATTAGCCTTGATTTTGGTGGTAAGGTTCTTGTGCTTGCCTCTTGCCAACTGGTTATCTCTGGTGTTAGTTGGTCTTGCTGTCTCTGACTGGAGCTTGTCCCTCCTGTGGGCCTGTGAGCCTGTGAGCCTG
The DNA here is from genome assembly GCA_964023405.1 of Apodemus agrarius. NCBI lineage: Eukaryota > Metazoa > Chordata > Mammalia > Rodentia > Muridae > Apodemus > Apodemus agrarius. The sequence goes on along the minus strand of OZ030007.1, from coordinate 163,070,767 downwards.
TGATCTTGAGTGTGTCAGTGCTCCTGGAGAGACCATCTCTCTCCTGGGCAGGGTTTGAGTGTGGCAGTCTGTGCCACAGCTTTAGCGCTGGGGTATAGATTGAGACAGAAACATTCGTTTCCCAGTTGTTCCACTGTTTCTATGCCCTGTGTGCTCCTTGCAGGTCCCACTTTGAACAGTTCTTGGAGTGAAAGTGATGATCTCACCTCTGGGCTTAGGAGTGAGAGCACTCCTGAGAGACCAGCTCTCTCCTGGTGGGATTTGTGTGCAGAAGACTAAGACAGCCTGAGTTCCTGGGTGCATATGGTGACTACATTGGCTTGTTCTCAACAAAATTGGAATGTCTGGATGAAATTGGACAATTTTCTATACACATACCAGGTGCCAAAGTTAAAACAGGATCTAAAAAACCATCTAAATTATCTGATAATTCCTGAGGATATAGAAGCAGTTATTATCCCTAAAATCCATCTGTCCCTGGGTTCTTTTTGGTGGGGATACTAAGAATTCTATCAGATCTTCAAAGAAGACCTAATACCAATATACTTCAAACTATTCTACAAAATAGAAACACAAGGAACACTACCCAGTTCATTCTATGAAGCCACAATTATATTTATACCTAAACCAAAGAAAGACCAAACAAATAAAGAGAACTTCAGACCAATTTCCCTTATGAGCATCGATGCAAAAATACTCAATAAGACTCCTGCCAACAGAATTCTAGAATACATTAAAATGATCATTCACCATGATCAAGTAGGCTTCATCCCTGGAATGCAGGGATGATTCAATATATGGAAATCCATCAACATAATCTACCACATGAACAAACTCAAAGAAAAAAAAACACATAGTCATTTCATTAGATGCTGAAAAAAGATTTGACAAAATTCAGCATCACTTCATGTTAAAAGTCCTTGAAAGATAAGGAATTCAAAGCCCATACATAAATGTAGTAAAAGCAATATAAAACAAATCAGTAATCAACATAAAAATAATGGAGAGAAACTCGAATCAAGCCCATTAAAATCGGGGACCAGACAAGGCTGTCCACACTCTGCCTATCTATTCAATATAGTACTTGAAGTTCTATCTAGAGCAATTAGACAACAAAAGGAGGTCAAAAAGATACAAATTGGAAAGGAGGAAGTCAAAATATCACTATTTGCAGATGATATGTTTATATAATTGACTCCATAAATTCTACCAGAGATCTCCTAAAGCTGATAAACAACTTCAGCAAAGAGGCTGGATATAAAACTAACTCAAACAAATTTGTAGCTTTCCTCTACACAAAGGGTAAACAAGCTGAGAAAGAAATTAGGAAAATGACACCCTTCATAATTGTCACAAATAATGTTACATACATTGGTGTGACCCTGATGAAGCAAGTGAAAGATCTGTATGACAAGAACTTCAAGCCTCTTAAGAAAGAAATCAAAGAAGATCTCAGAAGTTGGAAAGGTTTTCCAGGCTCATGGATTGACAGGATTCATATAGTTAAAATGACCATCTTGCCAAAAGCAATCTACAAATTCAATACAATCCCCATCAAAATTCCAAATCAATTCTTCATAGAGCTAGGAAGAGCAATATGCAAATTCATTTGGAATAACAAAAACCCAGGATAGTGAAAACTATTCTCAACAACAAAAGAATTTCACTATCCCTGAGCTCAAGCTGCATTACAGAGCAATAGTGATGAAAACTGTACGGTATTGGTATAGAGACTGGCAGGATGATCACTGGAATAGAATTGAAGACCCAGAAATGAGCCCACACAATTATGGTCACTTGATCTTTGACAAAGGAGCTAAAAACATCCAGTGGGAAAAGACAGCACTTTTAACAAATGTTGCTGGTTCAACTGGAGGTCAGCCTGTAGAAAAATGCAAATAGTCCCATTCTTATCTCCTTGTACAAAGCTCAAGACCAGGTGGATTAGGGACCTCCACATAAAACTAGATACATTGAAGTTTACAGAGGAGAAAGTGGGAAAGAAGCTTGAACACATGGGCACAGGGGGAAATTTTCCTGAACAGAACATCAATGACTTATGCTCTAAGAATAAGAACTGACAAATGGGACTGCATAAAATTGCAAAGTTCCTGTAAGGCAAAGGATACTATCAATTGGACAAATCAGCAACCAACAGATTGGGAAAAGATCTTTACCAATCCCACATCAGATAGTGGGCTAATATCCAATATATACAAAGAACTCAAGAAGTTTTACTCCAGAGAATCAAATAACTCTATGAAAATGGGATACAGACCTAAACAGAGAATTCTCAACTGAGGAAACTCGAATGGCTGTGAAGCAAGTAAAGAAATGTTCAATATCCTTAAATATCAGGAAAATGCAAATCAAAACTACCCTGAGATTTCACCTCACATCAGTCAGAATAGCTAAAATAAAAATCACAGGGGACAGCAGATGCTTGAGAGGATGTGGAGAAAGAATAACACTCCTCCATTGCTGGGGGCATTGCAAGCTGGTACAACCATACCAGTTGGCAGTTCCTTAGAAAATTAGACATAGATCTTGCCTGCAGCTTCCCATCTAGCCAGTGGCAGGGAAGCCGGACCCAGCCAGCTTGCCAGGTGCTCAGACCCAGCTGGCAGGGGAACCAGGTACTCAGGCCTTGAGCGGGAGTTGGGCACAGAGTAGCGGTTAGGGGCACAGCGGCCGAGCCTGCACTCTGCACTCGCGGGGCAGACCCCGAGCTCCCTGCAGGCAGCTGCCATCTTGCCTGCAGCTTCCCATCCAGCTGGTGGTGGGGAAGCCGGACCCAGCCAGCTTGCCAGGTGCTCAGACCCAGCCGGGGGCGGAACCAGGGCAGACCCCTGACTCCCTGCAGGCAACTGCCATCTTGCCTGATGCTTCCCATCCAGCAGGTGGCAGGGAAGCCGGACCCAGCCAGCTTGCCAGGTGCTCAGACCCAGCCAGCGGGGGAACCAGCCTCCCATCCAGCGGGGAAGCCGGACCCAGCCAGCTTCCCAGCAGCTTGGGACCAGCAGGCAGAACCAGATAACTGAGATATCCCAACTTTAAGACCCCTGGGGAAACAGGATAACAGACAGCAAACCCTGAGCAGGAGCAGTGCAGAGCAGCCGCCCAACAGGCAGAATCAAGTACCTGGGATATCCTGAGTTTAAGACCTCGGGGGAACTCAGGCCACCTGTCAGCAATCTGTGAGCAGGAGCAGGGCAGTGGTTCAGGTATCCCAGTCGCTGGGAAATAGCCTTACGACCCCACAGGAGGGTCAAGCACCAGCTAGTATCTACAGGACCACCTAACACCAGAGTTAACCAGATGGCAAAAGGCAAACGTAAGATCGCTACTAACAGAAATCAAGGCAGTATGGCGGCATCCGAACCCAGTTCCCCAACAGCAATAAATCTTGGATACCCTGAAACACCAGAAAAACAAGACTCAAATCTAAAATCACTGGTCAGGATGCTGATAGAGGAACACTTAGATAAATCTCTTAAAGTAATACATGAGAAAATAGATCAAAAGCTAGAAGCCATTACAAGGCAAACACAATTAAATCCCGGATATCTCAACACACCAGAAAAACAAGACTCAGATCTAAAATCACTGGTAAAGATGCAGATTGAGGATCACTTAGATAAATTTCTTAAAGTAATAGAGGAGAAAATAGATCAAAAGCTAGAAGCCCATACAAGGCAGACACAAAAATCACTTAAAGAAATCCAGGAGAATATAGAGCAAAAAATGAATCCCAATAAGGGGGAGAAACAAAAATCACTTAAAGAAATACAAGAGAACATGGGTCAACGAGTAGAAGTCATAAAAGAGGAAACACAAAAATCCCTTAAAGAATTACAGGAAAACACAAACAAGCAACTGAAAGATCTGAGCAAAACCATACAAAATCTAAAAACAGAAGTAGAAACAACTAAGCAATCGCAAAGGGAGACAACATTGGAGATAGAAAACCTTGGGAAGAAATCAGGAGTCATAGATGCAAATATCAACAATAGAATACAAGAGATAGAAGACAGAATCTCAGATGCTGAAGATACCATAGGAACCATGGATTCAACAATTAAAGAAAATGCAAAATGCAAAAAGCTGGTAACCCAAAACATTCAGGAAGTCCAGGACACAATGAGAAGACCAATCCTAAGGATTATAGGGATAGATGAGAATGAAGATCTACAACTTAAAGGGCCAGCAAATATCTTCTACAAAATTATGGAAGAAAACTTCCCCAACCTAAAGAGAGAGATGCCCATGAATATACAAGAAGCCTATAGAACCCCAAATAGACTGGACCAGAACAGAAATACTTCCCGTCACATAATAATCAAAACCCCAAATGTACTAAACAAAGAAAGAATATTAAAGGCAGTAAGAGAAAAAGGACAAGTAACATATAAAGGAAGACCTATCAGAATTACACCAGACTTCTCACCTGAGACCATGAAAGCTAGAAGATCCTGGGCAGACCTCATGCAGACCCTAAGAGAACACAAACTTCATCCAAGACTACTATACCCAGCAAATCTCTCAATTGCCATAGATGGGGAAACCAAGATATTCCACGACAAAACCAAATTTGCAAGATACTTATCTACAAACCCAGCCCTACAAAGGATAATAGGGGAAAAATACCAACACAAGGAGGGAAACAACACCCCAGAATAAACAAGATAGAAACCCCATCTCATCCAACCCAAAAGAAGAGAACCACTCAAATACAAATAATAATAATAATGCCCAAAATGTCAGGAAGTAATAATTACTATTCCTTAATATCTCTTAATATCAATGGACTCAATTCCCCAATCAAAAGACACAGACTAACAGACTGGATACAGAAACAGGACCCTACATTTTGCTGCATACAGGAAACACATCTCAGTGTCAAAGACAAACACCACCTTAGAGTAAAAGGCTGGAAGACAGTTTTACAAGCAAATGGTCCCAGGAAACAAGCCGGAGTAGCCATTCTAATATCAGATAAAATTGACTTTCAACCTAAAGTCATCAAAAGAGACAGAGAAGGTCACTTCCTGCTTGTCAAAGGGAAAATCCACCAAGAAGAATTCTCAATACTGAACATCTATGCGCCAAATGTAAGGGCACCCTCATTCATAAAAGAAACTTTACTAAAGCTTAAAGCACACATCGCACCTAACACAATGATTGTATGTGACTTCAACACTCCACTCTCCTCAATGGACCGATCAGGAAAGCAGAAACTAAACAGGGATACAGTGAAACTAATTGAAGCTTTGGACCAATTGGATTTAACAGATATATATAGAACATTCCATCCTAAAGCAAGAGTATACCTTTTTCTCAGCACCACACGGTACCTTCTCAAAAATTGATCATATAATTGGTCACAAGACAGACCTCAACAAATACAAGAAGACCGAACTAATCCCATGTCACCTATTGGATCACTATGGAGTAAAAGTGGTCTTCAATAGCAAGAAGAACAACAGAAAGCCCACATACACATGGAAACTGAACAATACTCTACTCAATGACACCCTGGTCAAGGAAGAAATAAAGAAAGAAATCAAAGACTTTTTAGACTTCAATGAAAATGAAGGTACGGCCGACCCACAATGAAAGCAGTGCTAAGAGGAAAACTCATAGCCCTGAGTGCCTCCAAAAAGAAACTGGAGAGAGCATACACTAGCAACTTAACAGCACACCTGAAGGCCCTGGAACAAAAAGAAGCTAACTCACCCAGGAGGAGTAGAAGTGAGGAAATCATCAAACTAAGGGCTGAAATCAATCAAGTAGAAACAAAGAGAACCATACAAAGAATCAACAAAACCAAGAGCTGGTTCTTCGAGAAAATCAACCAGATAGATAAACCCTTAGCTAGACTAACCAAAGGGCACAGAGATAGTATCCAAATTAACAAAATTAGAAATGAAAAGGGGGATATAACAACAGAAACAGAGGAAATTCAAAAGATCATCAGATCCTACTACAAAGGCCTATACTCAAAACAACTGGAGAATCTGGAGGAAATGGACAATTCCCTAGACAGATCCCAAATACCAAAATTAAATCAGCATCAAGTAGATCAGCTAAACAGTCCCATAACCCTTAAAGAAATAGAAGGGGTTATAGAAAGCCTCCCAATCAAAAAAAGTACGGGACCAGATGGTTTTAGTGCAGAATTCTACCAGACCTTCAAAGAAGACTTAACACCAATACTTTTCAAACTATTCCACAAAATAGAGACAGAAGGGACACTGCCCAACTCGTTCTTTGAAACCACAATTACGCTGATACCTAAACCACAAAAAGATCCAACAAAGAAAGAGAACTACAGGCCAATTTCTCTTATGAATATCGATGCAAAAATACTAAATAAAATTCTTGCCAACCGAATCCAAGAGCATATCAAAATGATCATTCACCATGATCAAGTAGGCTTCATTCCAGGGATGCACGGATGGTTCAATATACGGAAATCCATCAATGTAATCCACTACATAAACAAACTAAAAGAAAAAAACCACATGGTCATCTCATTAGATGCTGAAAAAGCATTTGACAAAATTCAGCATCCTTTCATGCTAAAAGTCTTGAAAAGAGCCGGAATTCAAGGCCCATACCTAAACATAGTAAAAGCAATCTACAGCAAACCAGTAGCCAACATCAAAATAAATGGAGAGAAACTTGAAGCAATCCCACTAAAATCAGGGACTAGACAAGGCTGCCCTCTCTCTCCATATCTTTTCAATATAGTACTTGAAGTTCTAGCGAGAGCAATTAGACAACATAAGGAAGTCAAAGGGATACAAATTGGAAAGGAAGAAGTCAAAGTATCATTATTTGCAGATGATATGATAGTCTACTTAAACGATCCAAAAAACTCCACCAGAGAACTTCTACAGCTGATAAACAACTTCAGCAAAGTGGCTGGTTATAAAATTAACTCAAGCAAATCAGTAGCCTTCTTGTACTCAAAGGACAATCAGGCTGAGAAAGAAGTTAGGGAAATAACACCCTTCACAATAGCCACAAACAACATAAAGTACCTTGGTGTAACTCTAACCAAACAAGTGAAAGATCTGTATGACAGGAACTTCAAGTCCCTGAAGAAAGAAATCAAAGAAGACCTCAGAAGATGGAAAAATATTTCTTGCTCCTGGATTGGCGGGATCAATATAGTAAAAATGGCCATCTTGCCAAAAGCAATATACAGATTCAATGCAATCCCCATCAAAATCCCAAATCAATTCTTTATATATCTAGAAAGAGCAATTCTCAAATTCATCTGGAGCAACAAAAAACCCAGGATAGCTAAAACTATTCTCAACAATAAAAGGACTTCTGGGGGAATCAATATCCCTGACCTCAAGCAGTACTACAGAGCAATTGTGTTAAAAACTGCATGGTATTGGTACAGCAACAGGCAGGTAGATCAATGGAATAGGATTGAAGACCCAGAAATGAACCCACAGACTTATGGTCACTTGATCTTTGATAAAGGAGCCACAACCATCCAGTGGAAAAAAGATAGCCTTTTCAACAAATGGTGCTGGTTCAACTGGAGGTCAACATGCAGAAGAATGCAAATTGACCCACTCTTATCTCCTCGTACTAAGATCAACTCCAACTGGATCAAGGACCTCCACATAAAACCAGACACCCTGAAACTATTAGAAAAGAAACTTGGGAAGGCCCTGGAGGACATGGGCACAGGGGCAAAGTTCCTGAACAGAACACCAATAGCTTATGCTCTAAGATCAAGAATTGACAAATGGGACCTCATAAAATTACAAAGTTTCTGTAAGGCAAAGGACACTGTCAGAAGGACAAAACGGCAACCAGCAACGTGGGAAATGATCTTCACCAACCCACATCCGACAGAGGGCTAATATCCAATATATACAAAGAACTCAAGAAGTTAGACCGCAAAGAACCAAATAACCCTATCAAAAAATGGGGCACAGAGCTAAACAAAGAATTTTCACCAGAAGAAATTCGGATGGCCGAGAAACACCTTAAGAGATGTTCAACATCATTAGTCATCAGGGAAATGCAAATCAAAACAACCCTGAGATTCCACCTCACTCCAGTCAGAATGGCTAAGATTAAAAACTCGAGAAACAACAAGTGCTGGCGAGGATGTGGAGAGAGGAACACTCCTCCACTGTTGGTAGGATTGCAAAATGGTAAAACCGCTCTGGAAATCAATATGGTGGTTCCTCAGAAAATTGGGCATGCCACTCCCAGAGGACCCTGGCATACCACTCCTGGGCATGTACCCAGAGGATTCCTTTGCATACAATAAAGATCCATGCTCCACTATGTTTATAGCAGCCTTCTTTATAATAGCCAGAAATTGGAAGGAGCCCAGATATCCCTCAAAAGAGGAATGGATACAGAAAATGTGGTATATTTATATAATGGAGTACTACTCAGCAATTAAAAATAATGAACTCATGCAATTTGTAGGTAAATGGTTAGATCTGGAAACTATCATCCTAAGTGAGCTAACCCAATCACAAAAGAATACACACGAAATGCAATCACTGATAAGTTGATATTAATGAGCCCAGAACCCCTAAATACTCAAGGCACAATTAGCAAGTCAAATGACTCTCAAGAAGAAAAAGGGAGAGGACCCTGGGCCTGTAAAGATTGGATCCAGTATTGTAGACCCAGAACAGAGAAATCGTGTGGGGGGGGGAAATGAGTGGGGAATAGCAGGGGGGGGAGAGGAATTATGGGACATATGCAGGGGGGTAACTGGGAAAGGGGAAATCCTTTGGAATGTAAACATAGAATATAACAAATAAAAATTAAAAAAAAGAAAAGAAAATTAGACATAGTAATTTATGAGAATCCAGCTATACCACTCCTGGGCATATATCTAGAAGATGCTCCAACATATAATAAGGACACATGCTTTGCTAAGTTCATAGAAGCCTTATTTATAATAGCCAGAAGTTGGAAAGAACATGAAGCTCAAGAAGAAGGAAGAACTAAGTTTTGATACTTCGGTTTTTCTGAGAAAGGGAAGATACTCACAGGTGCAAGTATGGAGATAAAGTATTGAGATTGAAGCAAAGGCCCTCCAGAGTCTATCCTACCCAGGGATTCATCCTATAAATAGTCACCAAATCCCAAAACTGTTGTGGATGCCAATAAATGTAGTTGAAAGCAGGCTGTCTCCTGAGAGGCCCTGCCAGAGTCTTACAAATACAGAGGCAGATGCTAGAAGACAAGCATTGGATTGAGAAAGGGGTCCCCAATAGAGGAATTAGAGAAAGGACTAAAGGAGCTGAAGTGGTTTGCAACCTCATATGAAGAAAAACAATATCAACCAACCAGACTCCCAGAGAGGAAGTCATCAACCAAGGGGAACACTTGGCTCCAGCTGCACTTGAAGCAGAGGAATGCCCTGTCAGGCATCAGTGGGAGGAGGGGTCCTTGTTCCTATGAAGGCTCTATAGATGCTCCATCATAGGGAAATCTAGGGAAGGGAGGTGGGAATGTTTTGGGTTGAGGAACCTACTCATGGAAGCAGCGGGACGGAGGAAGGGATGGGGCTTTTCTGGGAGGGGGGAAACTGAGAAATGGAATAACATTTGAAATGTAAATAAAGTATAACCAATAAAAAAGGAAAAAAATAATTGTTCCACATACAGCAATAGATTTAGGCATAATAGACAAAGAGAACACAGAGGAGATAAATGCAACTTACCACAGGGTCATACAATACTTTGTGATAAACATAGGATCTATATTTGTCACCCACAGCTATTGACTGTCAAGTGGTCGAAAAAGCATTGGATCTGCCATGACTCTATGGTTGGCAGATCATGTGACACAAAAATGACCTATCATTGTGTCCCTGCCAACTAAATATATACTTCCTAAAAGGAAAATTTGGTTGTATTCATCAGCTGATACACTGTGTTTAGAAACTCACAGGCATGGCACAAGTGGTGCTTGATTGAAAAGAGAAGCAGTTCCTGATAAGTATGTGTTAAGCTTTTAAACTCAACCGAAAGGATCTTTGAAGAAGGAGCTAAAACCATCCAGTAGGAAAAAGATAGCCTTTTTAACAAATGGTGCTAGCTCAACTGGCAGCTAGCATGCAAAAGAATGCAAATCTATCCACTCATATCCTTGAACAAAGCTCAAGTCCAAGTGGATCAAGGCCCTCCATAAAAAAATAGATATACTGAAACTAATAGAAAAGAAAGTGGGAAAGAACCTTGAGTACATCAACACAGAGGAAATTTTCCTGAACAAAACACCAATAGCTTATGCTCTAAGATCAAGAATTGACAAATGGGATCTCACAAAATTACAAAGTTTATATAAGGCAAAGGACACTGTCAATAGGACAAAGCGGCAGCCAACAATTTGGGCAATGATCTTTATGAACCCTACATCTGATAGAGGGCTAATATTCAATATACACAAAGAATTCAAGAAGTTAGACTCCAAAGAACCAAATAACCCTATTAAAAATAGGATAGAGGACTAAACAAAGAATTCTCAATGGAGGAACACCAAATGGCTGAGAAGAACCTAAAGAATCTTTCAACATCCTTAGTCATCAGGGAAATGCAAATCAAAACAATTCTGAGATTCCACCTTACACAAGTCAAAATAGCTAAGATCAAAAACTCAGGTGACAGCAGGTACTGGAGAGTATGTGGAGAAAGAGGAACACTCCTCCTCTGCTGGTGGGATTACAAGCTGGTACAACCACATTGGAAATAAGTGTGGTTGTTCCTAAGAAAATTGGATGTAGTACTATCTGAGGGCCCAGCTATACCACTCCTGGGCATAAGATTCTCCAACATGTAATAAGGATACATGCTCTATTATGTTCATAGCAGCCTAATTTATAATAGCCAGAAGCTGGAAAGAACCCCGATGTCCCTCAACAGAGAAATGGATATAGAAAATGTTATACATTTATACAATGGCATATAAATAGCTGGGTACAGCTATTAAAAACAGTGAATTCAAGAAATTCTTAGGCAAATGGACAGAGCTAGAAAATATCATCCTGAGTGAGGTAACCCAATCACAAAAGGACACACATGGTATGCATTCACTGATAAATGGATATTAGCCCAGAAGCTCAGAATACCCAAGATACAATTCATAGACCAAATGAAGCAAGAAGGATGTCCAAAGTATTGACACTTTTGGTTCTTCTTAGAAGTGGAAACAGAATACCCATGGGAGGTGATACAGAAACAAAATGTAGAGCAGAGACTGAAGGAAAGAACATCCAGACACTGCCTCACCTAGGGATCAATCCCAATTATAGTCTCCAAACTCAGACACTATTGTGCATGCCTGCAAGCGTTTGTTGACAAGAGAATGATATAGCTGTCTCCTGAGAGGATCTGGCAGTACCTGACAAATATAGAAGTTAATGCTCTCAGCCAACCATTGGACTGAGCACAAGGTCCCAAGGTCCCAAGGTCCCAATGGAGGAGGCAGAGATAAGACTGAAGGAGCTGAAGGATATTGCAGCCCCATAGGAGGAATAACATTATGAACCAACCAGTACTCCCAGTGCTTCCAGTGCCTAAGCCACCAACCAAAGAGTATACATGGAGGGACCCATGACACCAACTGCATATGTAGCAGAGGATGGCCTTGTTGGAAGTCAAAGGGAGGAGAGTCCTTTGGTCCTGAAAATGCTCAATGCCACAGTATAGGTGAATGTCAGGACAAGGAAGTGGGAGTGAGTGGGTTAGTGAGCAGATGGAGGGAGGATGGGATGGGGGGGGTTGGAGGAGAAACCAGGAAAGGGGATAATGTTTGAAATATAAATAAAGAAAATATCTAATAAAAAAGAAAAAAAGAGTAGAGCTTAGAACACATTACCTATTTTAACATCAGAGACATACTTCAGATATACAATACTTTAAATGTATCTAGATTAGAAAGGGACGTGACTCTCAAAAAAGACATGGTTTGAGTAATATATAATGGAAGTAAGTTTCCAAGAAACATGAAAAATAATGCGTATCCTTTTAAAAGTTCTAATTAAAAATGATAACCTGACCTAAGCCTTAGAGGTACTCCGTGAGATACCTCTCAGACTCAGTGGAAGAGTAAGATAAAGCAAATGGAGACATGGTGGCCAAATTTTAATTTGGAAAAGAATAACAGTGAAATGCAGATGGTTTTAGAAATGATTCCTATTCCTCTTACCTTTCCTCCTCCTCCTTCACAAACTTACCTGGGCAAATAATCTATTGAAAGTATAAAATGAATATTTAATCAGGATTTTACATTTATAGTTTACTTGTATATAATTATGCATCCGTCTTAGGGTTTCCTGTTGTGAATTGACACCATGAACAGGCAACTCTTATAAGGACAACATTTAGTTGGAGCTGACTTACAGGTTCAGAGGTTCAGTCCAGTAGCCTCAAGTAGAACCATGGCAGCATCTAGACAGGCATGGTGCAGGAAGAGGTGAGAAGTCTACATCTTCATCTGCAGGCCTTTGGGAGAAGATTAACTCCCAAGCATCTAGGACTAAGGTATAAAAGCTCACAGGCACAGTGACACGCCTACTCCAACAAGGCCATACTTCCTAATAATGCCATTATTTGGCCGAAGCATATACAAACCATCACAGTATCTTTAATCATTTTTATTGGTTATTTTATTTATTTACATTTTCAATGCTATTTCCCTTCCCAGTTTTCTGCCCACTTACTCCCACCCCAGTGCCCTAGCATTGCCCTAAACTGGGGCATTGAGCCACCATAGGAGCAAGGGCTCCCCTTCTGCTGATGCCAGAAAAGGCAATCCTCTGCTATATATGCAGCTAGAATCAAGGGTCCCTCCATGTGTACTCTTTGGTTGGTGGTTTAATCTCGGGAGCTCTGACGTATCTGTTTAGTTCATATTTTTGTTCTATCTATGGGGTAGCAAACGCCTTCAGTTCCTTCAGTCCTTTCTCTAATTCCTCCATTGCTGCCCCAGTGCTTAATCTGAAGCATTTTTTTCTGAATTGATCAGACTATTGTAGAGCCTTTCAGGGGAAAAATATACCAGTCTCCTGTCCCCAAGTGCTTCTTAGCATCAGTAATAGTGTCTGGGTTTGGTGTCTGTAGATGGGATGGATCCCTCGGTGGGGAAGTCTTTGGGTGGCTTTTCCTCCAGCCTCTGCTCCACTCTTTGACCCTGCATTCCTTTTGACAGGAGCAATTGTGAGTTAATATTTTTGAGATGGGTCTGTGGCCCCATCCCTCAACAGGGCGTCATGCCTAACCACTGGATATGTTCTTAATAGGTTCTCTCTTCCCAGTTGTTGGGCATTTCACCTAATGTCATTCCTGTTGGGTCCTGGGAGCCTCTTGCTTCCCTGGCATTCGGGACTTTCTAGTGGTACCCCCAGAGACCCATTCTCCACTGCTACACACCTCATTCAATATCCTGACCTTCTGTACTTCTCCCCTATCTTCTCCCACCCCTGATCATACATGCCTTTTTCCCTCCCCCTCCTCTCTCTCTCTACCTCCTGCGATTATTTTGTTCCCCCTTTTAAGTAGAACTGAAGCATCCACACTTTGGTCTTCTTTCTTTTTGAGCTTCATATGGTGTGTGAGTTGTATAATGTGTATTCCAAGATTTTTTTCTTAATATCCACTTATCAGTGAGTATATACCATGTTTGTTCTTTTGGGACTGGGTTACCTTACTCTGAATGATATTTTCTAGCTCCATCTATTTGCTTGAGAATTTCATGAACTCACTGTTTTTAATAGCTGAGTGGTACTCCATTATGTATATGTACCACACTTTCTGTATCTATTACTCTGTTGGTGGACATTTTGTTTGTTTCCAACTTCTGGCTATTATAAATAAAGATGCTATGAACAGAGGAGCATGTGTCTGTGTTATATGTGGGAGTATCTTTTAGATATATGCCCAGGAGTAGTAAAGCTGGGTTTTCAGGTAGATCTATGTGATGGTTAGTATATGATTGGCCCAGGAAGTGACCTCATTAGGAGGTGTGGCCTTGTTGGAGTAGGTGTGTCACTGTGGGTGTGGGCTTAAGACCCTCACCCTGGCTGCCTGGAAGTCAGTCTTCCACTAGCAGCCTTCAGATGAAGATGTAGAACTCTCAGCTCCTCCTGTACCATGCCTGCTTGGATGCTGCCATGTTTCTGCCTTGATGACAATAGACTGAATCTCTGAGTCTGTAAGCCAACCCCAATTAAATGTTGTCTTTTATAAAACTTGCATTGGTCATGGTGTTTGTTCACAGCAGTAAAACCCTAACTAAGACAATCTATTTCCAATTTTCTAAGAAAGTGCCATATTGATTTCCTGAGTGGTTGTTCCAGTTTGCAATCCCACCAGCAATGAAAGAGTGTTCCCCTTGCTCCTCGTCCTTGTCAACATATGCTGTCACTTGAGTTTTGGATCTCTGACATTCTGATTGGTGTGAGGTGGAATCCCAGGGTTGATTTTCATTGTCCTGATGACTAATGATGTTCAACATTTATTTAGGTGCTTCTTGGCCATTGAAGATTCCTCAGTTGAGAATTCTTTGTTTAGCTCCGTACGCAATTTTTAATAGATTATTTGGTTCTCTGGAATCTAACTTCTTGAGTTCTTTGTATATATTGGATACTAGCTCTATATGAATGTATGTTTGGTCAAAATATTTCCCAATCTATAGGTCACCTTTTCGTCCTGTTGAATGCGTCCTTTGCCTTACAGAAGATTTTCAATTTTATGAGATCCCATTTGTTTATAGTTGATCTTAGAGCCTGAGCCATTGGTGTTCATTCAGCTAGCTCTTTTGTTCTCTCTGTGAGTTGCAAATGATGAGAATTCTAGGCCACTCTAGAGTTTTTTCTTCTTTATGTTCCAGATGAGACTCCTTTGGTGAAAACCAAATATTCATTTGTAAGTAGTTACCAATCAGAGATAAAAATACTTGCAAATTGAATAAAAAAAAACAGCAAATGATCAAATAGGCTTTAATCCAAGAGATAAAGGGATGATTCAACATGCATATATTGATAAATATAACACACTATATAAACAAGCTGAAAGACCAAAAAATAAACATGGTCATCTCAATAGATGCAGAAAAGGTCTTTCATAAAATCCAGCACCCTTTTATGATACATGTAATAGGGATATTAGGGATACAAGGGCCATATCTAAACATAGCAAAGTCAGTTTGCAACAACTCTATATCAACAACTCTATATCAACAAGTAGAGGAAAACCTAAAGCAGTTCCACTAAACTCAGAACAAAACGAGGCCGCTCTCTTCATATTCAAATGTAAGCTAGAGCAATTGAGACCAAATCTTTTGGGTTTACACTCTGTACTGGTTAGTTTTGTGTGTCAGCTTGAAACAAGCTGGAGTTATCACAGAGAAAGGAGCTTGAGGAAATGTCTCCATGAAATCCAGCTGTGAGGCATTTTTCTCAATTAGTGATTAAGAATGGAGGGCCCATCCTATTGTGGGTCATGCAATCCCAGGGCTGGTAGTCCTGGGTTCTATAAGAAAGCAGGCTGAGCAAGTCAGGGGAGGAATTCAGTAAGCAGCACCCCTCCATGTCCTTTTATTAGACCCTGCCTCTATATTCTTGCTCTATGTAAGTAAGTTCCTGTCTTGAAGTCCTATGGTGATGAACAGCAATGTGGAAGTGTAAGCTGAATAAACCCTTTCCTCCCAAACTTGCTTCCTGGTCATGATGTTTTGTGCAGGTATACAAACCCTGAATAAGACAGTATCCATCTAAGAGTACCTAAGGTTGAACTCTATTTAATTAGCAGGCTGTTACCTAACACCAGTTTCCAGCTTACCCCCCAACTAGACCTGTGTCTAGCACTAGTTGCCAGGTTTCTACCAAGAAGATCTGTGTCTAACACCAGTTTCCAGGTTATTCCCTAGCAAATCCAGGTTGCAAGCCTGCCCCTGATACTTCACTTCTTAACAACCACCCACCAACAGGAAAGCAGAAGTTAACTTTATGGTTTGGCTTCCAGCACCAGCCAATTGTATTAAAGGCCATAATGGCCCCCAAATTAAATGTGTACCAGGCTAGATATCCCCTTCCTGTTTCTGTAAATGCCTGAAACTGGGATTGGGATTCCTCACATTCTCCTGTATCAGAGAAGGTGGTGTGGCCCAAGCTTGAGCTTGAATAAAGCGACTATAATGCTACTGCATAGAGTTCGACTCCTTCGTGTTCATGAATGTTTTCTGGCACAACACAATAAGACACATGAAGCAGATCAAAGAGCATGCAAATTGGAAAGGAAGAAGTCAAAGTATGCTGATTTACAGATGATATGGTAGTATACATAAGTGACCCCAAAACTTAATTCCATTGGGAAACTTCTAGAGCTGACAAACACCTTCATCAAAGTGGCTGGATACAAAATTAACTCACAAAAAAAGTAGTCCTCCCATACACAAATGACAAATGGACCGAGAAAGAAATCAGGAAAGCCACACATTTCACAACAATATGAAATTATATAAAATATCTTGGGGTAACTGTATCCAAGCAAGTGAAAGATTTTTATGATAAAAACTTACAAACATTGAAGAAAAAAATTGAGGAATATACCAAAAAGAAAGAAAGAAAGAAAGAAAGAAAGAAAGAAAGAAAGAAAGAAAGAAAGAAAGAAAGAGAAAAGATGCCCATGGTCATGAATTGGTCACATTAATGTAGCAAGAATGAGCATCCTACCAAGAGCAGTGTACAGATTCAGTGGAGTCCCCATCAAAATTCCAACAAAACTCTTCACAGATCTTGAAAGGACAATTTTCAGTTTCATATGGAAAGACTTTCATAGTCTTAATGTCTACCTACATCAAAATGTTTGCTTTTCTTCATAAATGTTCACTCCAGTGGTCAGGTCCTCACAGTCCTTTCTAGAAGCCTACTATTTGTTGGCTGAGGGCTAGTCAATGCATATTTTTAGTATAATGCTATTTACATGGTATAAGTGTATTAATATATATTTTTACTTTAACTTGTCTTCAAAAATAGAATACTATGCCTTTTCATGTTAAGTAATTGGTAGTATGCAATAAAACCTAATTTCTCAAGGGCTTTAATTTTGTTCATATTAATTACAAAGTTTAAGAGTAAAGAAAACATCAAAAATTTTAATAGAACCAATCAACTTGTAACCCAATTAAGAGCTTTCTTGATCAGAAGTTACTCAGGTATAAACTTTTTTTTTAACCAGTTAAAGCCACACAGAGACTACTAAGCATTCTCATAGATTTCTTTCAACTTCCCAATAGGAAGCTAATAAGATGGAGGGTGGAATAGTGGTGGTGAGCAAAGAATAAAGTGTTTTCTGAATAATAGTTCTACTTAAAATATTTTTTAAATAAATGCTATAACATTTGGGAGTTCATTAAAGAGAACACTTTTCCATATGGAAGCTTGAGTTTCAGCAGTAGGAAAGATAATTAAGTGATTCTTCAAACAAATCTCAACTTCCTCAGCAGTCGTCTAATAGCTATGATTTTCCTAATAACTTGTAAGCTTTCCTAATTCCTGAACTGGGACTTTTGCAGTCTACTAATACAAATAGAATAGTTTTAGAATTCTATGGTGTTTAAATTTTACAATTTCCTGTAAAAAAGGGGAAACAAACTGGTTAATAAGTACCTGTGATTGCTGAATCTTCTCTTTATCATCTATATGAAGCTCCAATTTAAGATAGACATTTCAGACAATATGCATTTCAAGTGGGTATGTGTAAAAATGGCTTGCATTTAAAAAGGTGGACCATAGAGATAAAAATATTTGTACTTAAAGCTCATGTCAGTAAAAATGGATTTGGAATAAGTACAATCCTACATCTGTTCTTTCCAATGTGGTCTCCTTGATTAAATCTCTCCTTTTTTTAAACATTGTAATTAGAATTTACAAAATTTCAAACAAGTAAAAGATAATATTAAAACATTAGGGCCCAGGCTTCTGAGGATTTTTTGATATTGGGTAAACATTCTGGATTTTTGTTATATTTGTTGTAATAATATTGTATAACTTTATATAGAATGTTACTGGAATAAAAATGGAACAGTTAGATTAAATAATATCTGAATATTGAGGGGAAGCAATCTTTAATTAATTCACAATTTTCACAGACAATTTATCTGAAGATAAAAAATATTAAATGTTTATGTGTTAATTTAATAAAAACCAAGAAAAGTATAATAGCATAGTAATTATGAAAATGGCCCAAACCATCACAGAATTTCCACTCATCTAAATTATCAGGAAAATCTATTTGTCCTTAGGTCACCTCATCATTTCCTCAGGTCTTCATTTTGCTCAGTTATATCTACTGGTTTATGATGTGATCCATACTAATGTGCAATGGATGTTAGAGATTTCCATAAGAGCAACAAGAAGTCATAGGTAATCATACAACAAATTATATTATATATAAAGCAGAACAAAGTACAAAACTCAAATATGTGTAGCTGAAACGCATACACACATACAGAAAGACATTAAGTGCACTTTATTTCCATCTACTAAAGGACCAAAACTTCTCAAATTTACAATAATAAATTTGGAAACATCATGACAGAATAATGCCATGAAATAATTACAAATTATTTGATTTTTTATTATTCCTTCAAAGAAGTTTTATATGAACATTATATATTAAAATCAAAATTTCTATTTGGCACAATCCAAAGTATTTGAATGATTTTATTTTATTTTTATTTTCAGACATAGGTATTTGTTTGCATATATGATACATAACTGGAAAGCTGTATTGATCAAATTTTAATTAGATATAAAGCTACATGTTGTTGTCACAAATACTAAACAAATAAACAAAAGCTCATCAGTATCTATGGAAACCTTGTGGCAAAAACTGCAAAGTAGGATCTGGAAAGCTTCTGTTCCCAGGGTCAAGACTTTTCCAAGCTTGATAGTTTATGAAAATTATCTGGCAACCTCTAAAAACTCTATGCCCAGACTTCAGTGCTTAGTTAGTTCTATGAGCCATTTTTTTTTTTTTTGCAAATTTCCTACATGATCTCACAAGGAAAACCCCTGAAAGTAAAGTACTCGAAGAATAACATTTTTAGTAAATTTAATTGAGCAGGTGGCAAGGGCAAAGGGGGTTAAAGGATGGTTCTTTCTTTATCCCAATGCTTCCCAGGCACTTCCTAATGCACTCCAGTCAGGTTGTGGTATGACCTTAAGCAAGTCACTGCCCCTTACACTTCACTCAAATTTCTCACCTGGGAAATGGGGAGGATAACATGAGAATGCAGAAAAGTATTATACTCACAGCTTGTAGGCAAGAAGCTGAGACAATATGCTGTAAGTGCAGCTTGAGTGTCTGTGATCTAAAAAAAAAAAAAAAAAAAAAAAAAAAGTTGATTTCTAAGAATCAACCTGACTGTTCTATGTCATGGGTTGTTGTTGATTTTTGCTTGCCTGTTTGTTTGCTCCATTGTTTGCCCCCCCACCCCCATGCCGAAAAAAGATGTTTTGTTTTTACTTTTCACAGTATACTACTTTAATTCATGTTGTAAATTATTAATGATCTTTTTATACAAGTAATATGCTTATTTTGAAGAGGAAAAAGAAAGTAGAAATGCAAAGAAAAACATATAATAGTTGTAATGCTTAAGCATTACCCATGTACACATATTTAAATTTTTTGTTGTAAAAGACAGAAAAATTAATTTGGAAATCTAAGCTTCATCAAGTTTTGGGATGTTTTGGTGAGTTTTGGTGGTGTGTTTCCCTACCTTATTTTTTAATTATTAAATTCTTTATGAATTATTTAGTTAGATGTGTGAGTACAGTTATGCTATGGAGCAGGGCAGAGGTCAGAAGGCAACCCATGGGAACTGTTTCTTGCTTTATACCACATGGGTCATGACAATGGAACTGAGGGTCTCAGGCTTAGGAATGAACATCCTTACCTACCATGAGATCTCACCCACCTTTCTGTGGCATTATTTTATTGAATGCTACTTACCTCCTTCAGGTGCTAAAATGTTTATTGTTGATTTTCCTCTATATAGTTCTAGTAAGTTCTGTAGTGGCCAGATGGGCATTGTTCCACTAGGCCCCACCCACAGGGCCTATGGGAGATGATTAACCATATTTATTGTATACATGAACAAATACTTAATTTACATATACTTCTTCCCTCCTGATTATATAATTTTAATATATATTTTCTCATTTAGATCTTGACTGTAGAATTGTAGGTGTTATCTCATATTTATTCAGCTGTTCTAAGACCATTAAATGCAGCTTCAATAAGCCTCTTTAATTAGCATCTTTATCATAACCTGTAGTGTTGTACGCTTTTAGTTCTATTTCCAGTGTGCTTCCATTTTAGGAGAAACACCTCGCCTTTCCTTATTGCTCTTCTTCAGAACCTTACTACGAAGGGTTCCTTATTTCATACAGCTACCATACAGATGACATTTAAAATAATTTATTTAATTATTAGTACAAATAATTTTAAGGTATACAAAATACATGAGCAACCAATAAAGAATGTACACAGCTAACCAGTTAACACATGAAAAGTTGCCCAACCATTTTACCTTAGTGAAATAGTTCAGTGTGGAATAATATAAAATACATGATAGGTTAAAGTATAAAAGTTCATTGGTAGGAATAGGGTCTCACTATGTAATCAGACTAGCCTTGAATTGAAGATCCTTTTGTCTTGGTCTCCAGAGTGCTGAGATGAAAACTGCCTTGTCACCCTTGCTTTCTATGAAATTTAAGAAAGAAAAGAAGAGGAGAGAAGAGAAGAGAAGAGAAGAGAAGAGAAGAGAAGAGAAGAGAAGAGAAGAGAAGAGAAGAGAAGAGAAGAGAAGAAAAAAGAAAGAAAAAAGGAAAGGAAAGGAAAGGAAAGGAAAGGAAAGGAAAGGAAAGGAAAGGAAAGGAAAGGAAAGGAAAGGAAAGGAAAGGAAAGGAAAGGAAAGGAAAGGAAATAAAGCAGCTATTGAGTTTAGGGAAAGGTTGACTGAGACGAAGGAAGAAGAGTTTCTTGAAACAGATAGAATTGTGCCAAATTTTAGTTATGGGGAAGACAATGTAATTCTGTATAGTTTCTAAAAGTCAAAATGATCCTGAATATATAATTTTATATTAAATATGTAAATTATGTCTAAGTTGTAGCTTGATAACCTGTGAAAGACATGGTATTTTGGTACAAATTGTGACTATTAATACATTGAAGTTGAGGTTTACATTAGACAGAAGGCATGGAATATTTATGAAGTCCACATAAATAATAAATGAGCAGGTAGATAGAAAAGAGAACATTTTATTTTTCTTTCCATAGTGGGAAATTTCTTCCTAGGTATTTTTTATTTGTTTATTATTTGTCATGCATTTTATGTTGCATTATAACGACAGTGGCCAACAATAGAATTACAGCAGTGAATAATGGTATCTTTCTTCCTTACAAAGAATGCAGCTAATCTATTAGTGAATGTTATAAATCTGTAAGAAACTGATTGTGTTGACTTTATAACCAGCCACTTTGCTGAAGTTGTTTATCAGCTGTAGGAGTTCTCTGGTGGAGTTTTTTGGGTCACTTAAGTATACTATCATATCATCTGCGAATAGTGATAGTTTGACTTCTTCCTTTCCAATTTGTATCCCTTTGACTTTCTTATGTTGTCGAATTGCTCTAGCTAGTACCTCAAGTACTATATTGAAGAGATATGGTGAGAGGGGGCAGCCTTGTCTAGTCCCTGATTTCAGTGGGATTGCTTCAAGTTTCTCTCCATTTATTTTGATGTTGGCTATCGGTCTGCTGTAAATTGCTTTTACTATGTTTAGATATGGGCCTGTTCTTTCCAAGACTTTAAGCATGACAGAATACTGAACTTTGTCAAATGCTTTTTCAGCATCCAATGAGATGACCATGCGGTTTTTTTCTTTGAGTTTGTTTATGTAGTGGATTACATTGATGGATTTCCATATATTGAACCATCCCTGCATCCCAAATCAGTAGCCTTCCTATACGCAAAGGAAAAGCAGGCCGAGAAAGAAATTAGGGAAATGACACCCTTCACAATAGCCACAAACAATATAAAGTATCTTGGTGTGACTCTAACCAAACAAGTGAAAGATTTATATGACAAAAACTTCAGGTCTCTGAAGAAGGAAATTGAAGAAGACCTCAGAAAATGGAAAAATCTTCCATGCTCATGGGTTGGCAGGATTAATATAGTTAAAATGGCAATCTTGCCAAAAGCAATATACAGATTCAATGCAATCACCATCAAAATCCCAACTCAGTTCTTCATAGAGTTAGAAAGAGCAATTCTCAAATTCATCTGGAATAACAAAAAACCCAGGATAGCTAAAACTATCATCAACAGTAAACGAACTTCTGGGGGAATCAATATCCTGGACCTCAAGCAATACTACAGAGCAGTAGTGTTAAAAACTGCATGGTATTGGTACAGTGACAGGGAAGTAGATCAATGGAATAGGATTGAAGACCAAGAATTGAACCCACACATATATGGCCAATTGATCTTCGACAAAGGAGCTGAAAACATCCACTGGAAAAAAGATAGCCTTTTCAACAAATGGTGCTGACTCAACTGGAGGTCAACATGCAGAAGAATGAGAATTGATCCCCTCTTATCTCCTTGCACTAAGCTCAACTCCAAGTGGATCAAGGACCTCCACATAAAACCAGACACACTAAAACTAATAGAAAAGAAACTGGGGAAGACCCTTGAGGACATTGGCTCAGGGGGAAAAATTCCTGAACAGAACACCAATCGCTTATGCTCTAAGATCAAGAATAGACAAATGGGACCTTATGAAGTTACAAAGTTTCTGTAAGGCAAAAAACACTGTCAAAAGGACAAATCGGCAACCAGCAAATTGGGAAAAGATCTTCACCAACCCCACATCCGACAGAGGGCTAATATCCAATGTATACAACGAACTCAAGAAGTTAGACCCCAAAAAACCAAATAACCCTATCCAAAAATGGGGTACAGAGCTAAACAGAGACTTTTCACCTGAAGAAATTCGGATGGCTGAGAAACACCTTAAAAAATGTTCAACATCATTAGTCATTAGAGAAATGCAAATCAAAACAACACTGAGATTTCACCTCACACCTGTCAGAATGGCTAGGATTAAAAACTCAGAAGACATCAGTGGAGGAACACTCCTCCACTGCTGGTGGGAGTGCAAGCTGGTACAACCACTCTGAAAATCAGTCTGGCGGTTTCTCAGAAAACTGGACATGATACTTCTGGAGGATCCAGCCATACCACTCCTGGGAATATACCCAGAAGACTCCCCAGCATGCAATAAGAATACATGCTCCACTATGTTCATAGCAGCCTTATTTATAATAGCCAGAAGCTGGAAAGAACCCAGATGTCCCCCAACGGAGGAATGGATACAAAAAATGTGGTGTATATATACACAATGGAATACTATTCAGCCATTAGAAACAATGAATTCATGAAATTCTTAGAGAAATGGATGGAGCTGGAGAACATCATACTAAGTGAGGTAACCCAGTCTCAAAAGAATACCCATAGTATGCAGTCACTGATAAGTGGATATTAGCCTAGAATCTTGGGACACCAAAGACACAATTCACATACCAAATGATGTCTGACAAGAAGAAAGGAGTGGACACTGGTGCTGGAAAGGATCAAAGCATCAGTGTAGGGGAATACCAGAACAGGGAAGTGGGAAGGGGTGGATGAGGGAGCAGGGGGATGGAAAAGGGCATGTGGGACCTTAGGGGGGGTGGGGAAACAAAAAAAGGAAATGAAATGTAAATATAGAATATATCCAATAAAAAAAGAAACTGATTTTGATCTGTATGAACAATTACTAAAATATCTGGTTATAATAGTTCTTCGCGTGCTTTTCCAGTTGATCTTCTTGTTGCTTTTTTTTCCCCTTAAATAAGTCATATCATTTGAAGATTATTTAAAAATACTGCTCCTCTCCTCTTGAGATAAAAATCTATTTGAGGAGCTAAAGATATGGCTCAGTTGATTAAAGCATATAACACTCTTGCAGAGAGCCCAAGTTTGATTCTAAGAGACCACAATGGAGATCACACAATGGCCTAGAGCTTCAACTCTTGGGGTATCTGACATTTTTGGCCCCTAAAGGCATTGGTAACTCATGTGCACATACCCACACATAGACCAACACATGTAATATAAATAAAACAAAGAATACATTTTGCTCAAATTGCATTGTTTAGCACTCCCTAAATATGTTGAATAAATAACAATAAATTTCATACTTGTATTATTTATAAATCTAAAATGAACTACATTATATGACTGCTATTCAGATGGAATATTTATACTAAAAACTCTTCATCTTTGTTTGAATTTTAGTTCTCATATGAATAGATATTAATGTTATCAATTACCTTTCAATTCTGCACTGAAATTTTCTATGATTTTATTTCTAGGGCCTCCAAGGAGAATTTATTCATCAATAGAATTATCATATTAAAGTCCTCAATTTCAGGGAATACTCAGATCATTTGCTCTTACTTTGGGGACTTGCATCCATCTCTGAAGACTAATGCTTATTCTTTCTATCATTATGCTTCTGGTCAAGTCTAATTAGAAGAATAATTGTGATATTATTTTTTATTAAGTGGTAATTACAATTTTGTCTTTCTACAAAGTAATTTATGTTTTCTTGGGTTTCAGTTAATTTATAAAAGAGTGGATTGTGTGTCTTTGAAGAAAAAATTCATCATGCAATTTTAAGCTTAATAATTTTATTTATTTATTTTCCTCCTCTTAGTTAAATTTCAGGTATTTTAAATTGTCCATAAAAACTGTTTTTCTAAATTATTGTTATATAATTTTTATATGATACATTCTCCCATAGTTAAAAAAAAGTCATAATAGTTTACAACTGTTTCCTTCTCATGTGTGTATACATGAGTATTTTGTGTGTCTATACATGTATATGTATGTGTGTGTATATGTATGCATAATGTATATGTATATGTATATTACATTTCTGTACAAGCCTCTGTGTGTGTGTATGTGTGTGTGTGTGTGTGTGTGTGTGTGTGTGTGTGTGTGTGTGTGTGTTTTGACTGATGGACCCTATAAGATGTTTTGTGCTTTTACTATTTTTTTAAGATATATTCTTTATTTACATTTCAAATGTTGTCCCCTTTCCTGCTTCCCCTCCCTGAAAATCCCATAACCCATTTCCCCTCCCCCTGTTCTCCAATCAACCAACTCCCACTTCCCTGTCCTGGTATTCACCTATAGTGCAGCATTGAGCCTTCCCAGGACCAAGGGCCTCTCCTCCCTTTGATCTCCATCAAGGACATCCTCTGCTGCCTATCCAAGAGCATGGGAGATCTTTCCATCTTCTGAGGTCTTCTTCAATTTCTTTCTTCAGAGACTGGAATTTCTTGATACACAGATATTTCACTTGTTTGGTTAGCGTCACACTAAGATACTTTATATTGTTTGTGACTATTGTGAATGGTGTCATTCCATAATTTCTTCCTCACCCTGTTTATCCTTTGAGTAGAGGAAGGTTACTGATTTGTTTGAGTTAATTTTATACCTGGCCACTTTACTAAAGGTTTTTCAGCCGTAGGAGTTCTCTGCTGAAGTTTTTTGGGTCACTATATAGTGATGATACTATATCATCTGAAATGGTGATAATTTGACTTCTTCCTTTCCTATTTGTATCCATTCGATATACTTTTGTTGTTGTCTAATTGTTCTAGCTAGAACTTCAAGTACTATATTGAATAGATATGGAGAGAGAGAGAGCAACCTTGTGTAGTCCCTGATTTAAGTGGGATTGCTCCAAATTTCTTTCCATTTAGTTTGATGTTGGTTACTGTTTTGCTGTATATTGCTTTTACTATGTTTAGGTATGGGGCTTGAGTTACTGATCTTTCCAAGACTTTTAACATGAAAGAATGCTAAATTTTGTCAAATGCTTTTTCAGCATCTAACGAAATGACCATGTGTTTTTTTTTTTGAGTTTGTTTATGTAGTGGCTTGCATTGATGGATTTCCATATAGCGAACCATCCCTGCATCCCGGGGATGAAGCCTACTTGATCATGGTGAATGATGGTTTTGATGTATTCTTGGATTTGGTTGGCAAGAATTTTATTGAGTATTTTTGCAGTGATATTCATAGAGAAAACTGGTCTGAAGTTCTTTTTCTTTGTTGGATCTTTGTGTGATTTTGGTATCAGCGTAATTGAGGCTTCATAGAACAAGTTGGGCAGTGCTCCTTCTGTTTCTATTTTGTGGAATAGTTTGCAGAGTATTGGTATTAGGTCTTCTTTGAAGGTCTGATAGAATTCTGCACTAAAACCATATCATTCTGTGCTTTTTTTAGTTGGTAGACTTTCAATGACCACCTGTATTTCTTTAGGGTTTATGGGACTGTTTAGATAGTCTATCTGATCCTGATTTAACTTTGGTATTTGGTGTCTGTCTAGAAAACTGTCCATTTTATCCAGACTTTCTCTTGGTGGATTTTCCTTTTGATGAATATGAATTGTCCTTCCTAATCACACTCGATAACATTTGGTTGAAAGTCCATTTTATTGGATATTAGAATGGCAACTCCAGCTTGTTTCCTGGGTTCATTTACTTGGATGTCCATTACCCCTTCATTCATGAATTCTCCAGAACTCTAAAGCAAGACACATAAGGACAACCCTTACAAGTTTTTCTGTTCACTTGGGATGGAGATTGGCTCTGTTGAATCACATTTGCAAAAGTTTTGTATGTTGCTGTCTTTTAGGGAAAGATCATTGGTGATTAGTTCTAATGTGTCAAATGTATCAGGAATCTGCATGTCCAAATGCTGAAGGTCCTTGTCCCAATCAGTTTTTGATCCATCAATAAAGAGTCAAAGGCCAATGACTAGGTGGAGAGAGAAAGGGGGAACATTTAGATTTGAGGACAAGAAACTGGGAAAGAGGAAGAACTGTGAAGACTGAGGTAGAAGAGTGGGACACAGGAGCTGCAGGAGATAAAAACCAATCAGCCATGTAAGAATTCAAGTAAGTAGCTACTAGCAGAAGATTTAGGAGTCTCAGAAGTACCTGTGGGAAGCATTTTCTAGAAGGGAAAGATTTAGGAGTTTAGAAGTTCCCAGCCTTTGAGCTAGTTATGGCATATCATAAGTTAACTGACATGTGTGGTAGTGGAAGGGGACTGGTGGTGTCTGGGAATACAACCTTCTGGGAGCCAAAGTCCTGCAGCTAAACTTGCTGCTATAGTAGAGACTTTCTTAGACAATTTATATTCAGATGTTGGAAGCCTAGTTGGCTGGGATCTGTCCTTGAGAGCACATGTCCCTTTATTACATTGCAGATAAGGCTTCTACTTAATCTCACTATCTGTTTAAACACAAGCCTTGGCCACATTAAATTTTATGGTGCTCCTTTTCTCTTCAAAGTGCTAATGTTGTATTTCTGTAGCCCTACATGCTGTGTTCAATTGTAGAGTTGCATAAGAGTGAAGATGACTAGTGATTATGCCACAGAATTAATACTAGACTGCCTTAACATCTCTTCCACCAAAGAAATTAGTTCACTACTTTTCAATATAACCTTGGGAGAATTCTTAGAATGAGGGCAGAAAGCATCTGCATTCTTTCCAAACCATCACAAGAATGGTTTTTACCTCAGGTGCTAACATCTTTCTTCTCCAATACCTTTTGAGGAAGACATCTCAATGTGACCACAACACTGTTGTCAGCATTATTGCCTTCTAAACATCTACAAAAATAGACCATTATGATTGTGTATAATTTTAACTGCTTTTCTAGCCCCAAAGCCCCACTTTTCCATATTTCTCTAAAGCACAATATGGTTGAGTCTGCCATAGCAATAGCCCACTGCCTAGTATCAACTTCTCTGTTAGTTACTTTACAGGGAAACTTATAAAAGGAAATATTTCATTGGGATCATGGGTTCAGAAGATTTGATAACATGATGGCAGATCAAAGGTGTGGTGGCACTGACAGCAGAAAGCTCATGTCATAATCAACAATCAGGAGGAGGAATAACACAGGTCTTTTAAAATCTCAAGCTTGTCTCTTGTGACACATCTCCTCCAATAAGGCCACACCTAATAATTCTTCCCAACTAGTTCCAAGTATTAAAATATATCAGTCTATATGGGGCCTGTTATTATTCAAATCACTCCAATTAAAGGATTATTTGGATCATGGTTTAGGAAATTTCAAATTACAGTAAGCCTTAACTGTGACCTGAGGTAAGTCTCAGCACCGCAGGGAGAATATGATAGTGAAAAGCAGCTCTTCTAATGGCAGACAAGCAGAGAGTAAGAGAGCTAAGAAAAATATGTCCTTTAATGTTTACAGTTAAGCCATGACATCCATCTTCCAGATTGTTCTGGAGTCAACAGTTTTCCAAAAAGCAGCAGTGAGTGCATATTATTTGACAGTTTGTTGTCTTCATTTATAGTTTTACCATCTTTAGAAAGATGGCTCACCAACATTTCTTTGTATACTTGAGAAAAAGGCAGGGAGAGAAATATTTAAAGATTCTATATGGAGCATCCCAAGAAAGTGCAAGTGGAGGCATAGTGTAGAGGTAGGGTATTTGCCTAGCATGTACAAGGTCCTATGGTCCACCCCCCAGTCAAGACTGTACAGGGGACTAGAAAGAAATCAGTGTGGAAGGGATGTATAGTTGTGCTACCATGACAGTTATAGAAGTTATGTACCATGTACCAAGTCCTGAACTATAAAAATACTTTAGGCTTAGAGTGGACTAATGATACTTAAATGGACTAGTCTGGAATGCAGGTTGCTGCTTATATGAGCAGTCAAAAGAGTCAAAAACTCTTTAGGAATTCAGAGAAGAGAGTTTCTAATATAAAAGGAATAGCAAGATAATTAATAACAACATTTTACAGAGAGGTCAAGCTGGCTGAGGATTGAGAAGTGACCAAAACAGTGTAAATGGTCCTTTAAATGGATTTTGTAGTGATATGTTATGGGAAGTGATAAGGCCTGAAGGTGACTTTTAAGGAAATGAGATTATAAGAAGGTAGGGTTTGCATGTAATGAACATTCTTCTGAAAAATAAATGGGAGGAAACATTATTACCATGAGATACAGATTTGTAGCAGAGGCTGTTGTATGTATAGAAGATTTAAGAAAACATGCACAACTGACAAATATATATATACACATACATACATACATATACATATACATATATATACATATATATATATATATATATATATATATATATATATATATATATATAATGTTAAGTACCAGTCATCAAATAATCAAATAATCTACATTTGGGGAACATCATTCTTCCCTAATTGCCTCATTCAGAAAATCAAGTGGATCCCGAGGTTTCCCTAAGTTTTATTTATTCAATCACTTAATGTTTACTCAGCCTCATTAGACAAACATAGTCTTTATTTCAGGAAAATCTTAACCAAGTCAGGCAGTGGGTACACAAAAGTTAAAACTTTTCCATTTGAGGGGTGGAGGTTCAACTGCATATAACAAGAAATTAAAGCAGACTATTAACTTGGAGACATGGGGAGTAACAAATTTTTCTGTACAAACTCCACGTCTACTTCTGGCAGTATCTAGCTCAGGATAGACTGTACATAAGCATGGTCCAGAAGTTAATGGAATCTGCCTGCTATAAAATGTTCTGACATAGGTAGAGGATGAGCCTGGGAGAAGTCTAGACTACAGTACATCTGGCCACAGTGCAGGAGTGATGTAAAGAAGCTCACCATGTAAGGAAGTGTTTAGGGATTTAGCAATCAATGTGGAAATGATGCCAGATGATGTAACTGCCAGAGCATTGCTTTATTAAGGTGAGCTAAGAGTAGATCGTTGAACAATACCAGAATGGCAGGCAGCAGTGAGCAGTGGCAGCAATATCCTAACCTCTGATTCTTTTTTTTTTTTTAATGGGGTGGGCTTTCAGATTTCAAAGGCTCGTCAGGCTTAGTCTTACTCTATCTAAAACTTATGAATAAGATATGAACTCTCAACTACTGTTCCAGCCCCATCCCTGTCTGCCTATCCCCACATTCTCTACCAATATAATCATAGATTAACCCCTGAAACTATAAGTAAATCATCAATTAAATTCTTTCTTCTATAAACTGCTTTGATCATGATGTCTCTTCACAGCAACAGAACAGTAGCTAAGACAGTATATTTTCTTTTTTTCCCATTTTTATTTTGATTTTTATATATTTTTATTTTTTCTATATTCTTTGTTTACATTCCAAATGATGTTCCCTTTCCCAGTTCCCCCTCCCCCATAAGTCCCATAAGCCCTCTTCCTTCCACCCATTCCCCAATCAACTCCCTCCCACTTCTCTGTCCTGGTAATCCCCTACAATGCTGCATCAAGCTTTTCTAGGACCAGGGTCCTCTCCTTCCTTCTTCTTGGGAATGATTTGATATGTGAGTTGTGTCTTGGGTATTCAGAACTTCTGGGCTAATATCCACTTATCAGTGACAGCATTCCATGTGTGTTCTTTTGTGAATGAGTTACTTCACTTAGTATGATATTTTCCGGTTCCAAACATTTGCCTAAGAATTTCATGAATTCATTGTTTTTAATTGCTGAGTAGTATTCCATTGTGTAAATATACCACATTTTCTGTATCTACTCCTCCACTGAGGGACATCTGGGTTCTTTCCAGCTTCTGGTTATTATAAATAAGGCTGCGATGAAGATAGTGGAGCATGTGTCCTTATTGCATGCCGGGGAATCCTCTGGGTATATGCCCAGGAGTGGTATTACATGTTCTCCGGAAGGGTCATGCCCAGTTTTATGAGGCACCGCCAGACTGATTTCCAGAGTGGTTGTACCAGCTTGCACTCCCACCAGCAGTGGAGGAGTGTTCCTCTTTCTCCACATCCTTGCCAACACCTGCTTTCTCCTGAGTTTTTAATCTTAGCCATTCTGACTGGTGTGAGGTGAAATCTCAGGGTTGTTTTGATTTGCATTTCCCTAATGACTAATGATGTTGAAAGTTTCTTAAGGTGCTTCTCAGCCATTCAACGTTTTTTGAAGTTTTTTGAGACAGGGTTTCTCTGTGTAGCCCTGAATATCCTGGAACTAACTCTATATACCAGGTTGGCCTTAAAATCAGAAATCCACCTGCCTCTGCCTAACTTCTACTTCTTTTTTTTTTGGGGGGGGGGGGTTTGAGACAGGGTTTCTCTGTGTAGTCCTGGCTATCCTGGAACTTGCTCAATAGACCAGGCTGGCCTCGAAATCAGAAATCCGCCTGTCTCTGCCTCCCAAGTGCTGGGATTACAGGCGTGCGCCACCACGCCCGGCCTAACTTCTACTTCTTAATGTAAATCTGATGCTGAGAAGGCTGGTGAAAGGATGAGAATTACAGCCTAAAAATCCCCCATACCTAACTCTTAAATGACCCCAAAAGGTCAGAGGTTTGGCACGCTCTTTGTTGGAGGCTGGGTGGGGGATCACATCCCTTGAGCCTGCCCAGGAGTGCACACGTTCCACCCACCTGTGGTGTCCAGCTGTGGTGTCCAGCAGGAGGCCTGGGAAGGTCCCCTGCATCCTTTCCTGTCTCTCCTGGAGCAGCTGAGGCATGGGCGAGGGGGGCTGGGCCAGCAGGGTCACCACATGGGCTGAGGGGCTCATGCCTGGTGGGTGCTCAGGTCCCGCCTACTACTAGTTGGAGGGCCTTGAATACATGATCCTGGCCCCATAACAAGAAATGTGCAAGAGGAAATGTGCAACAGGAAATGTGTAACAGGAAATGCATAACAGGAAATGTACGTGGCCCTGGCCCCGTAAGAGGAAATGAGCTAACTAGTTGCTACCTGGCTTCTATAGAAAACTGATTGGTCCTCAGAGCATGGGCTTGGATAATTTAAACTGATTGGCTTAGAAGCTATGAAGTGGTACAAATCAATTGGCTCACACTGCACATGCTCTAGATGCTACGGAATGATTGGTTTGCGTTAAGTGGACTTTGTTGTAAACCTATAAAAGTTGTCCCAATTCTGCACTCGTGGTTTACAGTCCTCTACCTGTGCGTGGTGTATGGCTGTGAACCCCAGAGCCTCTGGAATAAAAATCCTCTTGCTGTTGCATCAAGACCATTTCTTGCAAGTGATCTGGGTGTCACCTTTCGAGGCGTGTGGTACTAGGGCGCCCTCGTCTTTTTTTGGGTCTTACACCTGGTATTCTACAAGGAGGAAGGTTTTCAGGGTAAAGGGTAGTATGCAAAATAATCCCCTTTCTCAGAGCAAATCCATGCTTTAAACCCCATAGCTTATGAAAATATTGCCTTACAAGGGAAAAGAGACACTGCAAATTGGATGAAGTTTAACGAGCTTAACATTGTGAAAATATCCCAGATTATCTTTGTAGGCAAACTGCAGTTCTGCAAACTGACACCTCTTTGTTGAGGAAAAATTTAATAAGTACTACTCGATCCCACACTATGCTGGACACCAGTGGGCTCCAGTCTGGTGTTCTCATCTCAGCAGACTCTCTGGCCTGGAGTTACAAAATTCCTCCACCTCACTCACTATGTTCCCACTGGTGGGTTGCTACCATGCTAGCCACATGCTTCAAAAACCCCACAGCCTTTGTGGTGCACATCTGGCAAACTCATGCTTTGCCACCATACCTTTTGCTCTTGAACCCAGACGAGATGCTGCATGAAGGAAAATGCAATGCACACTTAGTTCAGAAAAAATGGTAATTCAGTTTCTGGGTCCAACTAAGACCTAATCTTGTAAGCTTTATTAAAATCTGATTCCTCTGGTGGAAAAACCTTGTGGATACACCATCTTATCCATATGCTGTCCCGATTCCAAAAGGACCTAACTCTCTTCTGCTTCTTCTCTTCCTCTGCCAAACTCAGAAGTCCCGCCTACTCGCCCTGTGATTGGCCCTGCCTACTCACCCTGTGATTGGCTCCTTTAGTAATTAGGAGATTGGTTCACAGGAATCCACCTGAGTACGTGACTCCTTCCTCATTCCAGGCATCCTCTCCCAGGAGAGCATAAACACAACACAGTCTGCTATTGAAATTTAAGTCTTTGCAAATCACACAATATTAATCTTAGGATAGTCTTGAAAGTTGTTCAAGGATATGGGGTTAGAGACAATTAAATTTTTAAAAAGGAAAAGAAAAACAACTAACCCAGCAACAGAGAAGAATGCAATACAAGCCAACAGTCGCCATCCCTCCATGATTTCACAGCAAATATGTGTTCAATCCCATCCTTGCCCCCATGGCCAGTGCTCAGGGAAAATTGTTCCTGACAGAGAGATGAAAACAGAGGGATCTTGCTTGTACTTGGCTAATGTTCAGGGGAGACCTTTCCCAAAATCTCCTTTTCGGAAAAAGCAAATATATTAATTTACATTAAAGTGACTGTGGTTTTACAGTTACCCTTCGATTCACATTCTTCCTTGTTGACACATTTCTTCCTGGTTTCTTAAAAATCACTCCTTAAATTTGTTTGAGGATAACAATTATTCTTGGTCCTTCTTAAGGTCAGCTTCTTCATGATAGACTGACCACACTCCTTAAGGAAGTCTGTTCAAAGGGAGGATATAAAATATTGTCTTCACATATCCAGAAACTCAAAGTTTATTTCTAATATGAGATCTTGCATGATATTTTAGTACATGAAACATTTAAAATAGTCTTTTCCTACTGAAATAAGGCATATTTAAAATGGAAAATACTAGATAGAAAAATGTAAACATTAAGTATAATAAAAGTGTAAAATCTATGACCTGGTATATATATACATATGTATGTATATGTGTATATATATGTATATGTGTATATATATATGTGTGTGTGTATATATATATATATATATATATATACATACCAGGTTTTCCTCAAATGTTCAAGCCTCCTGTCTCGGCCGTCAGAGTGAGCACCACAATACATGGTTATAGAACATATTGATAAAAAATAAATTTAGTAAGCATTTAGATAGTTAAATAACTAGGAACACAGAAGAAAATAAGAACTAGACAGAACTACATTTGATATAGATCAAATGTCTGAAACATATCGTCACTTTAACTTTGGGCTTAAATTCTATGGGCCTTGGACTTATAACTGTGATTATTTCAATCTATAAAAAGAATGGGATGACATTCATATTACACAATAGTTTCTATGAGTATTAAAATACATAATCCTAATGTGCTAATATATGTATATATTGGTTGCCATCCATTGTGCTTATTGATGATGCAAATAGTGTCTTTTCATTATGCTTTTTTATTCTAAACACAGAACCCATCTTATAGACATACAAAAACATATTTTAAGTGCAAAAAAGCAGCAATGTGAATAATCTAGAACAGGAGATGACTGGAATGATATATTTCTGGTGAGAGAAGTTTGCATGTCACTTTGCATGGAATGAGAGTAGCATGATCCATGGTTAGCCAATATTTGCAATTAGGTTAAATTCCATTAGAACAAACAGATTGATCTGAAAGCTACCCAAGACCCTGTTGAACAATTCAGAGGCAAGGGGCTATGGAGTAACAGTTATTATAATACTTAGATAAAAGCAGTAGTAATGCCAGTACCTTTATATTTATTCTTTAAACAAAATAAAAAACTAAAGAAAATCCAGAATCAATGGAACCAGGTTGACATGCAAGTCCCACTGTATTAGTCTGTGCTTTCTCTCTTTTCTGAACACTTCTCAACAAAGGTAATGGATCTAGGATCATGGTTTGGTACATCTTGGAATTTTGATTACATTGCCACCACATTCCTGATCTAAAATTCCTGGGGATGGTGGGGGATTACTTCGAAGTCAGAATAGAGAAAGGGTTAATGGATTGATGGTTCCCATTAATGTTGCCTAGCTCCAATAATTCAACAAATGGCTATTCACTTCTTAAAGACTCTATAGTCTTTGTGGTCCACATCTTTTGGCAAATATTTATACTTTATTAAATAAATGTGACACAAATAGTAAGAAGCAGCATTGCTACCAACCATGAAATGACTTGATATGAAAAAAAAAATCCTGAGGTTATTAGTGACATTATTTTTAGTATTCTTTTAAAAACTAATCTGGCTTTCTTGAATCGAATGGGCTACATTTAACTAAAAATGTCTTGTAGATGTTTTAAGGCCAAATACATCAGAACAGCCAATATATTTAAATGGCACACTTCTCTTTGAAAGGGAATATATAAACTTTCTGCTACAGGGGTTTCATTTGCCTTAACATGGCATCATGCATTAGCAAGTCTGTTGCACTAGACAATGAATATGGATCATTCTTGAATTTCTTAATCCATTTATACTGTTACACATTATCTAACTCTTCAAAATATTCTGTTTGCAAGAAGCCTGCTGTTTTATTCTTCTTTTTGGCAAGAGATTTAGTAATTTAGATCATGTTTCACTTATGAGTGCCTCCTAAGGGTGAGAAAGAAATCTAAAACTATGATGGTGAACATTTGCTTCTGACAGCACAGAGTGGATTTAAGGAAGTTAACAAAAGATTTAGCTAAGATCTTTTTTTAAAAAAATCACAGTTTAAAAATGAAACAAGCATGCTTTAATTAAATTAATTAAGTAGCTGTGTTATAATAATAGGCCACTAAAGAAAGCAGATTAAATATGCATGCCCCAAGTATTATACTACTGCATGGCTTTAATCAGAATATGAGCCCAAGTACTACAGATCACAGAATGTTCAGAATCAGTGCATTCATGATCCAATTACCTCTCAATGAGTGTATACACCAGCTGGAGATTGGGTGTTTAACTCATCAGACTTTTTCTTCCCCAACTTTTTCTTTTTAATGTTATTTCTAAGTCTTAATAATTTTTCCATTTCCCCCCTCCCCAAAAACCCTCAACCCCTCCTTTTACCCCCTGCCTCCAAGTATATGCCCCTCCACCTGACCCACTCCCCCCTCCAAGTCCCGATTTCCCTTTGTTGGGGCATCTTTTGAGCCTTCACCTGACCAAGGACCACTCATCCCAATAATGAGCCATTCCACTGCTACATTTTTGACTGGAACCATGTGTTGGTTGATGGTTTAGTCCCTGTGAGTCCTGGGGTGTCTGAGTAGTGGACAACTTTGTTTTTCCCATGGGGCTGTAAGCTCCTTCAGCTCCTCCTGTCTGTGCTCCAACTCCCACTTCAGTCCTCCTTCTTAAGCTTCCTGTGGTCTGTGAAATGTAACTTGTCTATTTTGAGCTTTTGGGCTAACATCCATTTATCAGTGAGTGCATACCACGTGTGTTCTTTTGTGATTGGGTACTTTGCACAGGATGACACTTTCAAGTTCCATCCGTTTGCTTAAGAATTTCATGAATTCATTGTTTTTAATACCTGGATAGTACTCCATTATGCATATATACCACAGTTTCTGTATCCATTCCTCTGTTGAAGGACATCTGGGTTCTTTCCAGCTTCTGGCTATTATAAATAAGGCTGCTATGAACATAGTGGAGCATGTGTCCTTATTACATGTAAGAGCATCTTCTGGGTATATGCCCAGGAGTGGTATAGCTGGGTCCTAAGATAGTACTATGTCTAGTTTTCTGAGGAAATGCCAAACTGATTTCCAGAGTGGTTTTACCAGCTTGCAATCCCATTTGAGAAGTGTTCCTCTTTCCCCACATCCTCTCTAGTATCTGCTGTCCCGAGTATTTCATCTTAGCCATTCTGACTGGTGTGAGGTGGAATCTCAGTGTTGTTTTTGCTACGCATAAAGCCTACTACAGGAAGCCATAAATGTTCCTTTGGCACCTTTTCTAACCTGTTTATTTCTGGTAGCCACGACCATGTAAAATTTAAGGAAAATATGTCATAGCTCTCATAATATGCTATAATTCAGATCCTGCCTAGTCCTCGAGCTTGTTGTGTATCTACATAGGAAGTAGTCCCTGAGCCCAGACTTCCTCAAAACAGCTTACTGAGCTGCCATCCTTTGTCTTGCTAAGCCAATGTATTCACCGGCTATTCAGACACCTATAGCCCTCGGTCCCAGGTGAGGCTCATGAATTATTAATGAGGTTAAGTGGAAAACAAGTCCAGGCCTTCCCAACATAGGAGACTGTAAGGTATGGTCATGTAAATTATCACTGCCTAGCTAGCTACATCCTTTACTATGTTAATGTCAAGCAATTGTCTACCTAGAACAGAGATGTCCTCGGAGCAGACAAGACATAAGACTAAGGAGAGAATTAGTTAGTGAGAAGATGAGTTAAACTAGAAAGTAAAGGTCCCAGGGCCGGGCAATATGCCTGGCTCAAGAGAGCTTCTTAGTTGGTGGGAACATGAGTTTGCTAGTGAGAGAATGGGTTAGTCTAGAGAGAAAAGATTCCCAGAGTCAGGCAAGATGCCTGATTCTGAGGAAAGCTTCCCAGTTCAGAGAAGAATCTTGTTAACTTAGGCAAGATCTCTAGTTTAGACAGAAATGGCTTAGAATGTTTTAGTTTGTAACCTAAGGGCGCTACCTATGTAAGCTAGCGTGCCTCATTTTTTCTATGTAATTGTCAGAATCTGATGCTCTGAGTAGGGAGCCATAAAACAGGGCTCCTCATTAAAGGAAATATAGATATTTCTATAATATAAAGTATCCTGCGTCTGTGTCGTCATTCTCGCCGATTCGTGCCTTCCTGACCCCGGGATCTTGGTCTCCCCTGTAACCGAAATCCCACGAGGAGCTACGGCTTACAAAAGGCTGCAACCAAAGCTGCCAAGAGCAGCCGCGGTCTGCGGCAGTTTTGATTTTCATTTCCCTGATAACTAAGGATGCTGAGCATTTCTTTAGGTGCTTTAGAGCCATTTGAGTTTCCTCAGTTGAGAATTCCCTGTTAAGTTCTGTACACCATTTTTAATAGGGTTATTTGACTCTCCAGAGACTGATTTCTTGAGTTCTTTGTAAACATTGGATATTAGCCCTCTATGTGATGTAGGATTGGTAATGATCTTTTCCCAATTTGTTGGTTGCTATTTTGTCCTATTGACCATGTCCTTTCCCTTCAGAAGCTTTGCAGTTTTATGTGGTTCTACTTGTTGAGTTTTATTCTTAGAGCATAAGCCATTGGTATTCTATTCAGGAACTTTGCCCCTGTGCCCATGTATTCAAGATTCATTCCCCACTTTCTCCTCACAAGTTTCATTGTGTCTGGTTTTATGTGTAGGTCCTTGATCCAATTGGACTTGAGCTTTGTTCAAGGAGTTAGAATGTTTCCCCAACTATGTATTGATTCTTTATGAGTTTCATATCATGTACACCATTCAGAGTTATCTCATCCCTTTTAATCTGTATTTTGCCTTTGGAACCTCCAGCCCAGAGACAAATCAATCAATCAATCAATCAATCAATCAATCAAAAAATTAATCTATCAACCAAACAACAAAGAAAGAATAGAGATTATCTCATCATGAAAGTTGCAGTGTGTCACAATATGCCACATAATATATACCCCTCTTCTCTTTACAGACATCTTCACTTGCCAATGTTCATTGCATTGAGACTTTGGACTGGTTCAAGGCTACATAGTGAAAGGCAGGCCTCTGTGTAAAAGTGAGTTTCTGAACAGCACACAAAGAGAATATACCCTAAAATATATTGCCGAATTTTTCTTTTATCAGGTACTACTGAAGCAATCCAAACACCAGCAGGTACTAAGTTTTAGACATTTAGTCCAAATTGTCATCATGGTAGAGAGTATGGTAATATGAAGGCAGACATGGTGCTGGAGAAGTTGCTGGTAGTTCTACATCTTGATCCACAGGCAGGAGAGAGAGAGAGAGAGAGAGAGAGAGAGAGAGAGAGAGAGAGAGAGAGAGAGACAGAGAGAGACATTGGGTCTTTCTTGGGCTTCTGAAACCACAAAATCTACTCCCAGTTCATCAATTATTTTTATGGAGCTCTTAATATTCAATTTCTAGAGAAGACTAAATGAAACAAAACAGAATTTCTGACTCATAATTTAGGTTACCAGAAATTATAAACCAGGATTGACATTCTTCAAACAAGAATGTTTTGTTTTGTTTTTCCCAGAAGGGAAAGATTTCCTAATTTCTAGGATTTTCATGGGAAAAAATGAAACAATTTTTAAGTATAATCATCTGGGCCTGTTGGTAGAACCCACTGGAGACATATGTCTTAAAAGGTGCTGATAAGGTAGAAAGGTATGAAAGAGGAACTGTTATGGCAAGGTCTTGGGATTCCAAGAAGAACTCTAAGAAATTGCCAACCTGATGCAAGAAATCAAAAGAGCCTTTTATTCAACTCAGACTAGGATCCCAAACTTTCCCACTGTGTGGGTAAGGACAGTAAACCCCAAGTCTAGGGTTTTGGTGTTTATATACAAGTATAAGTAGGGATTCTCTGACTTCTGGGTGACAGGGGGAGATGACAAGGGAAGTCATTTTTCAAACATGATATCCTTTGTTCAGGGAATGGGAAGAATCATGCAACTGGGAGGGGGGACTAAAAGTAACTTTATGGTGCTATCAGAAACTAGTGTGTTTTGATGAGCTGGCCACATCTGTCTGGGAGCATTTAATTGCCCTTTTCTTATGGCCCAAAAGTAGGGCATTTATATCTACAAGGCTGTTTGGTTTTCAGTTCTTCCAGGAGAGGGGCCATCTACACTGGGAAGTGCTAGTCATCTATTAGGGAGAGGGCCAGGTTTGTCAACATGGGGACTGAGAGATTTATCTATTGCCAAGCCTGCATCTATTGGTGGGGGGCATTAGGGAGTGCTACCATGAAAACAGGGATAGACTGGGGTCCTCTCTGAAAGGCTGGGGAGGGGAAGGGAGCTGTGAGAGAGACAAGAAAGAGCAGAGGCAGACTCCCTGTGCCTCTTCAAAACAGAAAGATGACTATTCCATGCATCTTTGATTAGGTAAAATGGCCTTTCTCACTATATGTGTTCAGAACACTTCAGCTGATTTTTAAAGAAAGTCCAAATTCATATAAATAATCTTGAGTAACTGCATTCATGATAACAGAACAGGTGCTGTTTTCATAAAAATAAAAATGTACTACTTACCATTATGAGGAAGGTTAGGTACTTGGGAAATGGTTTAAATTACCTCTTTAGCATAGCTATTCACATGAATACTCAAATCGGCTTAAGAATCAGGAAACAGCACAAATTTTATTTCCATTTTCTGTTTTATATGAACATGAAGACAGCCTTCTATACAGTTATATTGGACTCAAACAACCACATGCTGACCCATACCTTGGGCAGATGTGATTCACACTGCTGCTGGACCTAGAATTCACACAGGCCTGGTCTGTACAACTCAACTTCCTTCATCTTTTGCCTCATCATATCTTTCTATCTCATTTTATCTTTCAAAACCAGTGGTTCCACCTACTTAAGTGAATTAATTAACCCTAGAGGACCCTGATCCATAGTTTGAGAAACATACTTATAGAGAATACCAGAGTTCAGATAAGGTAATGTGATGCTTGCCATGAAAACACATGGACTGAATTAAGCTTGTGAGTATCTTGGTACTAAGGTTCAGAATAACCAGAATTAGACAATCCTCTTGTCTTCTTAGGTAGCTAAAATCTGACCCAGTATCTTCATTGATTGGCAACAATAAGAACAAACACCAGAAACTTGTCTTTTTCAGAAAGAAGCAAATACTATTAATTATTTTTTCTATTCAAGTTATACTTATTATTAGACTTTGAGAAATAAATGATTACTTCCATGGATAACACTTGCTTCTCCTTGTTTTACTTTTTTATTAAGTTATTCTATTCATTTACATTGCTAATATTGTCCCCCTTCCTGCTCCCCCCTCCCAGAGTTCTTCACCCCCTCCCCACTCCCCTTTGCTTCTGAGAGGGTGCTCACTCCCCAACCCCCACCTCCTATTCCCTAACCACCCCCACTTCCCATACCCCAACCCCCTTACCTAACCTCCTACATCACCCACACTTCTAATGTAAGTATTTTTCGATACAAAGGCTAGAGAAAGGAAACAGTAACTTTGTAATGATTTTATTTTCTTCTTGGTCTGGGCTGTCACCATGTAAACTCTTGGTTCCACTTCAGTTTCACACAGTGTGTAGGTCCATTCTTTCCCTTATTGTTATAAGGACCTAGAATTCACAGCTTACTACAATTTCTCGGTATGGATCCTAACCTGTCTGCCTATCCAGTTGTCATTCCTACTTACAGTTGACCTCCTAAGAACAACAGAGGAAAACTGACCTGTCAAACATCTCAAATACTTAAGCTCCTTCTAGAAAACTTTGATTAGTTGCTTGTTTTTAAGAAAATACATTGCTCAAGCAAGACAGTATTAAGATTTGGTGGAACCACAGAGCTCTATCACTTCTACAAAATATAGGAAATCTGGATACCATGCCATATATCTTTAGATCTATCCCAGCACAGCATTCCTTCTGTGTGTTTCAAATCATTTCAAACCATAAGGAGACTTTTAGTCTCCCCTGTCTCAACTTGAACTGTCAGGAAAGCTTGAAGACAAGCTGCCATGCAAACTTCCTGCTGATAAGAACTTTCATCTAATTTTTTTTCATCAAAACATCAGGATATTTCAACATTACATAGCAGGAGTAAATTTAAAACAGATTCAGGCTCAGCTTCTTCACACGCCTATGATTTATTTACATAGGAGGGAAATGATCAGTGAATATTTCAGCCAACATAGCTTAAAGTGTGTGATCATGCTCTAATGTGAAGATTCCATATTGTGTGCACTTGTAGAACAGGAATAGAAGAGTTAAGCCAGCAAGAAAGTATATAAAGTTTATGAGGTGCTAGATAACAGGAAAGGACGCAACACATTCCAATGCTATGGCCATTTACAGGGTGGAGTCTACTGAGAGTGAGATTTCTTTCACAGAGATAAGGACAGGA
This sequence comes from Apodemus agrarius, assembly GCA_964023405.1. Classification (NCBI taxonomy): domain Eukaryota; kingdom Metazoa; phylum Chordata; class Mammalia; order Rodentia; family Muridae; genus Apodemus; species Apodemus agrarius. The sequence goes on along the minus strand of OZ030007.1, from coordinate 163,028,798 downwards.
AAACTAGCAAAAACTATTTAAAAATGTCAAGTACAATGTAGGCATGTTGTGACATTCCAGAAATCTCATATTTGGTGGGTTAGAAAAGAAAAAATCATGAGTTCCCAGGTTGCCTGTGCTAGAAGCAATATCTTATCTGAAATACATAACACATATATTACATTCATTATTATATGAATATTGAATATGAATATTATATTATATATATACATACATACAATATTTAAAGGATTTAATTTATTCATTCTAATTAACCTAGACTATGAGTTTCTGTCTACAATATAGAGATAGATTATTTACATTGATGATTGACATGAGCTAGAAGCAAAAAGGGCTAGTTCCCATTGCTGTGATCCCTCACACTTATGAAAATTATCAGTTACAAAGAAGTGAGAATCATCAGGAACAAAGCCCTGAAAATCTATGATGTTTCACCACAGAAAGCGAGTAAGGGAAGAATCAAAAAGCCTCCTGTGTGCTATGCCAAACTCACTGGCTTTTTTTGTTTGTTTGTTTTCATGAACTAAATTGTAAACTCTGAGACACTTCAAAGCAGTATAGATGGAAGTTTAATCTAGAGTCGAACAAGGAAGCTAGTCTAATAGTCTAAACTAGACCAGGTAAGTACAAATAGAAAGTATTGGTAGAAATGCAAAACATTGTAAATGGAGAACCAACAGACAGGAGAGGCCAAGGGAAATGAATGCAAGAGTAAAGGGGAAGAGAAACCAGAAATCATTACATGTTTATGTTGAAAGTGATTAAATATATGATGATACAATTAAATGAATGTAGCAAAAATATGGATTTGTAAGAATCAGTTATGTTTTAACCTGTTGCATTACATTGTCAAGTAAGAATTAATCTGTCAGGGTCAGTGAAAAACAGGTTAATAGTTCCTTACTGCAGAAGTAAAAGGGCAAAAGGTTTGAAGCACAAAATCATAGAATAATAAAAATGATGATAAAATATCTCTTGCTTATCAGTATATCAGTTTTATGCAAAACTAGTCCCAGTGCAATGAATTCTAAATTGTCTATGGAGAGTAACATGGTGATAACAATATAAGCCTTCACAGCTCTACAACCTACATGATGCACAATCTCAATAAGGACCCTTTTGAGATAAAAGAAATGAAATGGTACAAGCTGTAACTAGAAATGATAGGAGGTGGAACAACTTGGAAGTATAAAGAAGCCCAAACTAACTGGCTAGACAGAGTCCTGTTTGGCGGCTCAACAATTAGCACAGAAAAATTTTCCCACTAACCTCAGGATAGGTGTACAGAAGGCTGTGGTGCTGCCCAGCTCCTGGGTGCAGGTAGGGGCTGGGTGGACCCTGTCCCAGCTGCTCTGGCACTCAGGGGTTCCCTGTGTTCTAGCTGTACCAGTCTGGTCAGTCGTAGCAGTGATGATGGCTGGCTAATAAAAGTTACTGACAGAAATTCCATGCACAAAAGCCAACTGGGCATGAAAGAGTCAGATGTGACTCCTTTGTGTAAAAAGAATACCATTTTAGAAATACTTAGTATAAAGTAGCAGCATCATAAAACTCGTGACTCATATTTGTACACTGCCTAATATTTGCTAAGTTGATTATTTTTATTATAGGCAGAAAATAGCTTTAGCTTAAAATCTTACTTGAGTGTGAAGCATCCTAGATAAAATCCTGATAATGCCTTTGCCAGGATAGTATATATGAATTCTCAGACTTTCCAATGCAGGAGACTTCATAGGGAGTGTTGCCTTTCTGTTGGCAAACCTAATTGCCTTGATTTCATAACCTTTACGTTTAGGACATAATTTTTCCTTCAGAGCAGAGATGTTGAATACATTTGGACTTGTAAAGCAAAAGTACAGCTTTAAAATAGAATGAGTAAAATATTATCCAATTTCTGTTTTTATTTACTTCTAAATTGGCAACAAGTTTAAGGAAAATAGACTGTTTTCTGCAAACAATGTAAGTTGATAGAAAACAAGAATTGTCAAATATTTCATTCGTGGTGAATATGAACAGGAAATAGCGAAATGCAACAGCCAGGGAAAAGGAGGCTTGGCGGCAGGTTAGCTGCACACTAGTGTCATCTGTCTTCTTAATGGAAAATGTGATATATGGTATATATAGGATCCAGAACCCATTTCCTAGTTACAAGGTTTCTGGGGCATCTTGGCACCCTTTCTAATTTCCAACTCAGCTCTGATAGCAAATCCCAGACTGGCTACAACCTATCAGTGACTAGGAATTAATGGTTTTGGTAAAATAGAACAGTAGGTGAACCTGCCTGCAGATTCTTAAACAGGCTCCAGAGGGGTGGAGTGAGGACTAGGGGGCAAGAGGCACAAGAAATTGAGACAAGACAGGATTCTGATCAAGTCTCGTTGAATGCAGGTTCACATTATCTGTTATATGGTAAAACATTTGGCAGCAAAAAGTAAAAGAGGATGTGGTAAGCAACCAGTAAAGAAAAACAACCTGACCTTGCAGAGAATCTAATCTAAAGTATATGTCAGCAAACTGTGTCTCATAGAGAGCTCAGGGTACAGTCAGCAGCAACAGTTCCATACTGACCAGACCACTTCCTGTGACTAATGCCCCCACCTTGACCCTGCTCAGGCCTGAGAAAGACATGTCTGACTCCAGTGGTCTCCTACATGTCCCCCTTCTGTAAAATAAAATAAAAGCCAAAGGATGAGAGCCTGTTTTAGGTTTCCATACGAATAGAAAAAAATAGTGGTCTTCTCCCAAAGAACTCTCTTTCTCTCTCTCTCTCTCTCTCTCTCTCTCTCTCTCTCTCTCTCTCTCTCTCTCTCTCCCTCCCTCCCCACCCCGTGTCCCTCTATGTATGCATATACATAGAGTTCAACTATCAGTTCTTCCTGACTTGAAATTGAGAATGTCATATTTTCTCAATTGAATCGTTGTTGGATTACATCAAAAATGACCATTCATGTATTACATTAGTATTCTAATTCACATTTCTATGATTGCTAGCCAAGTGGAGCATATTTGTATAGTAAACATATAAAATCTGCTTAAGTCACTATGTCCATTTTTGTGTGAAATGATTATGATGGCAGCTTTTCCTCTCCAGTATGCAAGTGTTTCAGGGATACACTGTTTCTCGTCTAACTATCAATCATATTCTAGGCATGTACTATACACACTAAAGATATAATAAACAATAATCCATCCATTTTTTTCTCTGGAGAAGTAGACTGATACAGGCTAGAGAGGGCATTCAGTGCTACACAATTGTACAGTACCTCTCTTTCTGACATCTTATCTTAGTCCCAAAGTATAGATTCTCACTCTTCACCTTTGACTAGGTCAGAACACCTCAAAAGCTCAGTACATTCATTCCTTAAGATTTATGGAATCATTTACTCTGGTACATAATTACATGAATCCTAGAGTAAACATGCTTATTTTACATAACTCATTGTCCTCATTTCTGATAGCTTTTCTATGACACATTTTGAGAAGTGCAGAACTTATGAGCTACTTAAAGGTTTGTATTCAAAATACCATATTGGTTTTCTTTGCTCAGCAGTATCACTAATACTCATATCCAGAGTGTCTTGTTATTCTGATTCACATTTTCAGTTGCTACCCATGTAAAATATAGTACATAAGTTTACCACCAATGTGTATTTACATTACTAACAATTGTCTTTATTTTTTTTACTTTCTTCTTAGAAAAGGATGGAGATTATCCCTTTATCTTATATGTAATTTAAAACATTTACCATATAACTTAAAATTGTTTATTATTTTCCTTGTATCTCAGACTGCCCTATAATGGCTTTGCATATTTGATCCTTCTGCCTCTTTCTCCAGAGTGTTGAGATTATAGTGTGTATGACCACAGTAAGTTGTATATGCCGCTGCTGATTAAGCCTAAGGCTTTGTGCACACTTTCATAAAACCTTACACACTTAGCTAGATCCACAGTCCTTCATTTCCATTCTTATGAGGTGTACATTTTCTGAGATGCATTTATTGTAGAACATTTGGAAAATACAATCACACGGAAAGTATTCAAGATAGATATTGACAATATTTTACAATAAATCACTCTATTCTTTTTTTACACACACACACACACACACACACACACACACACACTCACACACACACACACACAGACACATGATGTTACTGTTTTCTATCATGGTTCTTAACATATCCCATTAGAGTTGGGTTTTTTTTTTTTTTTTTACTATTAACAACTTTTAATGTAGCACATATATAACATCTACTAAATAAACCTATGCATACATTAGTAGTATTAAACTACAGAATAACAATTTCTTACGAGCAGAAACATTTTTAAAATTTTCTAGTGCAGAAAATCCATCTGTTCCTTAAAAATCAACTTATACTCCTATGATAACATAGAAAGGCTCTATCAAATTTCTTCATAAAATAATATTTGGTATTCTTAGTAAAAACAGGAATACAAAAATAAATGATCAATCAGGAGCCTAAAATGAACATTTGTTACTACTTTATTAGCGAAACCTATGCAATAGACCCTCTCATAGATCGTGTTCCATCTTTATATTCATTTCCATTGACAAATAAATCCCAAGCACCTGAATAGAATAATGCACAAACATTTTATTTTTCTTTCTCACTCATTCTTTAACAAATGACTTTTGAATATGGCTATGGAGCACATGCCATGCTAAGCTCCAAGAAAAATAGTAGTAATTTCCCCTCAGATAGATCATTGTCTCCACCCTCAGATTATTGTCTCCACCCTCAGATCAAGAACTCATGGCAGAAATGCTTCCTCTTGAGCCTGCGTCTACAGTCTTTTGCAATACTTAGTTATTTGGAGAGTACAGCACACTTCTGTTTCTTATAGTATAGTATACTTACCCAGAACATGGGAACTCCTTTCTCTTCTAACATTGCCCCTAACTAAAGGGCAGTATTACTGAGAATGAACATCCATCCATCCATCCACCCTTCCTTCCTTCCTTCCTTCCTTCCTTCATTCCTTCCTCCCTTCTTCCCTTTCTTCTTCCCTCCCTCCATCTCACCTTTCTTTCTTCCACCGTCTTCCTTCTTTCCTTGCTTGCTTCGTTTCTTCATCCCTCCCAAGTTTCTTCTCTCTCCCCTCTTCCTCCTTTTTTCCTTCTTTTTTCTTTCTTCCATCTTTCTGATGTATTTCTGATTTTTGTTAACATCAGCAATTCAGAGCAATTTGTGGGCAAACCAGTTGAACCTTATGGAATACCATTGCTCTGGCATTTACTTTCCTTCAGATTTTTAATGTCTCATATAATGAAGAGAGTGTATAAAACAAAATATTTGTCTGAATTGAATGAGGAGTGGGGGGAGGCTTAATTTTTCATATGGCTTTAAATTTCAGTTTATTTGAAGGAGAAACCAGTTTTAAAAGAATTTAGAAGTCAGTAAGTAAAAAGGAACATGACCGGTTATCAGTGCAAAACATACTTCTCATCTCACAGGGAACAGGAGATTTTACTGTCTAGCCAACATTAGTGACCATGGCTGAGAACCATGGAATAAGGCTACCTTGAATACCTGTTGCAATGTGGAAATAACTCCATGAAGTTTTTATGGCTACAGAAGTCACAAGTTGCTATCAAGGCAATTTCTATGTATATTGGTAGCAGCACCAGGGAGGCAGCTTACACAGAATCAGAAATCACTAGTGTAGGTTTTGGATGTTATCTGATGCTTTTCTCAGCTTTGGGGTTGGTAAGCAAATGTCTGTTAGTTGCTTCATTATATAACACTTTACCTGATCATCACTGGGATTGTCAGATCAGCCATGAGGTGGGCAGTTGTTGTTAAGGAGACTAAAGATAGTTCATGATAAGTTTGCACAGGACCTGCAAATCTGTACAATAACAAAGTACCAATTGTGGAATTTTAACATAGTGTGTGTGTTTTTCTTCTAGATACCCAAGTTCACTATGGAGTAATTGGGGAATGAGGTGCATGGGCAAGAACAGGTTCTGAGTTGGGGTGCACATGACCCACTTTTCCCCTACTTTGGCTGCTTCTACTATCTGACAGGTCCATGCAGCTATAAAGCCCAATGCATTAGACCACCTCATAGATCATTTTCCTTCTTTATATTCATTTCCATTGACATATAAATCCCAAGCATCTGAGTAGACTAATGCACAAACACTTCTTCCTAGAAACTTCTGCTTGAAAGCTGCCCGCTGAGGGGAGTTTTTGAGCATTGCTTATATAACTCATTATGGAGACTATATGTGGAAGAGTCGCAATGGCACCAGCTGAGTATTTAATTGGTAATCTAAAAAAATCTGCCAATCCATTCTTGGCAATACCACAGAATTGTTATTTTAAAAACATTAACCTAATTATTATACTTGATTTGAAAGCTGAGTCCAGGGATTGAAGATACTTTTAAGAAGACTGACTTAAATGTCCTAGTCCTTTAAGAGACAGCCAGGCTTTGCCTGCAGCCTTTTGGAGAATGCACACATTCTGTGTGTCAGTACACACAGTTTTAAGAGTAGACCATCTCTGGGACTATAGGCTTCCCTCCCCTTCTTATCTTCATATTCTTTACATGGGTTCTATATTTTATCATTCAGGCTTAAAAAAGTAGACAAAACTAAATTCAAGCTATCTGTGGAAGTAAATGATAAATGCTAAGAGCCTATTCATTGATAATAAGATGATAGACATTTACTGAGTTTCTCCAGTCTCATCCTCCCCAACATCACTTTGGAGTTGGAAAGGGGAAAGATAAATGTTATATCTGCGCACACACACACACACACACACACACACACACATATGTGTATGTGTACATGTATAGCTATCTCTTTCTCTCTCTCTCTCTTTATATATATATATATATATATATATATATATATATATATATATATAAATTGGAAAATTCATTTCTCTTAGTACTTCTGCTAAGACCACATCAAAAGGAGTGGTTTTGCTTTTAGATATCCAGGAATCTGTTGGTTTTAAAATTTTCTACCATTATCCATCCATGTGTGGAATAAACAGATACAAAGAAGGGAGGAATTAGAGACTGATTTCCTCATTTTTTAAGAACCTCCAAATGACAAGACAGCAAATGATATTCAATCCTATGAAAGAGAGTGAGCACAGGCCTTCGGAAAGTTCTTACATCCCTTGCATTGGTGTGGTGTGATATGGTTCTACAACTTAGGTAGCCTGGAAATTACAGAACATTTGCAAAGAAGTTGGTTTTGTCTTTGTCCTTTTTTATCCTTTTTTTTCTTTTTTGTGGAAAACTGATGAATCACTTACTGCCAATGACTAGAAGGAAAGGTACTTGTATATACCCTTATGTAATGAATTTTTATGAGGCAAACTTTGCAGTTTATAAAAAAAATACACTTTAAGCTGTTATAGATGTAAAATAATAGAATTCAGAGCAATGCATTACTGCAAAGACAGTCACCAGCAGAATATTATCTGCTTACAAAACACCAAAAACAGTGCTATTACTTTTATAATGGAATTTAAAAAACAAGAAGAAACCCAAATCTCATCTACCCAGTTTTATTTTAGTAGAAAAGGTATTTAAAGAGACATAGCTAAAATTGACAGCTCCAAAATTGCAAGTATTTTCAAAGAAAAGTTATTAATTCTCTTATTTTCTCCTGTTTTCCAGCAGCTGTATTTTTCCTTAAAGCAAGGCGGTCAGAGAACGTTGCAAATTAAAAATGGCACTCCTAAGACACAGATCAGAGACACAGGGACCCTTGGGCTCTCTGCATCCTTTTAGGCATGCCTATTTGAGAGACTCATCCAGTTGAAACTGAGATTTCTACTAGATCTGAGAATGATCACTAACAGGAACAGAGGCAATGGTGGCCAGAAGCCTTTGTTCTCAAATAACTTATCTGCCCTATGCATTTGATACAAAGATGTATTAATACAACATATAATTTTAGTGTAAGATTTCATATTTCCCATTTTTATGTCTTTTGTGCTGACTTGAAGATGCTGAGTTGTTTGACAAGCAAATGTTTGTTGAAGAGTGGAAGCTGGGAACAAAAAGTGGCAGTTATGAATGCTGTGGGTTCTGGGGACCCATTCTGAAACACTCAACAGCACTGGGGTGACTCTAGAACCATATCTTCAGGATTGAGATGATTGACACCTAGACTCAGCTGAACCTCAAATATGCATCATCTCTGACTGGCAGCTAAAATATCACACACATAAGTGTTAGTGTCAACATGTCTGCATCTCAAAAGAGTAGAAAATCCCAGGTCGTTCTCTGGATCTTGATTCTTAGTTGAGGAAAAACAGTCATTTCTTAGGTTTGAAGAACTGATAATATAATATCATTATTTGAAGTGTTCTAATCTAATATATTCATTCTAGTTATCTTAGGTAAAAAAAATATTTTAAAATACAATAAAAATTGCTCTGTTTTTACAAATACTTGTATTTATGTGTGCACTTCAGAAAAAGGGATTGGGATTGTTTACATTTTGATAATTCATATGTAATTTTTAAGAAGTATAAAACAGAAACAGAAGCCTTCTGGTTTCCATGTGACCCAAAGCCAATCCTCTGCCACAGGGCTCCATACACAAATAATGGTGGGAGAGAGCTAACCTTCCAGGAATGCAGACAAACCTGTGAGCACAGGCAAGACCACCACTTCTGCTCAGAGGAACCCTCTCAGAATCATCAAGACACAGGAACCTAGGAACAGCCTGGGACAGAAGGAACCTTCTGATTTCTGTCTGTGTCCAGAGCTGATCATGTGCCACAGTTCTACAGATACAAATACCACCAAGAAAGATCTGGTCTCCCAGGAGTATTGATACAGAAGATTGCAAAAGGGATTAACTATAGTCAGAGACAGCAAGAACACCTAACATCAGAGATAATCAGATAGCAAAAGGCATCTGGTTATCTCTGAAAGGCAAGAACATAAGCAACAGAAACCAAGGCTACTTGGCATCATCAGAAACCAGTTCTTCCCCCACAGGGAGCAAAGGATAATCCAACACATCAGAAAAGCAAGACCCTGATTTAAAAATCATATCTAATGATGATGATAGAGGACTTTAAGAAGGACATAAATAACTCCATTAAAGAAATAAAAGAGAACACAGGTAAACAGCAAGAAGCACTGAAAGAGAAACCACAAAAATCCCTTAAAGAATTACAGGAAAACAGAACAATACCAGTAAAGGAATTGAACAAAACAATCCAGAATATCAAAATGGAAATAGAAACAATAAAGAAACCACAAAGGGAGACAACTCTGGAGGTAGAAAACCTAGGAAAGAAATCAGGAGTCAGAGATGCAAGCATCATCAACAGAATACAAGAGATAGAAGAGAGAATCTCAGGTGCAGAAGATATTAAAATATTGACACAACAGTCAAAGAAAATGCAAAATGCAAAAAGCTACTAACCCAAAACATCCAGGAAATCCAGGAAAAAAATGGAAAGACCAAACCCAAGTATAATAGGTATAGAAGAGAGCTAAGATTTCCAACTTAAAGGGTCAGTAAATATTTTCCACAAAAGTATAGAAGAAAACTTCCATAACCTAAAGAAAGAGATGCACATCAACATATATGAAGCCTACAGAACTTTATAAAATTGGACCAGAAAAGAAATTCCTTCTGTCAAATAATAGTCAAAACACCAAATGCACAAAACAAAGAATCTTAAAAGCAGTAAGGAAAAAGGGCGAGTAACATATAAAGGCAGATCTATCAAAATTATACCAGATTCTCACCAGAGACTATGAAAGCTAGAAGATCCTGGGAAGATTTCATACAGACCCTCAGAGAACACAAATGCCAGCCCAGATTACTACACCCAGCAAGACTCTCAACTATCATAGATGGAGAAACCAAAATATTCCATGACAATACCAAATTTACGCAATATATTTCTACAAATGCAGCATTACAAAGCATAATAGATGGTAAATGTCCACACAGGAATGGAACCTACACCCTAGAAAAACCAAAAAAGTAATATTTTTCAACAAAATCAATAGAAGACAACCACACAACATAAAAATAACATGAAAAATGTCAGGAAGCAACAATCACTGTTACTTAATATCTCTTAACATCAATGGACTCAATACCCCAATAAAAAGGCATAGACTAACAGACTGGATACGTAAACAGGACCCAACATTTTGCTGCTTACAAGAAACCCACTTCAATGTCAAAGACAAATACTACCTCAGCGTAAAGGGCTCGAAAACAATTTTCCAAGCAAATGGTCCCAAGAAACAAGCTGGAGTAGCCATTCTAATATCAGATAAATCATTCTAATATCATCTTTCAAACAAAAGTCATAGAAAAAGATAAGGAAGAACACTTCATACTGGTCAAAGGAAATATTTACCAAGAAGAACTCTCAATTTTGAACATCTATTCTACAAATGAAGGGTACCCACATTCATAAAAGAGACCTTACTAAAGGTCAAAGCACACATTGCACCTCACACAATAATAGTGGGAGACTTCAACAACTCTCTCTCATCAATGTACAGATCAGGGAAACACAAACTAAACTGAGACACAGTGAATGTAACAGAAGTTATAGACCAAGTGGATTTAACAGTTATCAATAGAACATTTAATCGTAAAACAAAAGAATATACCTTCTTCTCAGCACCCATGGAATCTTCTTCAAAATTGACCATATAATTGGTCACAAAACAGGCCTCAACAGATACAAGAAGACTGAAATAATTTCATGCACCTTACCAGATCACCATGGTCTAAGGCTGGTCTTACATTCAAAAAAAACAATTGAAAACACACATACACATGGAAGCTGAACATGCTCGCCTCCATGACAACTTGGTCAAGGAAGAAATAAAGAAAGAAATTAAAGACTTTATAGAATTTAATGAAAATGAAGACACATCATACTAAAACTTATGGGACACAATGAAAGCAGTGCTAAGAGGAAAACTCATAATTCTAAGTGCCTCCAAAAAAGAAACTGGAGAGAGCTTACACTAGCAGCTTAGAGCACACCTGAAAGCTCTAAAATAAGAAGAAGCAATACACCCAAGAAGAATAGATGGCTGGAAAGAATCAAACTCAGGGCCGAAATTAACAAAATAGAAACAAAAAGAACTATAGAAAAAATCAACAAAACCAGGACCTGGTTCTTTGAGAACAAGATAGATAGACCCTTAGCTAGACTAACTAGAGGGCACAGAGACAGTACCCAAATTAATAAAATTAGAAATGAAATGGGAGACATAACAATGGAAATTGTGCAAATTCAAAAAAATCATCAGATCCTACTACAAAAGTTTATACTTAACAAAATAGGAAAATCTGGATAAAATGGATATTTTTCTAGATAAATACCAGGTGCCAAAGTTAAACCAGGGTCAGATAAATCATGTAAACAGTCCTGGAAACCCTGAAGAAGTAGAAGCAGTTATTAATAGTCTCCCAACTTCCCAACCCCCCCAAAAAAATCAAGCCCAGGACTAGATGGTTTTAGTGGATAATTATATCAAACCTTCAAAGAAGACCTACTACCAAAACTATTCAAACTATTCCACAAAATAGAAACAGGAGGAACACTACCCAACTCATTCTGTGAAGCCACAATTACACTTATAATAAAACTAACAAAGACAAAACAAAGAGAACTTCAGACCAATTTCCCTTATGAATATTGATGCAAAAACACTCAATAAAATTCTTGCCAACCGAATCCAAGAACACATCAAAACCATCATTCACCACGATCAAGTAGGCTTCATCCCAGGGAAGCAGGGATGGTTCAATATATGGGAATGTATCAAAGTAATCAACTACATAAACAAACTCACTGAAAAAAAAAACATGATCATCTCATTAGATACTGAAAAACCAGTTGACAATATTCAGCATTGCTTCATGTTAAAAGTCTTGGAAAAATCAGGAATTCAATTTCTATACCTAAACATAGTAAAAGCAATATAAAGTGAACCAGTAGCCAACATCAAATTAAATGGAGAGAAACTTGAAGCAATCCCACTAAAATCAGGGAATAGACAAAGCTGCTGACTCTCTCCCTATATATTCAATATAGTACTTGAAGTTCTAGCTAGAGCAATTAGACAACAAAGTGAGACAAATTGGAAAGGAAGAAATCAAGATATCACTATCAGCAGATGATATGGTCACATACTTAAGTGACCCCAAAAATTCCACCAGAGACCTCCTAAAGCTGATAAACAACTTTAGCAAAGTGGCTGGATATAATATTAACTCAAACAAATCAGTAGTTTTCCTCTACTTAAAGGATAAACAGGCTGAGAAATAAATTAGGGAATCAACACCCTTCACAATAGTCACAAATAATATGACATACCATGGTATAACTCAAACAAAGCAAGTGAAAGTTCTTTATGGCAAGAACTTCACATCTCTGAAGAAAGAAATTGAAGAAGATCTCAGAAGATGGAAAGATTTTCCATGGTCATGGATTGACAGGATTAATATAGTAAAAATGCCATCTTGCAGAAAGCAATCTACAGATTCAATGCAATTTCTATCAAAATTCCAACTCAATTCTTCACTGAGTTAGAAAGAGCAGTTTCCAAATTTATTTGAAATAACAAAAAACCCAGGATAGCAAAAACTATTCTCAACACTAAAAGAATTTCTGGTGGAATCACCATCTCTGACCTTAAGCTGTATTACAGAGCAATAGTCATAAAAACTGTATGGTATTGGTATAGAGACTGGCAGTACTATCATTGGAGTATAATTGAAGATGCAAAAATGAATCCACACACCTATGGTTACTTGATATTTGGAAAAGGAGCTAAATACATCCACTGGCAAAAAGACAGCCTTTTAAACAAATATTGCTGGTTCAACTGGAAGTCAGCCTGTATGTAGAGAAATGCAAATCGATCCATTCTTATATCCTTTTATAAAGCTCTAGTCCACGTGGATCAAGGATCTCCACATAAAACCAGATACACTAAAACTAATAGAAGAGAAAGTGGGAAAGAGCCTGGAACACATGGGAACCTGTATTACCTGAGGACTCAGCTGGATCACTCCTAGGCATATACCCAAAAGATTGGGAACATCTCAGAGGGCACACACATTCATAAAAGAAACTTTAATAAAGCTCAAAGCACATATTGCACCCCACACAATAAGAGTGGGAGATTTCAACACCCCACTCTCAAAAATGGACAAATCATGAAATCAGAAGCTAAAAAGAGATACAGTGAAACTAACTGAAGTTATGGAACAAATAGATCTAACAGATATTTATAGAATAATCCACCCCTAAAGCAAAGGAATATACCTTCTTAGCACCTCATGGTACCTTCTCAAAAATTGACCATGTAAGTGGTAAAAAACGGGCCTCAACAGATACAGATATATTGAAATTATTCCCTGTATCTTATCAGATCACCATAGCCTAAGGCTGGTCTTAAGTTCAACCAAAAGCAATGGAAAGCACACATAGACCTTGAATAATGCTCTTCTCAATGATAGCTTGGTCAAGGAAGAAATAAAGAATGAAATTAAAAACTTTTTAGAATTTAATGAAAATGAAGACATTTCATACCAAAATTTATGGGACACAAAAAAGCAGTGCTAAGAGAAAAACTCATAGCTCTGAGTGCCTCCAAAAAGAGAATGGATAGAGCTTACACTAACAGCTTGACAGTGCACTTGAAAGCGCTAGAACAAAAGGAAGCAAGTATGCCCAAGTGGAGTAGATGGCAGGAAATAATCAAACTCAGGGCAGAAATCAACCAAACAGAAACAAAAAGAACTATACAAAGAATCAACAAAACAAGGAGCTGGTTCTTTGAAAAAATCAACAAGATAGATAAACCCTTAGCCAGACTAACCAGAGGGTATAGAGACAGTATCCAAATTACTAAAATAAGAAATGAAAAGGGAGTCATAACTACAGAAACTGTGGAAATTCAAAAAATTATCAGATCCCACTATAAGAGTTTATACTCAACAAGGTTTGAAAACCTGGATGAAATGGACAACTTTCTAGATACATACCAGGTGCCAACGTTAAAACAGGATCAGATAAACCATCTAAATAGTCCCATAAGTACTGAGGAAATAGAAGCAGTCATTAATAGCCTCCCATCAAAAAAAAATTTTAAAAAAGCCCAGGACCAGATGAGTTTAGTGGGGAATTCCATCAGATCATCAAAGAAGAGTTAATACTGATACTCTTCAAAATTTTCCACGAAATAGAAACTCAAGGAACACTACCCAACTCATTCTATGAAGCCACAATAACACTTATACCTAAACCAAAGACCAAACAAGGAAGGAGAACTTCAGACCAATCTCCCTCATGAACATTGTTGCAAAAATATTGAACAAAATCCTGGCCAACCAAATCCAAGAATGCATCAAAACTATAATTAACCATGATCAGGTAGGCTTCATCCCAGAGATGCAGAGATGGTTCAATATATGGAAATCTGTCAATGTAATCCACTACATAAACGAACTCATGGAAAAAAACACATGGTCATTTCATTAGTTGCTGAAAAGGCTTTTGACAAAATCCAGCATCCATCCATGATAAAAGTCTTGGAGAGATTGGGAATCCAAGGCAGATACCTAAACATAGTGAAAGCAATATCCTGCAAACCAGTAGCCAACATCAAGTTAAACAGAGAGAAACTTCCAGCAATCCCACTAAAACTGGGGACCAGACAAGGCTGCCCACTCTCTCCCTATCTATTCAATATAGTACTTGAAGTCCTAGTCAGAGCAATCAGGCAGCAAAAGGAGGTCAAATATATACAAATTGGAAAGGAAGAAGTCAAACTATCACTATTTGCAGATGATATGATAGTATACTTAAGTGACCCCAAGGCTTCCACCAGAGAACTCCTAGAGCTGATAAACAACTTCAGCAAAGTGGCTGGATATAAAATTAACTCAAGAAAATCAGTAGCCTTTCTCTAATCAAAGGATAAACAAGAGGAGAAAGAAATTTGGGAAATAACACCATTCACAATAGTCCCAAATAATATTTCATACATAGGTGTGACCCTAAGGAAGCAAGTGCAAGATCTATATGACAAGAACTTTAAGCCTCTGAAGAAAGAAATGGAAGAAAGAATCAGAAGGTGGAAAGATCTCCCATGTTCATGGATTGGCAGGATCAATATAGTAAAAATGGCCATCTTCCTGAAAGCAATCTACAAATTCAATGCAATCCCCATCAAAATCCCAAATCAATTCTTCAGAGATCTAGAAAGAGCAATTCTCAAATTCATCTATAGTAACAAAAATCTCAGAATAGCAAAAACTATTCTCCACAACAAAAGATCTTCTCGGGGAATCACCATCTCTGACCTCAAGCTGTACTACAGAGCAATAGTTATAAAACCTGTTTGGTATTGGTTTGCAGACAGGCAGGAAGATCAATGTAATAGAAGTGAAGACCCAGAAAAGAACCCACACACTTTATGGTCACTTGATATTTCACAAAGGAGCTAAAAATATCCAGTGGAAAAAAGATAGCATTTGTAACAAATAGTGCTGGATCACCTGGAGATCTTCATGTAGAAAAATGCAAATCGACCCATTCTTATCTCCTTTTACAAAGCTCAAGTCCAAGTGGATCAAGGATCTACACATAAAACCAGACACACTGATGCATATAGAGGAGAAAGTGGAGACAAATCTTCAACACATGAGCACAGAGGAAAAGTTCCTGAACAGAACACCAATGGCTTATGCTCTAAGAACAAGAATTGACAAATGAGACCTCATAAAGCTACAAAGCTTCTGTAAGGCAAAGGACACAGTAAATAGGACAAAACAGCAACCAACAAATTAGAAAAAGATCTTTACCAACCCTACATCTGATAGAGGGCTAATATCCAATGTATACAAAGAACTCAAGAAGTTAGTCTCCAGAGAGACAAATCACCCTATTAAAAATGGGGTACAGAGCTAAACAGGGAATTCTCAACTGAGGAAACTCAAATGGCTCTAAAGCACCTAAAGAAATGTTTAGCATCCTTAGTTATGAGGGAAATGCAAATCAAAACAACACTGAGATTCCACCTTACACCAGTCAGAATGGCTAAGATGAAAAACTCAGGGGACAGAAGATACTGGAGAGGATGTGGGGAAAAAGGAACACTTCTCCATTGTCGGTGGGATTTCAAGCTGGTAAAACCTCTCTGGAAATCAGTTTGGCGATTCCTCAGAAAATTTGACATAGTACTACCTGAGGACCTAGCTATACCACTCCTGGGCATATACCCAAAAGATGCTCCTACATGTAATAAGGACACATGCTCCACTATGTTCATAGCTGCCTTATTTATAATAGTCAGAAGATGGAAAGAACCCAGATGTCCCTCAACAGAGGAATTTATACAGAAACTATGGTATATATATACACAATGGAATACTATTCAGCTATTAAAAACAATGAATTCATGAAATTCTTAGGCAATGGATGGAACTAGAAAGTGTCAACCTGAGTGAGGCAACCCAATCACAAAAGAACACACATGGTATGCACTCACTAATAAGTAGATGTTAGCCCAAAAGCTCAAAATAAACAAGTTACAATTCACCGAGCACAGGAAGCTCAAGAAGAAGGAGGACTTAATGAGGGTGCTTTGGTTCCTCTAAGAAAGGGAACAAAATACTTACAGGAGCAATAAGGGTGACAGTGTGTGGAGCAGAGACTGAAGTAAAGGCCACCCAGAGATTGTGCTACCTGGGGATTCATCCTATAAACAGTCACCAAAACCCCAACATTTTTATGGATGTCAAGAAGTGCATACAAAAGGAGCATGCCATGGTTGTCTCTGGAGGGGCCCAGCTAGAGCCTTACAAATCCAGAGGCAGATGCTAGCAACCAACTATTGGACAGGGCATGGGGTCCCCAATGGAGGAGCTGGAGGATGGTCCAGAGGAGCTGAAGGGGTTTACAGCCCCATGGGAAGAATAATGATTTCGGCCACCCAGTTGTCCCAAGACTCCCAGGGAGTGAACCATCAACCAAGGGGCACACATGGTTCCAGCCAAAAAATGTGGCAGAGGAAGGCCTTGTTGGGCATCAGTGGGAGGAATGGTCCTTTGTCAGGTAAAGGCTCAACAGAGGCCCCAACAAAGGGAAACCGAGGGTGGGGAGGTAGGAATGTGTTGAGTGGATGGGCATATACATGGAGGCAGGGGGAAGGAGGGCCAGGGGTTGGGGGGTTAGGTCAGAGGGCATATCGGTATGGTTTTACCATTGGTAATGTAAATGAAGATGACATTCAATAACAAAAAAAACTATAAATTTGGACTTCATATTCATGCAGAAAATAGGGATTCTAGTTGTTTAGAATCTTGGCTCTCCAAAACTCTTACATATACAAAACTTGTGATTATAAGCTGTGCAGATGTTTTGCCTTTAGAGAGATCTTCAGCAAAGTGGACCATAATATATTTTTAAATGCATTTATTCCTTTGCAGTCATATGCACACACCTCCTATAGAGACATACACACAACTTTGAATGTACCCCGCATGCCTGGCATTAGTAGTTGCTTATCTCAGGAACCATTCTGAATCCTTTCAAACATAGAAGTTCTAGCTGCTTCAACTGAAAGCTTTCTTCTTCACATGAAACCCTTTCCACTTTTATGACTTTCTAATTTTTGTCAGTTTCTTTCATAACATGGGGTCCCATTGACATTCCACCATGGAGAGAGCAGTGATCCATAAGGCCCCACCCTTCTCTGAGGGCCTACAGCAAGTAAAAGGCTTTTTTAGGGGCGGGGAAGAAGGCTTAGTTCACTGTGTTATATCTACTAGTAACTTGCCCATTTAACTGGTTAAATGAATAATGCCTCTTCCCCACCATATGCATAAGGGCTACTCTATTGAAATGCAATGGACAGAGAGATCATTAGGAAATTTCTTCCTTTATGCTAATTAAAAAAATACTTGCTAATTTTATAAAAATCTAGGAAAGACAAAACACAAGGAGAAGCAAAACCGAGTCACACAGAAAGACATTTAGTGTTAATGTTTATTTATCTCTAATTGAGATTATATAATACTTAATTTAGTATCTTACTTCTGTCACCTTAATATTACATGGTGAACATTTTAAAATGATTTATACATATTTTTGTAGAGCGGGTCTGTCTCATAATATTGATGTAACACTGCTTTATTTAGATAGACAGCTTTTTACCTCTTCATTTAGTTGTGGTTTCATATCTTTGTTATGAACAATGTTGCACTGAGCATATTTTCAATAAACATATACCCACAATTCATATAATTTTCTTCTGATCAATTTTGGTTTTGATGGATAGGAACAGGTCCGCATTAGCCTAATTTTCAAAGTTGGTGTTACTTAACTTTATGTTTTCTTTGCTCTAGGGTTTAGAAAAGACCTGTTAAACATGCAAAGAACATATTGTTCTATGATTAACAAAAAAGAAAGTTAATGTTGAGAAGAAGAGAATTCATTTGTATCTCCTGACTATAGTAGTAAGTGGCGCTAACCTTCTTTGACTCAAACAATAATACAGCTTGAGCCAATGAGGGGCATTGTGCAAATGGTTCTTGCATTTCAATTTTTTCAAGGTTTAAAACTGTAAGCTTTTTTTCTAGAAAATAGAGGAAGCGAAGTTATAAAGAAGAAAGACAAAAAAATCTATAATTTTCATGCTTTATATAATCTTTGAGTGGAACACAAATACATGTATGCAAGACACTTCCTTAATTATTTGTGTTCATGAAGGTAAATCTAAAGTTAATTCTAGTCTCTACACACACACACACACACACACACACACACACACACATATATACACACACTAAACACTAGGTCTAGCTTCAGAGAATCAAAGACCTTTGGTCTATAGAGAAATTGTCTAAGTTGTTTGGCTAAACATTTAGAATTGTTGCTGAAAATATCCTTCTAAAACAGCCACATTTTTCTTATTAAGTACTATTAAGAAAAGCAGTATTTTGGTTAAAAAAAAAAGAATATTTCAAAGAATTCAAGTTTTTGCCTCTCAGTGCCAAGTTTGAAGGCTTCTTCAAATACTGCAATACTAATTTCCTCATCTTCTGAACCAAGTTATATAGAATATTAGGTAGACGTTATTGATGAGGCCATTTTTAACCCACAATTGCTATCCACTCTTAGACCTCAGAGCCTGCCTCTTCCTACACAGCTACTAGATTATAGGTTCTCTTAAGAAAGAAAGAAAGAGAGAGAGAGAGAGAGAGAGAGAGAGAGAGAGAGAGAGAGAGAGAAATTTTCTTCCTTTGATATAAGCTGTCAATTATTACATGTTTTGTAAGATCAGTTTTTTCCTCCCCTTTTTGTTATTTTAGTCTGTTGGTGACAGTTCATTAGACCTCTATTCAAATTAGAGCAGACTTTGAATGGGGTCCTGAGGAGCTGGTCCAGGAGCAAGCCTGGAATGGAGTCTGAAAACTTACCATGGTTTCCCAAGGCTGATGTTTCTCACAGACTCAACTCAAAATTCCATGGCTTACAGTGGTTACTGTGTGGAATGTTTTTGCTGTTCCTCTTACTTCCCCATAAACCATTCGGAGTAATTCCTTTAAAATGTAGACTAGGTCAACTTATTTCTTTGTTTCAAAGATTTCTATGACTTTCTTGTGCTTTGAATATATCCAGACTTTCCCCCATGGTGAGTAGACATAGCCATGCTGCCACAACCTCACCCATCTAACTTCTCACACCCTTTGCTCACATCTTATTATGGCGATCTCTCCTGACCCTAGGACAAGTAATAGCCTCTGCTGTCAGTTTAAGCACATGCTACTTCTTCACCCTGGCTGTCCTGCACTGGGTTGTCTTCCATGTCCTTAAGATGTCTTTTAAAAGTCACCTCTTCAGACAGATCCAAGTATACCGAATATAGCATCCTTGTTGCTTTCTTTAGCAGATTTTCTTTTTGTAGAGAAATTCTAACACCTGGGCTCTTCTCTACATGTGCTCTCTGCCTAGCGTACTTGCAAGAATGTAAACTACATGAGAGCAGGGTCATGTGGTCACAAAGGCATTCTGAATACTGAAGAATGACTGCAGGGCACTCACGAATAGTTTTTGAAAACACAATTTATTTATTTCCCATCACAAATCTAAGAACTATATACCAAGTGCCTGTTTTCTAGGGGAACACATGAAAGGTTAAAGAGGTTAAATCAATTTGTTTGAACAGACTCAGTTAATTCAGGGGAGTTTGGTAAGACGTAGGGCATTCATGGGGCTAGCAGTGACTGATTCATTAGTGACTTAAGACATACCACTGCAACCTCACAGTAATACACAGGAAAGACCCTGATTTTCGAGCAAGTTGCATGGGAGGGGAAAGAAAATCTTTGTGCAAAATTTCTGTAAAGGAAATCATTCATAACTGTGGCTGAGTTCTTGAGGCTAAAGTAGAGGTGATCTAGTTTTCCTGAATGTTGAGCTCTGGGCCACTGGGGAGTAAAGTCAGTTTCCACACAATAAAACAAAGATGGCAGTGCCCAGAGAGACAGGCCTCTGAGACTGTCATAGAACTTGGCCAGGAGGCCTACCCATTTACAGCAAGGCAGAGCTCCTGGAGCAAGCGCTTGAGTGTGTCAGTCACTAGGGAATCCATTGATTACCTGCCACGGCATTAGCTCCTTGTAGGTCAAGTATCCCATTAGTGAGAAAAAGGGGAAAAAACAACTATATTTAAAATGGAAACATAACCCTATCCGTTATATGCATTAAGACATGATACTGAGCTACTCTATCAAGGTTTCCATGGTGGTAACCTCAAGCATCAGTTTCAGCTGGAGGGGACAGCTAAGAGTACAGTGCCTTCCTTCTCAAAGCAGCCCACATCCAGGGACTAGCAGATCCTAGCACTGCCCTTAGGCTTGATGAATCTAAAATCCACCCCTTTTCTCTTTGTTCCTTCTTCATTGTTAATACCTTTCACAAATGTGAATGTATGCAGTGACTACAGTTTCTGAATCTCCGAATTCAACAAACCAGAAATAAACTAAGCTATGTAGTATAGCAAATATTTACACAGCACTTCCATTTTTTATCGGAATTATAAAGATTTGACAATTTAATATATATAGCAGGATGCACATGGTTACATGTAAAAACTACCCTAACTTCTGTAACAGGTATGTGAGAATATTGGCAGACTTTGGTACACCCACAGGGAGGCCAAAACCAATCTCTTGAGGATATCAAAAGTTATCTTAGTCAGGGTTCTTATTCCTGCACAAACATCATGATCAAGAAGCAAGTTGGGGAGGAAAGGATTTACTCAGCCTACACATTCATATTGCTGTTCATCAACAAAGGATGTCAGGACTACAACTAACTCAGGTCAGGAAGCAGGAGCTGATAACAGAGGCCATAAAGGGATGTTACTTACTGGCTTACTTCCCCTGGCTTGCTCACCCTGCTTTCTTATAGAACCCAAGACTACCAGCACAGGAATGGCACCACCCACAATGGGCCCTCCCTCCTTGATCTAGAGAAGATCAGCTGGATCTCATGGAGGCATTTCCTCAACTGAAGCTCCTTTCTCTGTGATAATTCCAGCATGTGTCAAGTTGACACACAAAATCTGCCTGTACACTTGATCTCGTCAACTTGACACAAACACAATACTATAGAGCCTCAACCCTTACTTTCTTACTCATCCCCAAGTTCTAAATAACTTTAAAAGTCCCACAGTCTTTGCAAATTCTTACTTATTAAAATTTCAATCCCTTTAAAATACCCAATCTTTTAAAATCCAAAGTCTTTATACAATTAAAAATCTCTGATAAGTGGATATTAATGAGCCCAAAAGCTCTGAATACTCAAGGCACAATTAGCAAATCAAAAGATTCCCAAGAAGAAGGAAGGAAAGGACCCTGGTCCTGAAAAGACTGGATCCAGTTTTGTAGGAGAGTATCAGAACAGAGAAATGGGGGGGGGTTGGGGAATGGGCTGAGGGAAGAGGACTTATGGGACATATGGTGAGGGGGGAACTGCGAAAGGGGAAAGCCTTTGGAATGTAAACAAAAAATATAGAAAATTAAAAATATATATATCCAAAAAAAAAAAAAATCTCTTAACTGTGGGCTCCACTAAAATACTTCCTTCAAGAGAGAAAAAATATCAGGGCAGTCACAATCAAAAGCAAAATCAGACTCCAACTGTCCAATTTCTTGGATCCAACACATGGTCTTCCAAGGGCTTGGGTCACTTCTCCAGCTCTGCCGTTTGTAGCACACACCTTGTCTTCTAGGCTCCAGCTGCCTGTACTCCACCACTGCTGCTGTTCTTGGTGGTCATCGCATGGCACTGGCATCTCCAAAACACTGCTGTCTTCTGCTGTAACTACGCTTCACCAATAGTCTCTCATAGGCTCTCTTCCTGGTGCCAAGCCTCAGCTCCTTTGCATAACCTCTTCAGTCCTGGGTCATCAATTCCAACTGCGGCTGTACTTTTACCAATGTTCTTCCTCAGCCTCTCACAGTGCCAAGCTTAAGCTGCTCTTTATGATCCCTTCAAAACGGTACCACCTGGGTAACTCTTACATATTACCATGTCCAGCCACAGTACAAGGTACAACCTTGGGTGTCTCTAGAATACAGCCTCTGTGTGCTCTCAGAAAACACTTCCCAGAAGATTTCACCTCAATGATGCTGGTCTCTTCTTAATTTCTTAGCTCTAGCTAAATAGCATCAATCATCCCAGTAATGCAAAGGTTTCACTTTAGTAGGTTTGGTATCTTGTTAACCATAGCTGATTGTTCAGCCCCACCTAACCCAAACCACAGAATCTTCACAATCAAAGTAGCAACAATCCTGATAAGAGTGTTTAATCTTCCCTCTGAAATTTCACAATCCAGGCCTCCATCTTCTGTGCTGTTCTCAACATTATGCTCCAAGCTCCTACAGAACATCCCACAGAGCTCTTAACATCTTAAAGGCTCCTCCAGCTCAAAGTTCCAAAGTCCTTCCACAGTCCTCCCCAAAACAAGATCAGGTTGTCACAGGTATAACCTTACTATGCTGGTACCAATTTATCTTATTCCTGCACAAACATCATTACCAAGAAGCAAGTTGGGGAGGAAAGGGTTTATTCAGCTTACACATTAACATTGTGGTTCACCAAAGGAAGTCAGGACTGGAACTCAGCAGGTCAGGAAGCAGGAGCTGATGCGGAGGCCATGGAGGGATGTTACTTATTGGCCTGCTTCCCGCCCCCCCACCCCCATCACTAATTGAGAAAATGCCTTACAGCTGGATCTCATGGCTGCATTTCCTCAACTGAAGCTCCTTTCTCTGTGATAATTCCAGCTTGTGTCAAGTTGACATACAAAACCAGCCAGTAGAAAAGGTGATGCATATATTTCTTAAATCTCATCCCCCTTTAACTGCTGTGAAACAATCTAATTTGTGATACCATGTTCAGCTAACACTTCCTTGAAGATATTTTAGAACTAAAAGGCACTGTTTGTCTGGGGAAGATCAAAAATCAGTGTTTCTAACTACTAGGACTATTACATAGTAGGAGACATGTTAAAAACAAACTAAACTGACAACACACAAACATACAGGTTGAAAGTCTTTTTTACTCGATATTAGGATGGCTACTCCAGCTTGTTTCTTGGGACCATTTGCTTGAAAAATTGTTTACCAGCCCTTTACTCTGAGGTAGTATCTGTCTTTGTCACTGAGACACATTTCCTGTTTGCAGTAAAATGCTGGGTCCTGTTTAATTATCCAGTCTTTTTTCTATGACTTTTTATTGGGGAATTGAGTCCATTGATGTTGAGATATTAAGGAATATTCATTGTTGCTTCCTGTTATTTCTGATGATATTTTTATGTTTGTGTGGGTATCTTCTATTGGGTTTATTGAAAGACTACTTTCTTGCTTTTTTAGGGTATAGTTTCCCTCCTTGTGTTGGCATTTTCCATTTATTACGCTTTGTAGTGCTGGATTTGTGGAAGGATATTGTACAAATTTGGTATTGTCATGGAATATCTTGGTTTCTCCATCTAATGAACTGAGTTTTGCTGGGTATAGTAGCTTGGCTGGCATTTGTGTTCTCTTAGGTTCTGTATAATGTCTGCTCTGGATCTTCTAGCATTCATAGTGAGAGTCTGGTGTAATTCTGATAGGTCTGCCTTTGTATGTTACTTGACCTATTTTTCCCTTACTGCTTTTTATATTCTTTGTGCATTTGGTATTTTGACTATTAAGTGACAGGTGAAATTTCTTTTCCACTCCAATCTATTTGGAGTTCTGTAGGCTTCTTGTATGTTCATGGGCATCTCTTTCATTAGGTTAGAGATGTTTTCTTCTATAATTTTGTTGAAGATATTTACTGGTCCTTTAAGTTGGGAATCTTAGCTCTCTTCTATACTTATTATCTTTAGGTTTGGTCTTCTCATTGTGTCCTGGATTTCTGGGATGTTTTGGGTTAGGAGCTTTTTGCATTTTGCATTTTATATAACTGCTGTGTCAATGTTTTCTATTTTGTCTTCTGCACCTGAGATTTTCTCTTCTCTTTTCTTTTGTTGGTGATGCTTGAATCTATAACTCCTGATCTCTTTCCTAGGTTTTCTATCTTCAGGGTTGTCTCCCTTTGTGATTTCTTTATTGTTTCTATTTCCATCTTGAGATCCTGGAAGGTTTTGTTCAATTCCTTCACCTGTATGGTTCTGTTTTCCTGTAATGCTTTAAGGGATTTTTGTGTTTCTCTTTAAGTGCTTCTTGCTGTTTAACCTGCATTCTCTTTTATTTCTTTATGGGAGTTATTTATGTCCTTCTTAAAGTCCTTCTTAAAGTTAGGTGTGATTTTAAGTCAGAGTCTTGCTTTTCTGGTGTGCTGGAGTATCCAGGGCTCCCTGTCATAGAGCTGGTTTCTGATGATGCCATGAAGCCTTGGTTTCTGGTTTCTTGTGCTTGTCTAGCCATCTGGTTATCTCTAGGGTTAGCTGTTCTTGCTGTCTCTAACTGGCTTATTCCTCCTGCAAGCCTGTGTGTCAGCACTCCTGGGAAACCAATTATCTCCAGGAGGAATTTGGGTATGTAGAGCTGTGGCACAGGGTCACCTCTGGGGTACAGACAGAAACTTGAAGGATCCTGTCCTTCCTTCTCTAATTAAGAGAAGTCTTAATTAAGAGTCTGATTAAGAGTAGAGTCTTGACAATGTTAGCTACTTGTTACATCTCCAGAATACATACACACACACACAAAATTTAACACCTAAGCCAATTGGATTTTAGAATATCATGAAGGCATAAAAATTGAGATAATTGAGTTATTATCTCAATTTTTTAATTAATTTTTATTTTCTATATTCTATGTTTACATTCCAAGGGCTTTCCCCTTTCCCAGTTTATTATCTCAATTTTTATGCCTTGGTTATTATTATTATTATCTTGGTGAAGGGATTAAAATGGTTCTAATATTTTCATATTATTGTTTAACAAAGAGAAAACTGGAGAGAATGGGCACTTGATATGAATTCCTATATTATTAGTACAGAAGACCTCTAATCTTCCTAAGATTACCAATATGCTTAGTGTGAACATGAGCGCTGAGCTGATCCCAGACAGAGGCTTAGGAAACAGAGTTCTTCATCCTAGCTGTTCCACAGTCTCAGAACTCACTTCTAGGCTTCCTCAAGCAGATTCTACATTTTGAGTGTAAGAATTCAACTCTGATGGGGTCTGACAGCTATGGTCTAAACCTCTTGAAAACTGGCTTCAGGGAAAAGCTTAGTTACCAGCGAAACATTAGAACTTGAGATTCAACATAAAAGGGTTTTATGATGTCAGCTTATAATGTTCTTTGTCTCTGAAAATAAATGCACAATCATCTTAGAGTCTCAAAAACCTTTTATTTTTAGAGTCTGACCTTTTTCTACGAGGAAGCATTCTTAGTCATTCTTAGTATTCATCTGACAAAAAATTTCCAGTATTCTTGACATTAAAAATTGTATTAGGTGATCTAAAAAAATTACATGGACATTTATAAGATTCTCTAGTATCATTTGGTTTCAAGTGATTAGAACCAAGTTGTGCTTGGAAAAAAAGAAAGTGGCTGTACAGCACACTCCTGTTAAAAGCCACCTACAGATGGCACTGAGGATGACTAATTCCAAGGAAATGGATACAACTGACTTTCCTCAGAGGAAACAACTTGGTTTCTAAAGAGCATTCACTTCTGACATTTCAATTCCTGACTTCAGTGGCTGCACACTGTGCACTTCTGCGCCACACTTAGGGCACGTAAAGTACATGTCAAATAGGAAGCTGCTCTTAGCACAGTAGTAACAAAATACATGCTCACATCCAATAGTGTGAGGCATCGTGGGCCACTCTCCACACAGCGCACACTCTTTTCCACTGCTGCCTAGTGTACTGTCACTACCAGCAGCTCCAGTAAGGGGGACACACCAGGAAGACAATTTGGCTTTCAACTTCTGGATATTGATGAGTGGCAAAAGAAAAATCAGAAACTCAGCAAAGCCATGCCAGAGAAGTTCCCTATTCATGTACTCGAAGCCAACTTTGCGCATGTCCTGGGGTTTGCAAAATACGGAATGCATGCCAAGGAGGCGTTCTGTCAAAGTTGCAAACTTTCCTTTTTGTAGAAAAATCAAGAAGTTCATCAACTCACCTAATTTTAAAAGTCCAACCACAAAATTCATGCACTGTTTGGCTTTCCCAAAAGACGCTAAATGACGGTTCCGAAACAAATCATAACATCGTTCTTCTAACCACCTCCCACCGATGGTGCACACAGCATACCACAGTTTCTGATTTTTACTTGGTGGTTGGTATTTCAGGGTGGGAGAGCAATCATTTTTGTACTGAATGTTTAAAACTGACTGCCCCACAGTGGCATTTTTGGAGTAGATGGTGAACCTCCAGAGGAAAAGCCACAGAAATGCTTTCACTTCTGGCTCAAAGCGAGCTAACAGTCCTGGCTGAAACCCATGAAAGCACTGAGTAAACTGGGACCACACGAGCTGCTCCAGGGCCTTATTCAGTTCAAGGGCATCCAGCTGACTTATTCTCAGCACTCTCTTTGCATTCTGCGTATTCTCTTTGCTGCCAGCCATATCTTCTCTGACGTTATCTAGGAAAAATACAATTAGGAAACATCAAGCAGTGTCAATCTTCTATTACCACTGCAGCTGCTTGTAAACAAAGAAGATGGGCCTTTATTGTTACTACACTAAAAAACAGCAAACAATTTCTTCTTAGTTGGAACCTGTCTTTCTTTCCTTCCTCCCTCGTTTCTATCTTGACCCTACCCCACCCTCACCCTTTGTCCCTTATGCGATGGGAGGGAGAGTGATGGACAGGAATGGATGAAGAGAAGAAGGGAGAGCTGGAGGAAGAGAGAGGGGGGTAAAGAACGAGGGACAGATGGAGAGAGAGGGACAGAGGGAGAAAGGGAGGGAGAGAGAACACAGTTGTTTTCTTATTCTGAAAATATACTTCTATATAATATTCCTTGGTTAAATATTCTGCCAGAAAGATTAAAATCCTAAAACTAACAATGAGGCCAAATAGCACACAAATGGAGAAAGCTGAACCACATAGAGTACAGCAACAGATGGTTAAATCCAGGCCTCATTCTGAGTTCCAGCATTTCGTTGAGATTCTAGGCTGTGCTTAAAGTCATCCCTAGTGTTCCTCAAATATACTTTCCTTATATCTCATTTCCGAACAACTAAAGTGTACTTTGGATACACAAAAAAGTGCTCAAAAAAGGGGGCATGGCTGAAGATACATACCGTAATAATTTCATAAATATGTAAGAAAAGAAATAGATGCTAAAGGAGGAAGATAGTTAGAAAAATCTAAAACATTAATTAGAGTGCCACAGAAGTCACTTACAATTGCTAACTACAGTAGAAAAAACATCTGGTCACTACAGCAGTTGATATCTGCTACATCCTATAAATGAACCAGAAAAATCAAACTATCACCCAAATTACCTGTAGTTTCTAAGTGGCTCTATGCTTGATCTATTTTTATGTAGAATATAAACATATAGAAGTTCGGAAAGATGAAGATAAAATTGTGATTGCAAGAAAATTGCAAAACTGGTGAGACTTTGCCTAAAAATGGCAATTCCAAGTTAGAAGATGAGTACATTGTGGGTAGGTGAGTAAACACTTACTGAGTAACACGGTTAGGATAGTCAGCACTCCTGTTTGAAGTTGGCTAAGACTGTTTTCAAACACACATGTGTACACGTGCACACATATACTTCCACTAATGATGAGCTGTGATGGATACATTTGTTTAACTGAAGTACTTATCTCATAGTGTATACATATATGAGGTCATCATGTTATTTATTTTCTATATATAGCCCTTGTCTACTATATACTACTAAGACTGGGCTAAAACACAGTATAAGGATTTCTCAGGACATGAAGCTTAGACACATTGTCTGGCATTGGAGAGGCCCCGGAACAGTCACATACAGAACCATGGCGTACACTGGAGGCATGGATCCTGTGCACATCAACTGTTGCCAGTGCGGCATGAGATCTGAAACCGGGATTTTCACCTCATCCTCCCCACCTTGGGTTTCTTGAGTATAAAACAAAGGGCTAGAGACAAAAAAAATGATCTTACATTCCTTTCAAATTTAATTATTTTATGAAATTTACTTAAAGGCATATGTTAAATGTTAATTTTTAGATACTAAAAGAAACAAAAACAACCTAAAATGAATTAGTTCTCTTTGAAATGAAGACTATCTGATAACACAAGACATTTTCAAGAAGTGAATTTTAATGCTGCCCATGTATCCTAGACTGAATTAATGGGAGTTCAAACCTAGGAAACAAAATAATCCCTGCTGCTTGGTGACATCTTCCGCTGGAGCAGACATGAGGGATGATTTCCCCACACAAATGCCAATCCCCTTCTGAGGGAGCACTAACCTTTCCTCCGTTGCTGTGGCCCCTTCAGCAATCAGCGGCCCACCAAAAGGTGGTGGGGAGTTCTGCTGCTCATCTGCCTCAGGAAGCCCTTGCCTCATACTCGCCAAGACCTACAGTAAAGAAATGGGATTAAAAAGAGAGAATCTGAGTCTCATTTCTTTATTCTTCTAATCTAGTCCATTGCCAATGACAGTTCTGTATAGAATGTTTCCCCTCATGCACTCATCACTCTATTTCCTAAAGATCCTTTTTCTAAAAAGCCTGGCTCCCCCCTTCCCCCAGGCCTTTTTCTATCTACCTTCTGCTCCACTACACACTGCCTATCCTGTAACACAGGCCTCTTCACACCAATTCCCCAGATGCTTCTTAAAGCACCACCATCACCTTATACAGTGTATCTTTTTTCTTCTTTTCCTTGCAACATGAGTCCCCTTTCTTCAACTGAGAGACTAAGTAAGGGACCAAGTACCACTCCTTCTGATCTAAAATCCGGATTGGCTGCCCCTCTCCCTGTGCCCTCAGCATTCCAGCTTCTTCTCTTGACCTCTATAGGTTATATATAATGTACTTGTTAATTGTCTATTTCTTCTACGATATGATAAGCACTGATGCTATGACTATTTGGGTATTATCAGAGTTGAATCAGGGCAACTATTATAATTCTTGGTATATGGAAGCATTTTATAATTATTTGATAAATAGACAAATGAGCAGAATGAAAGTTTAGGGTAAAAAAGTACCCTGAAAAATTATTTCCAATTATCATTAAAAAAAAAAAACAAACTGGTACTTATTTACTTTACAGTGTTTGTGATCTATCTGCTATTTACCTACTCTGTTGGAGACAGTAATATAATATGATAAAAGCCAGTTGTGAGTATGGAGCAGTCTATAATTTATCTAGGTTAAATGAGGGATACAGGGAAGGTATGCTTTAAAATAAACAGGCAATGTACAGTGAGCTGGGGTATGTGATTTTCAAGGGGAAATTGAAGGCACTATGTCTCTAACTGCACTTCTGGAGACAGGTTCCTGGATAGGAGCTATCTAAGCCGGTTCTGGGAAGGAGCAGCAGGGTCAGTATGGTTACAGAAACTGAAACCATTATGGACAGAGGCAACAAGAGAAGCCAGAAGCTCGAGAACAGGCAGAAGGCTGCAAAGGAACAGATCCTGAAGGTCTGTTCTGGCTGCTCTTTAGAACAGACTTATGCTGGTTGTGAGAAGGGCTGGAAGCCCACTGACCATTAATAGGCTATTAGGTTGATCCAGTGAGAAGCTAATGGTTCTGCAAATTATAAACCTATCCATGGAGACAAAGGAAAAGATAATGTTAAAATCTAAAGTGAGGAGGAAGCTGACATTATTTGACAAGAACTAAAAAAAAAAAGTAAAAAGTAAAAACAAACCAGCGTGGAGTACTTAACTGGCTGTGGATCCAGCGCTCTAACACGGGAAATACATGAACGGAAGGCCACACCTACAATGTAGACGTCAGGGGTTTCTAAGATGCCTTGGTGGTGTAAATATGGGGTAGACAGTTTGGGTGTATATTTTTATAAGTCAAGGCATTTCCGATATAATTTACTTTATCTGGTTAAACATTAAATGAAGAAGCTAGTGGTATAAAATTCACAAAATCATCTAACAATGAACTGAGCTTTCTTTATATCAATAATCTTACTTTCATTGGATAAAGATATAATTTACATAAGATACATGTATTTTTGCATACCTTCACTCACCTAGTGCAGTCCTTTTCAAACTTAAGAGCTTACCTGAATCACTCACTTTTTCTGCTGCTTTTTATTTACTTATATGCCTGGACACCAGTTTCCCCCTCCTTCTTCTCCTCCCAGTCCCCCCTCTGCCGTTCTGTCCTCCCTTCCTCTTCAGAAAAGGGGGTGGGGCGGCTCTCATGGACATCAAGTAGCCTCAGCACATCAACTTGCAGTGGGACTAGTGTATCTTCTCATTTTGAGTCTAGACAAGGCAGCCTAGTTGGGTGGAACTCCTGCTGTTAGGGCTTCTACATGAAGACCAAGCTGCCATGTCTGTGTTTTACATGTCTTACATATGTGTAAGGGGCCTAGGTCCATGCTATACATACTCTCTAGTTGGTGGCTGAGTCTCTGTGAGGCCCTGAGCCCAAGTTAGTTGGTTTTCTTGTGGTGTCCTTGGCCTCTCTGGCTCCTTTAATCCTTCCTCTTTCACAGGATTCTCCAAGCTCCAGCTAATGTTTGGTTGTGGCTCTCTGCATGTTTCCATCAGTTTCTGGGTGAAGCCTCTCTGATGACATTTATGCTAGGCTCCTGTCTGCAAGTATTACAGAATATCATTGTGTCAGGAGTGGGAGCCCTCTCATGGGATTAGGTCACTGGTTGGCTAATCCCTCAAAATCTGCTCCATCCTTATCCCAGAACATCGTAAGCAAGGCATTTTATGGGTCTAAGGTTTTGTGGCTGGGTTGGTATCCCAGCCCCAGAGTTGGCAGTATTGCCAATTAGTATTCTAATTGGTTACGGAAGATGACCATTCCACGTTTCA
Source organism: Apodemus agrarius (assembly GCA_964023405.1). Classification (NCBI taxonomy): domain Eukaryota; kingdom Metazoa; phylum Chordata; class Mammalia; order Rodentia; family Muridae; genus Apodemus; species Apodemus agrarius. Next base: position 162,997,263 of record OZ030007.1, on the reverse strand, counting down.
CAACCACCACTGCTAGGCGCCTTCATAGATTATTATGGTCACCCTCATAGATTGATGGGAATTTCTATTGTCCTTGGTTTCTAGCTCATCCCAGAGATGCTCCCTGGTCCCAATTACAACTGTCTTTCCCAGCACTCTAGAGCTGGGCCTGTTCTAATCTCTACCTCCTCCCCTACCCAGTCCCGTCCCTCCGTCAACCTCCAGTGTCTATTCTATTTCCCCTTCTCAGTGAGACTCAAGAGTTCTCCCTTGGGCCCTCCTTGTTACTTAGCTTCTTTGGGTCTGTGTATTGTAGTGTGGATATCCTGTACTTTATGGCTAATATCTACTTATAAATGAGTACATTTGATGTTTGCCCTTCTAGGTCTGGGTTACTTTACTCAGTATGATCTTTTTTAGTTCTACCCATTTGCCTGAAAATTTCATGATGTCATTATTTTTAATAGCTAAGTAATACTCCAATGTGTACATGTATCACATTTTCTTTATTCATTTTTCACTTTTGTTGGCCATCTAGATTGTTTCCAGTTTCTGGCTATTACTAATAAAGCTGCTGTGGACATAGTTGAGCAAATGTTCTTACGGTATGGTAAAACATCTTTTCGGATGCCCAGGAGTGATAGCTGGGTCTTGATCTACTCTAAATTTTCTGAGACACCACGAAATTGATTTCCAAAGTGACTATACAAGCTCGTACCCCTACCAGCAGCGGAAGAGTGTTCCTCTAACTCCACAATTGGGCCAGGGCGAGCTGCTGTTCCTTGAGTTTTTTATCTTGGCCATGTAAGATATAAGGTGTAAGATGGAATCTCAGAGTAATTTTGATTTGCGTTTTCTTGACTAAGGATATTGAACATTTCTTTAAGTCCACCTTGGCCATTAGAGATTCTTCTCTGTTAAATCCATACTCCATTTTAAAAACTGGGTTATTTGTTTTGTTCATGTCTAACTTCTTGAATTCTTTATATATTTTGGATTATCAGGCTCGGCTCCACTCTTAAAGACTTTGACTTATTAGATATGTCATGGATCCTCAAGATTTCAGGTTCAAGTGATTTGGAGAACCTCTGGATTAGTCACTTTCAAAGCAAAACTCATCCTTTTTTTTCTTCCTATCACCTATGCATGTTTTTCCTGTTACTTGTTTCTAGCTGGTTTTCATCACTTCATCTACAAAAGTTGGTATAAAACTTTCAGTGACCCAGAATTCATCTTTTTCATTTAAGAAGTCTTTGTGAAATTCAAGGCCATTGTTGATTCCACAAAAATCCTGATTGCAAGTGGATATTGGAATACAGAGAAAAAGACATGCCCTGGCTCTCAAGGCTATTACCCAAGGTCTAAAATGAGAAGCAACCAAGTAAAGAGAACTAAGTGGCCTTTTCTTCAACATGTTATCTATCTGTCTGTCTGTCTATCTATCTATCTATCTATCTATCTATCTATCTATCTATCTATCTCAGATGGAAAAAAATCAAAAACAAAAACAAAAAACAAAAAACACTATTCTATTAGCTAACACAATCCTACATGATTTTTCTCTCAATTGAAATCATCAACATGAGCCCTGCATATCTGGTCCCTAGTGCTGAGTTTGACAGATGGCTTTCCCAGCCAAGAGCAGATTAGATATTCATCTTGTTTTATAGGGCCAGCGGTACTAATTTAAATATCTTGTTAGTACTAGACCTGTGAAAGTTCCAGAATGGAATACATAACTGTCTTAATCTTACAGATCTAGAATTCAACAGAGACTGGCTGCTTCTAAGAGCTGCTCATGAACGACCAATTGTGAACTTATATGAGATAGAGGGGTTCAGGGGGATGGGTTGAAAGCCGGTCAATGCATAGGTGAACAGCATATCAACACACCAAGCTAAAGAAAAAATTAGAAAGATACCTCTGCTTCAATTCTTAATGATATTTAGTCAGTGAAGAATTTTGCAGACATGCAACCTTTTTCAAAAACCCTTCTTTCTAGAGAAATCATACTTGAGATCATGTAGTAAAGAGGAATTTTTAATGCCTACCAGAAAAGGAGACTTAGGACTTAACACATTCTAACAGATCCTATATTTAACAATACTATAAAAAATTCTGTCTTATTCCTTCTGTTATAGTTTAACATTTTTTTCTTTGCTCCCCCTGCACCCCCGAGGCTGGCTGCAGTGCAGATCAGGAACAGCTGGCCTCACTCATCCCCTCTGTAAGGCTCTTTAGTAGACCAGAGGAGTTATTATTAAACTGTTCTTCAGACTTTGCTTCCCAGATGGATAATTTGTTTCTCTGGGGTTTGTTTAAGAGTTTATTTCCAAGATTGTAATAGTTTGGGCGACTAGCTTTAGTCATAAACCTAGGACAAGCACTGTCCATTGCACACACAGTCTGTCCGATGGAAGACCTTACCTAGATGACATTCTTCATCCATCTTTACACAAATGTGACAGGCCGAGAGAAGCAAAGTTAAAATCAAACTTTCCTTGCCTCAAGGTCTAGCTCTGTCTCCTACTTACTATGTGATCAAAAAAAAATTCATTAGCCTCAGATTCTTCTAAAAGCTGGAAATAACAGCCACTTCAATGGGTTGTTGGGATTAAACAAGAGAATGTTACAAAAATTACTTGGAAACTATAAAATAGTCTTATTCCCCCATTGTTATTACCTTGGCTAAAGATGGGCGTAAAAGAAAAAACTACAAGTTGATTTTGGCAAATCTCGTTTGAAAAGATAGCAATCTTCATTATTACTCACAACAATGCCTTAACCTGTGTCAAAAGAATTTGTTTCCAGGAAATATTGACTATATCATTAAAATGTAATTGTGGTAAAGTGTAAACATGAGATCACTACTAGGAAGATCGGACATGAGGCTTATCCCACATACAGTTTGTATCTTGTCTGAACAATATAAAATGGGATTGTTAGAGAATAAGGTTGGGTTCCATCACTACCAATGCACTCAGCAATTTAACCCCATCAACATAATTAACCCTTCTTATGACTAGGTCACAAAGAAACCTCAGGAGCACACAAATATTGGGCAGGGCACAGACAGTCCAAGCATTCAACCCTGGGTTTATCAACAAAATACTACATTCAGTTCTTCTCCCCCCAACTCCACTCCACCACCCTTTTCTGGCAGACACAGATCTTTTAGAATACTAGCTTTTGAAACAATGAAATAACTATTCGAAGTTCAATTAATCTGACTATAGAATCCTCTTCCCTCCACTGCAGCATAATAAAATTTGTCCCATAATCGGTGTGAAGTACAAAAAATAAATAAATAAATAAATAAATAAATAAATAAAAAAGAAAGAAAAGAAAAAAGAAAAAGAAAAAGGAAAGGCGAACCATAAATGCCTTTAAAGCACATAAAATCATTTCAACATAATCGAAGTAGCCTGTGTTTTAGTGACTTCTAATTTTCTGATAAATACTTACTCAATTTAACTAATATTCACTGGGCATATAAATGCCAGTTAAGCTACTAGGTAGCAGATTTGATCTAAGTATTTATTACCAGTGAAATTTCCTTTACTCACATACTTTAACACAACTGAGCTTTAGTAAAATCAGAACTGCCCATGGATCTCTAAATGAAAGAATGAGTCTCAAAATGTAAAAATAATAAAGAAAGCTACAAAGCTCCTCGGGGGGCAGGGAGAGGGACATATAAACTTTCTTACTTAGGAGAAAGGAACAGGCTGTGCTAAAGGCCTGGATGTGAACTCCTGCCCACGGTCTTGCTGACTCTCGGAGATCGATTTCTGCAGGAGCTGCTCGAATGTATCTTTGATTAGTTAATCAGTGTGTTTTCATATGTCTCCTGGCAGAGGTAAGTCATCTGCTGTAATGAACGCAGTGAGGCCTTACAAGAGAGCTGGGCTGCGGGGCCATGGCACACTGGCAAGTCCCTAGGCTGGCAGGGATGCTGCACTGATGCTGATCACGACTGAGAAGCCCTGACACGGGACAGCTCAGGTGCTTAGCCTGGCAGCACAGCTCACGGAGAGGGAGACTGCAGGAGAGGAGTCACAGGACGGCCGCAGCTCAAGGGCTGGCCCAGGCGGCAGCACATTTTTGGAGAAGGTAATTTATTTTCAATCAGGACTATGCAAATAAAAAAGGCTGTTTTAGTTATCATATTTTTGGACAAACAACATTTCTACTACTTTTGGTAAACTTTTGGTAATTTCCTGGTTTTTGTTAAGTGATTGCTAATGCCAATATTTACCCATCAGTCAGTCCACAGGTACTTTACTTTCGATAATTTAACTTAGCAATTTCCATATTTTTGATTCTTTTAGACTGGTGCTTAGTTTCAAACATGCTGACTCAAAGTTGAAGAGTTCCAAAAAAAAAAAAAAAAAAAAAAAAAGCAAAAACAAAAAAACCCAACCTCAATCATTTTGCTTTTGTAAACTGAAATTATTCTGAGTTAAAACAGTAAAGGGTTGGTATTGTTTTTCAAAATGCCCAGAAAAATTTCATCCTATTCCACATTTTAACAACCCATTCTAATATATTTCCCCTCATTTTTTAATTCATGTTAATCTTAAGAAATATTTATTATTCAGGTAAAATGGCATATAAAACTGATTAAAACGATAACGTGATATACGTGTTAGCATTAGAGGCAGATTGTATACTTTAAGGAGTTGGGGGGGGGGAGAAGAGGCTGAAGGAAAAGTTAAGAACAGATAAGAAGTAGAATACCTCCCAGGGTTTTAAAGTAATTAAACTAACTTGTCTCATAAAGACGTTTAGGAGCAAATTACCCAGTACTAAGAACTGTTAAAAAGGTCCCCTGCTGACATTTTATTGGGGCACATGCCACACTGCTCTCCTTTCAGATTAAAAGAAAAAAAAAATCTTAAAAACAGGTGTTTGAAGAGCAGCAACATATAACCACATGCCTTAAATAATTCCTGTTTTCTTTTTGATCTTCTTTCCAAAAATAAAACCTTTATTTTCTACATACATTGAAAAACCATAGCAAATGATTTCACCTCATTGAGGAAGAAGGAAATTTTCAGTTTGTACTTTAAAGCTTTTATTGAGTGTGGTACAAATTATGAATGAATATATTTTATTTAAAAACACATTATTGACAGAAATCTATCAATAATAATGTGGGTATTGTCAAGGGCCTGTCAATATTAATGTAATTATGATTAAGAGGATAACATGGATTTTAGCTATAATACCAAGTAACATCTCCTACATTGCTGCTATCAATATACACATTATTATTGACCTGTTCTGGGACTCTCAGTACTAGATGTATTACCATTAAACATATTTGTCAATGCATACTGCCTACAGAAATGCTACATTTAAATTTACAAGCTTGTAAACACTGACAGCAAAAACCTCTAAATTCCAAAGAATCTCTAGGCCATCTGCTGCTGGGAACTCATCCTTAGTAGGACAGAAATCACAGCTATACTGTCTTAGGAATTCCATTAATCAAAGTGGATAGAACTAGAACTTCATTTTATTTCTCTCTAGGTTTTTTAAGTTTCAGATTAATCCTTCATACTTGGAGGTTATGTGAATAATCTCTAAGTTCAGACCTTAAGTTTTGAATCTAAAAAGATACTCTTCCTGTAGTCAGATTTACTGTCCATTGTACTGAAATCAATATTAGCAAGTGGTCCATGCATCAGAGAGGGACTTCACTGGATTCCCAGAGTACACTTCAAACATAGCTAAGAGTAAAGCTATGGCTGAGATCCATTAGGATACCACGACCTCTGGCACTCTGAACAGTGCTAAACCCCATCACATACCACTTTTGCCAGACTTGCTGAATTAATTGTAACTACTCTCTTGTTCCTCCCTCTACTACAAATAAATTTACTTTCAATACTTTATAGTCAGTTTGATAAATCACAATAATCCTCATTTGGATGCATCCAAGACACATGATGCTTTCAAACCGTGGACAGTAGGTCTTCAAATTCATCTTCAATTGAATTTGGTCCTGAATCAAAATTGTAGTATTTTCTTAACTTTTCTAAAATGTAGAAAAATGCTGTTCTCACAAAAGAGACTAGAGATAAGCTCCTTACCAGAGGGGAGGGGATCCCCACCATTGGAAAGACCCAAGAAACCAAACCAAAACCAAAAGGCATAATTTTCAAGACTACAATTCATATTACACACAACACCTCCCACCAAAGTCCTTCCTTAGTTTAGCTACTGTGTACTTGTTTTAGTATATAAGGTTATCTAAAACACTATTTTAAAACAGAATTTCTAACACCTTTATTTAACATCGCCCATTTTTTTTTTTAAAGAAAGAAGCAATTCTTTTCTTCTAGAAAGTTGCTCTTTCTATATCATAGAGAGGGCATACTGCAACCCTAAAGAGACGCTTGAGTGCACACCGGAAATGAATGGCATGCCAAAGAGACTTTGGGCCAGTCATTTTACTACAACACTCTTCATAAACTGAGGAGAAAACAACTGTAAACAAAAAAGTCATAATTTACAAGAGGTATTTAATTAAAGCTTGGAAGGAGGAGATTAACAAAAACAAAACACCCTTTCCAGTTGGAGACATGGTAATATAAAAACTGACTTTGAAAAACTGTAAAAAAGCAGGATAAAGGAACAGTCATAGAAAAAAAATAAAACAAAAATCAGGACATAAAAAGATTAGTAACTACTATAAAGTCACGATGCTAGAAACAGCAGAGCATGCACTGTATCTGTGCCCTATACCAGCAAGGTAGTCACTGCCCAGCAGTAAGGTAGCACCAGAGGATACATTGCAGGAATTATTTTCAAAGGCTAAGTATGCCTGAAGTGCACAGACACCAACTACAGCAAACGTGATTCTATGCATGCAAACACAGACTGATGAAATACCTGAAGAAACTGCATCCTCAAAGTATTCTATATATTCAGGGATTTTTTTCAAATCAACTTGCTTAAGAGAAGAATTCCAAATGACTTAAGAATTATTAGAACATAGATTTAACTGCAATTTTTATGGTAAGAGAGAATGGGAAAATATCCCCAACGAACAAAAAGGTATCAAGCATGGAATAGAAATTACCGAGTGATACCTAATTGTGCCAGACACTACATATTTCCTTTGTATTGTGTCCTGGAATGCATCTAAAACAGTAGCTGTTATTATCTCTACTTTAAAACAAAAATAATTTAAGATCAAGTAACAATAAATTGCTGGTAATCAATCCAAAATTTGTGGAACACAACAAACTTAACAATTTTTGTTGGTGGTGATGCCTCAGGGGCATTCAAAAGACCAATTTCATAACTGCGCTCTCTGAACTACAGAAGAGGAAAGAAACGAAAGGAATGTGGTAAATCACCTAAGCTCCAGTCCACATTTCCTCCTCTATACATTCAGCCAGAGAATCAGTCACAGGGCCTGAATGTCAAACCTAACAAAGAGACTTATCTGGGTGACAAATGTGGTGTAATCATTTATTATAAATACAGAATTGTATGTAAGGGAGATGTTATGCCACAAGGGTTAGACAAGAGAGAGACAGAATGACTTTGGAGTTCCTGGCTGGTATGCTTTATAAGAAAGAAAAGACAACTGGGTGGTATTTTGCCTTACTTTACTCACTCAGGAGAGAAATCTGAGCTCTGATAAAAAGGAATGCATATTTAAAAACAGCAAAAAAAAAAAAAAAAGTCATTATAGAAAGGGACTTTTGCCCTACTATAGGAAATAGACTGGAAAGACACAGCCCAGCTGGGAAGGCCAGAGGATGAATGGTCCTCTTCCCACCCCCATTACCATGTCAAAGAGCCACAGTACTCAGCTTCAATCAGTACCAGGCTCACCATCAAGGAAAGATGCAACAGCTGAGGCTTCAGCTGAGGCTTTTCTCCAAAGGTTTCTCTCACTTTCTGAAGGAATGAAGGAAGGCCAGAGAACACTTAGAAGCTACTTTTACTCTACAGGGAAGAGACAGGAAATATGTAGCACGCATTCCTGTTGTCCAACCCAGGGGTGAAAGGTGCAAGCGATCTCAAGTGAACTTGGCTCAGACGTAAAAACTGATACTGCTCACACTTTCTTTGTACTATAGGAATCCGAAAATTACTTAACGCCCTGCAGATCATGTGGTGCTAGAACCCTAATTTTCCTAGACAAGGGACAACCAGCAAGTCCTCACATACCTTCAAGGCTCGGAAATTGAATTGATCATTGATCAAACAGAAAATTACTGCAAAGACTTTTACAACCATCAATTTAAACAAAACTGTAATTACAGTTTAAAAAAAAAACAAGAATATTCAGGAGGAAGGGAAATTAGGAATTATGAGTGATCAAAAACACAGAATTAAGCTTTTCTATTTTTATAAAATGAAACAGCATTGACATGTTGGTCCCTTTTAGAAATTAGGAATATATAACTTTAGGATGCCAGAATAACCAAATGAATACACACTGCAAACAAATGAATAATTGTCCTAAGAGGAGAATTTTCCTGCTGAAAAGCAAGATAGATGATCTGGTCTGAGATAGGAATTAAATCCTAACAGGAACACTGTTATAAAGAACATATAAAAGAACAAGCTGTGCTTGTTAAACTACAGCTGAGAGCCGGCTTGCTTTGTCTCTCCTCTGCGTGGCTCCAGGAAATTTCTACAAAAGTTCTTTTATAGAACAATTTTAAAACCACAGATTGAGTGCTACCTCTAATTACTAAAAAAGAGAATTAGGCCAAAAGGTAAGGCTGGGCAGAAGCAAACTATAATCAAGACTAGAACTTAATTCTTTTCATTTTAGTGGCCTAGCATGCTGTTACTTTACTTTTTAAAGAAAAAAAAAATTCCTTTTTTTTTTTTTTTCCTAATTCTACTGACTCCTCTTTTAAATCTCCTGGCTCGTGGTCTTTTAACCGTAAAAGCTCTGGATACAAATAATTGGTACCACAGAAAGGATCAAGACAGTAAAAAGAAAGAAAAGTCAGTCACTCCAGACCCATTTTGTTCAGGTTTAACTAAAGGCCACACATTCCTGGAAGGTGTTTTGACTACAAACTGGTAATGGGGTCGGAACAGGGGCTCTTAGTCATACATCAATTATCTTGAATAGTCAAGATGAAAATCTGGCAAAGGGTGCCAGAGAATATCTGAAACCGAGAGACTGGGAAACTCTCAGTCCGTGAAAAGTCCTTTTGCCAAGCGTCGGTGTGTAGAAAAGTGCACGTGAGTGAATTAGCGAACCAACAAAGGCTTTAAGGACCCCCAAAAGAAAACAGAAATGGTTCTCACGTTCCTTATAACAAACCAATGAATGTCAATGTGCATCAGAAACTATATTGGAAGAAAATCTTCAATAACTCTTCCTACGGAGGCCAAGAATGGGCTCTTGAGAAGGCTGAAACTCCAAAAACCTGAAAACATCTTTTTCATAAACGCCGAGAGATTCTTAGTTGGAGTTAAGAACTCAATCTGGGACTGTGAATGGCGAGGAGGCCCTTTCGGGGCTCCTGCGGCGTCGCCCCGGGGGCTGCAGGGCTCGTTCCCGGCAGAGCCGGTGGTTTGTGTTGAACTAGGGGGGAACTCCGAGCGGGTCGGTTTTACTGCCTGTCCGGAAAGCCAGAGGCCGACGGCTCCTTCCAGACAGGAAGGCTCGGCGGCCGCGAGCGTCGCCAGGCCGTCCTCCGGGAGCGTGGGGCGCGCACGCCGTACCGCGGGCTCCGCCGAGCGGACACTGACCTGCGGGGTGCGCCGAGCGCCCGGGCGCCGCGCAACCTCGTCTCAAACATTCTCGGGGAAGCTGGGCTTTTCCTAGCCGAATCGGGGTCGCCCTCGCTTCCGGAACTCGCCGGCTTCCGGAACGACCGAAGACCCGGAAGTGGCTGAAGAGAAGCCTGGGAAATTACACCCAGAAGAAACGCGGCGTCTCGGAAAGCCGGGTAGGGCCCAGCCACGGGAAAGGCCGAGGAGCCGAGGAGCCGAGGAGCCGAGGAGCCGAGGAGCCGAAGGGACAAAGGGACGAAGCGGACACTCCACGCCCTGGGATTGGTCGGCCAAGCTGCCTCTGATTGGCAGAAGAGTCACCGAGCGGTCGGCGCGGGGTCAGGGCCCGGCCTGAGCTGGCTTTCGGGTCACGGCCCGGCGGGACGTCTGTGCTCCGGGGCGGGCTCCGGGCCCACTACAGGCCCCTGGACAAGCGCCGCCGGCTGGCGACGGGGCGCCTGCGCACCCCAGGGCTGGAGGCTAGCCTTGGGTCCCCGCGGGTGTTGGTCTGACCTTGTCCCCAAACGTGTGACAAAGCACTAGGTCCCCATCGGGCAGCCACTCGGAACAGAGGCTGCAAGCCCTCCGGTGGAAGGCAATCTTGACCAGGAGCAGGAATGGCCCTGGCCGGGTGGGTTGGTCCTAAGGTTCTTAGGAAATCAGGTAGAGCCTACACCGAATTTGTAAGGTCGTTTTAATGCTTGCAACCCTGCTCCCATCCACCCTACACCAGCCGGACCCAGGCTTGTGGAGGTAGGGATACAAGAATACAATTGTCTCCAACACCCCAAACCCTTTCCTTGTGTTTTGTTTCAGGAACTACCCCAGACCCAGAGTTCTTACTCAGAGCACAACTCATAGACAAGATAAAGGATAATGTAATAAGAACCTCAGAACCTTGTACAGTTCTGATTCATTGTTTTTCTGTTTTGTTTGTTTATTTTTTAAAGGCACCATTGTGCTATCACTTAGCATCCAGAGTACATTAAAGGAGACCTTGGTAGCAACATGGCGTTGAGGACAAAGAAGGCAAACATCCTTTTCTAACAAGTAACCCCCAACAGTGTAGAAGACACAGGAGAGCTTCAGGAGGCTATGGTGTGTATGGAACTCAGATAGGGACTGGCAGGAGGTGTCTGGAGATGAAGCCTGTACACCCACCCCGAGGTAGTCTTCTTGTGAGTAGTTTGAAATACAGCCTACTCTAACTGTAAGGTATGGACATGATTCTAAAACTGCATAAAGGAATACAAAAAGTTGTGATTGTCAGGTGGCTCCAGAGAGACCACACCACACCAGGCCACACCAGGCCACACCAGGCCACACCAGGCCACACCAGGCCACACCAGGCCACACCAGGCCACACCAGGCCACACCAGGCCACGTGAAGTTTATTGAGAGAGGAAAGGGCAAGATGGAGGAAGAAACAGAAGGGGAAGGCGGGAAGAGGAAGATCAGAGGGGCCTTTCTTTATAGATGAATACTTAGTTACAAGTAAAGGCGGGGGAGGAGGGGCGGGGAGGGGGCCCAGTGGCTTCTGGGAATATGGTGGCTATTGGCTTGGCAGCAGGTGTTCGGGGTGCGCCTGTGTGATATCACTGGTTCTGGAGGTTCTCATACCAACATATCTCCCTTTTTATAAAGAGAAGAGAAAGGGGGAGGAGGGAAGACAATGGTAAAACAATGGTAAAAGGGAATGAGGGCTTCATCAATTTTTGGATGTAGCTGACTTTCACCATTGGGATCTACTTGGTAAACGCAGCAGCTGGTAATCCTGTAACAGAAACTGATTACTTGTTTGGTTAGAAATTTTTTATTTGTCGTTGAAGGAAGGTAGGGAGTCAGGGAGCGAATATCACCACCAGGAGGATGACTGGAAAAAAGTGTTGCAAAAGGGAGTATCCACTTCATATAGGGTTTTCGAAATCCCAGAACTGGAGGTCTCATGTTCCCTGAAATTTTGTATGTCTGACTGTAGCTCCTGGATTTTATTCCTCACTATCCCAGATTGGTTGACGTAGAAACAGCGTTCTTCTTGGAGGAGCAGGCAGAGACCACCTTCCTTAGCTGTCAGGACATCTAGCCCCCTTTGGTTCTGAAGCACCACGGCTGCCAAAGAATCCATCTGTTTCTGGATAGTAAGCACAGCTTCAGTCATTTCCTGAAGATCGCTTTTAAACTGGGAAGTGAATGTATTATATTGGGTCATGGAAGTCGTTATCCCTGCAACTCTAGTACCAAAAACCTATGGCTATTCCTGTATACCTGAGTGCCACAAAGACTTGACGTGTTCTGGACAGCAGGGCATTGCAGCAGAGACGATATATCAACGGTTATGGTTCTGTTGCAGTCTAGGGAGCTCAGTGTTCCTACAGAACGTGTTCCAGAGGTCTTAAAACAGTTTGCCATGCCAAAGAAAGGGATCGAGGTAAGGTATGGAGTCATGGCAGCATCATAGTGAGGGCAGCTGACAAAAGGTGAGGTAAGGTTACTTGGCAGTATCAACTGAGAGGCTGTAAGTGGTGATTGTGAGTTAACTCCAGGGGGTACGCATAGCCAGCAATCTTTAACATGACCAGGCCTGGTGACATTAAGGAGTTGGTACGCTGAGGTCAAGGTCTGAAGCCAAAGGAGAAATGACAAGTTAGTGTCATTTATGAGGGGTGCTGTCAGAGAGGTAAGGACATCAGAGGAGTGTTTGATTAACCTCCCCTACTTTTACGATATCTAGGGGTTGGGCAATTGGGATATATTTTCTCTGGATATGGATGGTACTTACTGGGAACTCAGGCTGTTTTTTTTTGCTGTAGAGCTTACCAACAACTCCTTTCTCCCACCTGGAATCCCATGGGTCTTGTATGTTAAAAAAAAAAAAAGTGTCTTGCAGTGTTGATTGAAGAAATGATTGTTCTGTGATTCTATGATCCTAGCATATGTATCTTACATATATGGGGCAAAGAGTACAGAGAGATAATATTTAGATAGGATAACAGATACAGTTGGTTTGGTTCCTGGCATACAAATAGAGTTTCCTGACTCTATTGAAAAGACTGTTATCTGTGGGGGTTTCTTGAACCTCGAATCTCCAGATGTAAGGGCTGCCCCAGATGGAAACAAACAGCAGGGGGAAGACTAGAAACCCATGTCTAATCCAGTGAGGTCAAATTTGGCTACTGGAGTGGAGTCTCATTTTCTGGGATTGAGGGCCTTGTGGGTGGACTCAACATCCTGTGGAGCTTAACAGAGCACGGTTCTGTTAGGGTTCATGTGTATGAAGAAGAGTCATTTGTAGGTGGAGGGATGAAAGGTTTGAGGTGAGATGGGTGGACCCAATGAGAGAGTCCCTCGAGTTTAGCAGCTGTAGCGGGGTCACAAGAATTACCTTAAAAGGCTCCTGCCAATGAGGGGTGAGGGTCAATGATTTGGAGGGGATAGGACTTGGTCTCCAGTGTTGACAGGCAGTGGACAGGAGACAGTCTGTGGCAGCAGTAGATGGTCATTAAAGTTCAATAGGAGAGAATGGAGGAGACAAAGTAATGGGGTGAGTAGATGGTCTGGGAGGGGAGAGCATTTAGGTGAAAGACTAGGAGTTAGGACCTGACATCCAAAAATGAGTTCAAAGGGAAAGAGGAGGAGAGGTTGCTTGTGGAGTGCTCGTAGCCTGAAAAGAACCAGAGGTAGGAGTTTTACCCAGTCAAGGTGAAGTTCCTGTGATAGCAAGAGTGGTTTATGAGGAGCTGTTAGTTCTTACTGCATTACCTGAAGATTGAGGATGGTGGGGAACGTGAAAAAACCAGGGGATGTCTAGGGCCTTAGGTAGAATTTGAGAAATCTGGGAAGTAAATTCAGGACCAGTGTCTGACTAGAGTGAGGCTGGGACACCATGGAGAGGATCTCTCGGAAGAGAAGATCAGGGACTGTCTGAGCCCTTTTGTTAATTGTGGGAAATGCCTCCACCTACCCTGAAAAGTGTCCACCAAGACAAGGAAGTACTTGGCATGCTTGACAGTGGACATGTGGGTAAAGTCAGTTCCAGGAAGGGAACCTCTAGCCTGATGGGTAGGAAAAGGGGTACTGAGATACCTCAAGTTGGAATATGACATCTTATAGATTTTGCAAGAGGAAGTGACAGATTTTAAGAAACTTAAGTATTCAGGAGTAGGCGGGTCTTGACAAAAGAAGAAAATGCTTGGCTGTTAGGATTAAAGAGTTCATGAAGATAGGACAGAGTTTATGAGTGTCAGGGAGTGAAGGTGGGGATGTGGGTTGCAGTGTAAGGATGTTCTGAGGAGGGTGAAATGAGTTCAGGCCTCTAAGGACCACAGCTCTAGCTTCCTCATTGGCCCAGTTGTTTTTCTCAGAGACAATAGAATTATCTGTCTGGTGGGATCTTCAGTGGACAATCCCAATAGCTGTGGGGAGATGGGAGGCCTTTAGCACAGCCATAATGTGATTTATATAAGTTACTGATCTTCCTTTTGTGGTAAGTAACCCACACTCCTTCCAGATAGCAGCATGGCACAGGAGGCTATGGAATCTGTATGGATGCTGATGGATTATCCCTGTGCCAAGTGAAAGGCGGGGTTAGGGCTATTAGCTCAGCCTGTTGATTAGTGGTGTGAGCAGGGAGGACCTGTGCCTGCACCACCTTGGTGTCTGACACTATGGCATAGCCACCTTTTCTGACCCCTTCGTATAGAAAGGAGCTTCCATCTGTGTGCCAGGTATAGAGGCTTGAGGCCATGTGCCCTCCTGTATGTGTGAAGGATGAGGTAAAATTCCTCTAAAGTTTCAGTGCAGGAGTAAGATAGGGAGTGGTTAGTATTAGGTTGAGGAAGAAGATTGGAAATATTAAGAGGCAGGCATGATTGGTAGGTGACTGTGGAGCCTTCTATTAATTGCTACCTGAATAGACAGAACCCTGGAGTGAGGTAGAGTCTGTAAACCTTGTAAGTTAGGGACTGTGATAGGTTATGAGAAGAGAGGATAGTTATAGGCGACCCCAAGGTTAGTTTTTTTGACTTTCAAATAAGGAGTCCAATGGCTTCTAAGTTATGAACACAAGGTATACATCTCTGGATGGTTAGATCTAGTTTCTTTGACAAGTATGCTACAGGTGCAAAAGAAGGTCCCAGTGGGTGACCTAAGACTCCAAGGGCAAATCCCTCCTTTTCGGTTATATAGACGGGGAAAGGACAAGTCAGGTCAGGGAGATGTAAGGCTGTGGCCTTAAGGAGAGCCTGTTGGAGCTTCTGAAAGGGCTTGGTGACAGGTTTTAGAAGAGGTTTGTGGGCGGGAACTAGTGCTGCTTCATATAAGGGGCAAAAAAAGGAGGGAAAAGGAAGGAACTCAGGTAAAGGCGGGAGGTGAGCCAAGTGGATTCTGGGAATATGGTAGCTTTTGCCTTGGCAACAGGTGTGTGGGTTGTGCCTAGGTGATATCACAGATTTCGGAGGTCTTGATACCAACACAAAATACTCATCAATTTGGTGCATTGGCCAATATATTGAAAGTGTTCCAAAAAATTTAAATTAATGTAGTTCCCATTATATTTATGTTGGGTACTGTTGTTCAAGAGAATAAATTCTCTTTGAAGAGCAAGGCTTTGACTTGTGTAGGAAGGTAGCAAACAGACAGGCTGTGATTAACTTTTATTTTTGTTTATCTTTTTGCTTTTGAGACTAGCTTTTGCAGTGTAGCTATGGTGGGCCTCAAAGCACTTCTGTCTTAATTGCTGCATGCTGGGACAATTGTGTATTTTCTTGCCTAGTTCACTTGATTTTTATGAGCACAAAGGTGAAATTTAAAAATAAAAAATAAAAATGGGTCCAGTTAGAAGGCTCAGCAATGAAAGGTAGTTTCTGCCAAGCAGTGGGTGGCAAATTGGATCTTAGATACTCATAATGGAAAGAGCTCCTCCTCTTGGATCCTTCGATATGATTGCTGCATATAAGCACATGCACACACACACACACACACACACACACTAAACAATTATATATAAACACACCACACACATGTCCACACACAATAATGGACAGAGAAGACATTTTCAGAAAGCATCTCCAGTTCAAAGAGTTTAATAGGTCTCATGAACATTACAGTATCTCAGTAATAAAGAGCCCACCTCACAGGACATTTGAATTATATTAGATGATTCTTAAGAATGCTGGAAAGCATTACATTTAAAATTACTGCTGAAGTATTTAAAATAATTTCTGAATATAGTAGCATAATGAACTTCTTTATTTTTTTAGTAGCTGGTAATTTCAGAAAATGTGTTTCTATTATTTTAAAACTTGCCTAAAAACATATCCACTAATTTATTAAACAAAAGTCTGGCCCAGGTTTTATTCCTGGGCCAGGAATATTGCTAGACAGTGTTAATGAGAAAACAAGCCAAAGAGAAGACAGACATGGCCTATGTCTAGGAGCTAATAAGGATCTAGTTGGTAACTATGAAGATAATAAGCAAGGCATAGCGTGATTTGCATTTGTAAATTCAACACATTAATATTTTAAGCCTAGAACTATTTTTACAGATGTTCAAAGAATGACTTTTATGAAGACTTAACTGTGGTCTTTTAAGAAGTACTGAAAAAATTAATGTATTTCATTTACTATGAGAGTTTAAAAAAGAAATATTGGTTATTTGTTTACCTTTAAGTACAAAGAAAATATTTTAATGGCATCCTTTATTCTCCTTTTGCCTTTTAATGGCTTTTAGGCTTTAAAGAATTTAACAATAAGAATGTTAAGAACACATTGATTTATGCCTCTAACATATTTTTAAATTGCTGACTTTAAGAAGTAGATTTATATTAACATGTTACATTATTCTTAAATCAATATAATTGGGTCTTTTAAGAAAAAGTTGATCATACAATCTTTTTATGTTAGTGTTGCTGCTGTAAAGAATTACTGTGAAGTTAACACCTCAAAACAACTTTTATATCTCAAGATGTGCCTCAGTGCACTAAAATCCAGGTGTCTACAGGCCCAGCTTTTCCTCTGAAGCTCAGCATAGGACTGTGGGGCTTTTGCTCAGTGGTTGATTAGTAGTTTGTCAAATTTACCTATTTCCTGATGTCAGCTTGACGATTCTTTCTTTTTCTCCATTTCCTTTTCCTTTCTTCCTTTCATTTTCCTTCCTTCATTCTCATCCCCTCTTCTTCCTTCCCCTCCTTTCTGTTTCATTACTTTTGTTAGCAGAGGCTTATACACTGCCTGGATACCACCCACAGTCTCTATTTAGGGGCTATCTTCTTCTATCTTCTGGTTAACAATAGGGGGGTGAGGCCCCCGGCTCTTCTTTCTTCATTCCATGGTTACATCATCTCCCGAATCACTGGCTTTACAAAAACCCATTTGATTCTAGTTTTAGAATTTTACTGTAGTGGAAACCATGACCAAGGCACCTCTCATAAGAACATCATTTAATTGGGACTGGCTTACAGCTCCAGAGGTTCAGTCCATTATCATCAAGGCAGGAGCAAGGCAGCATCCCGGCAGATATGGTGCAGGAGGACCTGAGAGTTCTACATCTCTATCTGAAAGCTCCTAGCAGAATACTGACTTCAAGGCAATTAGTCTTATAGCCCATACCCACAGTGACAAATCTACTCCATCAAGGTCACACCTACTCCATCATGGCCACACCTTCTAATTGCGCCATTCCCTGAGCCAAGCATATACATATCATCACAATTGTGTTGAATCCTCTAATGGCATGTTAAATAAACTTTTGATACATTAATTTTATTTAATTTCTGGAGTGAACCTATAAGGTTTTTCAGGCATTCAAAGATGACTCAATAGTAGCACTCTTGTACAATCGCTTTCCCTTGAATGTGAGTTTGACTTTGACTTTTTCGCAAATGGAAAGAATGTGTTGGGAGACCATCCCTGATTGCTGTGACTGCACCATATTCTCTTCCATTTTTCTTTGACAAAAGAGTTGAAATATGATAAGTTGTTATATAAAGAGTTCAGCATATCAAGAAATGGAAGATGACCCATGCCAAATATCTAGGAAGTAACCAAATCCTTCAGATGAACAACCTGTAAGATATAGAAGCCAAAAAAAAAAAAAAAAAAGCATCTGTTTGGAAGCAGATTCTTCACTGATTGAGCATTGTCTGTCCCTGAGCCACATGTACATTAACTGCAACCTCCCAAGATATGGGGTGTCATGTGTTGTACCCATACTGATGAACTGTAAGAGTTATGAAATATATTTTCAAAGACACTAAGTTTGGAGTTTATTTTCTATTCAACAATAAATAATACCAAGGAAAATACTATTTAGTTCTGATAAGAAGACAGTACCTTGAAAGGTCAATTAACTTCCTGAGTTACCTTATTAAGTAGAAGCTAATTCTACTATAGATAATAATGATTAATAAAATTGGATATTGATATTAACACAGTTATTGAGTACTTGAGAGATATCTTAGGGTTTTTATTGCTGGGATGATAAAACACCATGACCAAAAAGCAGGTTGGAGAGGAAAGGGTTCATTTGGCTTAACACTTCCATATTGTACTGTCGCTGAAGATAGTCAAGCAGGATCCTGGAGGCAGGAGCTGATACAAACTATGGAGGAGTGCTGCTTTCTGGCTTGCTCTACATGGCTTGATTAGCCTGCTTTCCTTTAGAACCCAGGACCACCAGCTCAGGGATGGCATCACCTACCATGGGCTGGGCCCTCTCTCCCATTGTCCACTAATTGAGACAATGCCTTACAGCTGCATCTAATAGAGGCATTTTTCTTAACTGAGGCTCCTTCTTTTCCGATGACTCTAGCTTGAGTCAAGTTCATACACAAAACAAGGTTTTCAAATATATATGTATATGCATGTATATATATGTATAATGCACATATTATGTAAAGTATAACTTCTGGTTAATTTTGGAAAACAATATAAGCCAGGGTCATCTGGGAAGAGGAAACTTGAGTTGAGAAAATGATTGCATAAGATTGGCCTGTAAGCAAGTCCTTGGGGACATTTTCTTGATTAAAGGAAGTTCCCCCACATACACTTGGGGATGTAGTCAGTCCCAGGGCAGCTAGTCCTGAGTTATATATTAAAGCAAGATGAGGAAGCCTCAGAAAGCAATCCAGCAATCAGTATTTGTTGTCTCAGCTTTGATACCTGCCTCTGTACCTCCCTTGAGTTCTTACCCTGATTACCCTTCACAGAGGATCTCTAAGGTAAATAACCTTTTTTTCCTCCCAACCTGTGGACATGGTGTTTCTATCACAGTGAGAGCAAAATCAGACAATAACTTCAGGTTGTTGCAACAGTTTTGTTAGGTATTAAAAACTATAAGCTTGGAGTCAAGAAAGGCTAAAGGACAGTTTTATTTGCAGTCAATAGATGGCAGATTTTTAACTCAGGTTGTATGACTTGAACTTAAGGTCATTATACCTCATTGCTTCTTTAGTTCACATAGTATAAGGCAAATGTTATGGTTATGATAGAAAATAGTTTTGGACTATTGGAAAGCATCTGCTCTAGCTATGGAATGTAGGGTTGAATTCAGTGTAGCTATTAAAAACAGTGGGGTTGGGATGTAGTTTTCTGGTATGACACTTACCTAGAATGTGTAATGCAAAGTGTGTGTGAGTATGTATGTGTGTCTATAAAACAAACAGAAGAATCTGAGTGTGGATTGGGAGCCTAAAACATAGGCCAACTGTGCAGGAACAGGCTGAAGCAAAGTGCGAGACAGAAGATAGTTTGGGCCTGGTTATAATTGTGTGAAATGTTGGATTTTGGTCTTCTGCACTATGTATTCAGATGGAGTTTTTGTGCCCCCAAGATCTAGTTATAGTTCAGATACAAGCATGATCATGAATATTCAAGAGCCTCCTATATCAATGTAATGTGAAGATTGCTCCCCAGTTATCTCTGATTGTTCATAAAACTCTGAACAGCCTATCTCTGGGCAGAGGAGAGGGGAAGACTCAACTTCAATCAATTTCCTAACTAGGGGTCCCAGAGAGAAGAGCCAAATAGAAAGAATTCACCATGAGTCAAGTGGAGTTGCAAGAGAAGAAGGGCCATGAGGTGGAGGAAGAAGACAGTTGCCCTGAGGTCAGGCATAAGAAGTCTTCAAGGAGCATGAGGACAGACAGCTACAGCAGAGCAAGCCAAGAAGAGACTGAATGCAAGTGACTGGTGACTGGGAATTAGCTGGGTACCATAGAGGTTTAGGAATAGCTGCTCAGATATTTTGCTTAATGATTTTTGACCAAATCTATAAATCTCTGTCTCGGTTATTTGGGAGCTCCTTGGGTTAGAAAAAAATAATCAGAAAATTCTCATTTGATAGGAATCATGATGGATTCCCATCAAAATCTTTAACCCTGTCAATACACATTTAGCTAGTAATTATTGAAGATAAATATTTCCAAGTTTATATAATTACAAATAAAATATAAGTTACAATAGTACAAGTGACTCCATGCTAATAAAAAGTATACTATTTCTCTGTGTCTTGTGAAATCATAGTATTACACAATACTTTATACTACCAACTACATCCAGGGACTATTGTAGGTATTCTATATTTTTCATTACCTTGAAGTTTAGCAACACAACTATGTAAAAAGCATTATTACCCAAATTTCTTTTTCATATGAAGACACACAGGCAGATATTGATTAAGTGAATTATTCCAGATCACAAAGTTAAAAGACTCAGAATTTATTTCAGGCACCTTGAATCTGATATTCATATTCTCCATTACATAGTCTTGTGTCCTCTCAACAAAACAGCCTGTGTCATAATTTTCAGAGCGGTAGTTCCACAGTTTTCAAACTTCAGATCTTCAGCCCATGTCTGTTTCCCCCTTTTAATTAACAGAATGATTATGTTTATGGCCACCTACTTGTGTTTCTCTCAACTTTGGATCTATACCAATGTTTTCCACATGAAGCTCAGAGAACACCATGGAAGAGAGTAGGAAAATTGTAAGAGATGGAAGAAGCAGAGGAGAGCTGTGAAATGCTGTCTGTGGGACATGTCATATTTGTTGTTCTCAGCTTTCAGCAGCATAGCTTATGTTCATGAAAGTCACACTGGATCAAGGCAGTCAGAATCACAGCATGGATGAGGGAAAAGCTGTTGGCACTTGACTGTTACTCTTCTGGTTGGCAGTGTGAACCTGGGAGAGCAGGGCCTAAAAAGTCACTGGTCTGGAGAGAATACAGCAAGAGTGCTTAGTGTGAAAGCAAGGGGACCTGAGAGAAAATGTCCAGGACCCATGTACTTTAACTCCTATGTATAGGAATAGGATTCATGGATCCTAGGAATTCATGGCCAGAAAGCATAAACAAAACTGTAGCAATTTTACCCCCAAACATAAGCTGGAGGCAGACAAAGGCACCCTGATGACCCAAGTTCAAAAAATAGAATGACTTCTGAAAGTTTTCCTATGTCTCTACATATGTGTTCTCAAATGCGTGATATGCACACAAGAGAGAAAGAGAAAGAAAAAAGGAAGAAAGAAAGGAAGAAGGAAGGAAGGAAGAAAGGAAGGAAAGAAGGAGGAAGGAAAGAAGGAAAGAAGGAAGGAAGGAAGGAAGGAAGGAAGGAAGGAAGGAAGGAAGGTATTTGAGCTCTATATAGAAGACATTTGACATACTCCTCTGGCTTCTGCATGTTCATGTTAAATTGTTTGCGCACACGTGCGCGCACGTGCGCACACACACACACACACACACACACACAACCCATAAAATATAAAATAAAAATAAAATTCAATCATTAAAAAAATCCAACTGTTTGGTCACTTAGCCACATTTCAAGTGCTTCAAAAGCTGCATGTGACTAGTGATAATATTAGAAAGCACACAAACAGGACATTTCAATCATAGAACAGTCAGTAGTGCAATTCTTCCTAGGCTTTCTGATCTAATGTATGAAAGAACTTCTTTGTACCATGGAGTTGTGAGCTCAAATGATGTAATGTAGGTGAGATACAACTTGAAAAAAATGTTGTATACTTTGTGAAGGAGGTAGTATAGGTATTGCTTAATTTTTGGTCAAATGAGATTATCAATTACTGTCAACACCAGCACTAGCACCAGCACCAGCACTAGCAGTCTTTACACCCCACTTTTATTCTCCAGAAACAAACAAGTCCATAGAAATCTTTGTTTTCTGAAGTAGTCTGTAATACTGTGGAAGGTGTGGACTGGCCATGACCTTATAGGATCATTGCATCTATGGGTTCTTAGCAAAGCTGTTACATAAAGACTCACATCTAAGATGGTAAAGCCACTTTAAAGTAATTTGTCATACAATTGGCCAGATGATCCTGGACTCCAGGTCCATCTTCATGAATAATTGAGCCATCCTGGCCTATTTGTAAACTCTCATGGCCAATCCATGGTACTTTGGAAGAATGTTGGAAGTGGACTAAAGAAATGACTTCAATGAAGCCTAGCTTCTAAATCATCTATATCCCCAAGGAGTATCTTATAAATAGGTATAGGTCATAGGCATTCAATCTTATATTCAAAAATATTATTACAATCATCCTACACTTTTGATGTTTTCCTATTCAAACAAATGGAATCTAATAAAACTGTGGAATGTGAAATGTAATCATGGGCAGACAAACAAAATGTAAGCCAGTCTCTCCTGTCCCTATTCTGCTGGTGTTTGTCATGTTCGTGATTGTTTTGGGTAGGAGTGCAAAGACTCAATTTAAGAACAAGGTGAGTGTGTCATGTCCATACCTTAGTAATCAAAGGAACTTTTCACACCAAACAAGCTATGATATGTGTATCAGAATTGCTCCTAACACAGTAAATTATGATGTTCTAAGAAGCATGAACAAAGATGGAAACACTATGTCCTTTCTTACAGCAGTTCTATTAGTGAACTACATACAATGAAATGGCTTCTTTTTATTTTTTAAAGATAGATTTTAAAAGATAGCTGTAAGAAGAATATGATTAATGGAGCTATTATATTTGTATTCTTATTCTAAAGTAACTGGGTGATTCAGTAAATGTTCTTATTGGTAAATCACATATAAAAATTATCTCTGACATTCCAAAATCTCTTGGCTTCTAGTTTCTACAAAAGTCTGCTTTACCAAACATCAGTCCATCACATCTTCACATTTATGTGTGTATATAATTATAATATGTAAGCACACACAAACTTCCCAGATTTCTGAAGTAGTAGATAATTTTATTCATATTTTAGAGATTTACAAATGGAAGTTAAGAAAATATGGGTCATTTACCATGTTTTAAAACTGAGAGAAAAAAACAATTTAGGTTTGCAAATAATAGAGACAAGGAGCCAACATTTTATTCATACTCTGTGAAGAACAATTTGTGGCACCTTGAGCAGTGCCTTTAGTTCCAAAGTTCAGTATTTTTGACTGCAAAATGTGGTTGAGTCCTAAATTTGCCTCAGGGGTTACAGGAAGGGTTATCTTCAGCAATCCAAGTGAGCTGCTTTCCTTCCTTAACGTATATGAATAAGTGTTCATGTTCACGGGTGGTCATAGCCATTTTCTTCTCCATTCTCTGTACAGTTTATCAATTGGTTTGAAGCATCTATCCATTGCTTGTTTGGTCTCTCAAGCTCTAATTTTATTTTGGAGCTTTAGTAGTTTGAATGATCTGATAAACTGTGACTGTTTTTCAATGATCAAATTACTACAGCAGTATGAGACATTTTATTAGTTACCATCTATTTTCAATAAAAAAGCTGACTACAAACAGAAGCACACATAGTCAAATGTCCATAGCGTAAGTACACTACATCATTTATTTTCTCTTTCAAAATAGAGACTTTAACAGACTAAAAAGAAAACTCTTAGTCTGTTACTTACCCTGTAACATTTCCTCTGACTGTCCTTTCACCTAGGAATAGAAGGAAGGGAGAAGGGAGCATGAGGTTTGATTGTATCAAAGTGTCTCAGAAAATAAGAGCCAAGGATCCTCATATGTCTTCTATGAGGATAAACTCAATCCTTAGCTAACTTAGCTTAACAGACTGTCTTCTTGCTCTAAACTAGTGAGGAGTGTAGCAGCACACATATTTATGAGGCTGGGAAAACATTTTTAAGTTTATTTTGTGCCCAGATTAGCTATTGCTGGTCTAATGAATGCACTATAAAACCTAAAGGAAGAAATTTGTTGATAGTAGGAAAGATTAAGTGTTGCAATATGCTGTATTAAAAGTAGTTACAGTTATTTGGGCTAATTATTTTTATATATTATTTGGCATTTATTTTTCCATATTTATCTTACATTTTCAAAGTGAATTCACATGCCTATATCATTTGTAGAAATGAGAGTGTAAAATAAAATGCATGTTTTTTATAGCAATTTCAACCAAGTTCAAGCCTGCTGACATTACCCTGTCTTAATCAAGAAAGAATTAAAATAATCACATTTAAAAATGTCGTTATACTGATGTCTTTATATAATGTATAAATAAGTCCTGGGATAATTGAAGAAATTAGTTTACATAGATTTTTTTTAATTTGAAATGCTAAAATGTCAGTGACTAGGGAAGGTTGCTGTGGGTGGGAATAACTTCGTAAGTAGTGAAAAACTTGTTAGTCTATAATTAATTGGCAGTGTCGGAAAAAACTTTTGCAAGAGATCATTATTGTCTGTACTTCAAAGAAGTCAAATTAGTTGCCAATAGATTATAAAGTCACTGTTCGTTTGTCAAATCTGAAATGTATTTCCATCTCCAATGTACTTTGAACTAAAAGTGGAACCACCCTCTTATCTGGTCATTAACACCAAGTGAGATTTGAACCTCCGATTTCCAGACCAAAAAGGGAAGAACAGAAAAACATGAGTGAAAGGGGAGTTTGTTCTGAAGCAATGTTAATGGAGACTCTGCTATGATTTATATCATCCCCTTTTTAAAAATTAGGTATATTTTTATTTACATTTCAAATGTTGTCCCCTTTCCTGGTCTCCCCCCAACTTCCCGAAAGTCCCATAAGCCCTATCCCCTCCCCTGTTCCCCAATCAACCCTCTCCTGCTTCCTTGTCCTGGTATTCCTCTACACTGCAGCATCCAGCCTTTCCAGGACCAAGGGCCTCTCCTCCCTTTGGTGTCTAACAAGGCCATCCTCTGCTGCCTATGTGTCTGGAGCCATGGGTAAAACTATGTGTACACTTTGGTTGACAGTTTTGTCCTTAGGAGCTCTGGGAGTACTGCGTGGCTCCTTCTATGACTCTGCAAACCCCTTCAGCTCCTTGGGTACTTTCTCTAGCTCCTCCATTGGGGACTCTGTGCTCAGTTCAGTGGCTGGCTGAGAGTGTCCCCGTCTGTATTTGTCATGCACTAGTAGAGCCTCTCAACTATATTTGGCTCTGGTCAGCAAGCACTTGTGGGCATCAATAATAGTGTCTGGCTTTTGTAACAGTACATGAGACAGATCCCTAGGTTGGGTAGACTCTGGATGATATTTCTGCCAGACTCTGACACTTTGTCTCTGTATCTCATTCTGTGGGAATTTTGTTCCCCCTTCTAAGAAGGACCAGAGTATCCATACTTTGTTCTTCCTCCTTCATGGGCATCATTTGATATGTGATATGAGTCTTGGGTATTCCAAACTTCTGGGCTAATATCCCCATGTGTGTTTTTTTGTGATTGGGTTACCTCACTCAGGACGATATTTTCCAGTTCCATCTATTTGCCTAAGAATATCATGAATTCATTGTTTTTAATAGCTGAGTAGTATTCCGTTGTGCAAATATACCACATTTTCTATATCCATTCCTCCATTGAGGGACATCTGGGTTCTTTCCAGCTTCTGGCTATAATAAATAGGACTGCTATTAACATAGTGGAGCATGAGTCCTTATAACATGCTGGAGAATCCTCTGGGTATATGCCCAGAAGTGGAATAGCAGGGTCCTCCAGTAGTATTATGCCCAGGTTTCTGAGGAACGGACAAACTGATTTGCAGAGTGGTTGTACCAGCAATGGAGGAATGTTCGTCTTTCTCCATATCCTCTCCAGCACCTGCTGTTTCCTGAGTTTTTGATCTTAGCCATTCTGACTGGTGTGAGGTGAAATCTCAGTGTTGTTTTGATTTGCATTTCCCTAATGACTAATGATTTTGAACATCTCTTTAGGTGCTTCTCAGCCATTCAATATTCCTCAGGTGAAAATTCTTTGTTTAGCTCTGTACCCCACTTTTTAATAGGTTTATTTGGTTCTCTGGGGTCTAACTTCTTGAGTTCCATGTATATATTGTATATTAGCCCTCTGTTAGATGTAGGGTTGGTGAAGATCTTTTCCCAATTTTTTGGTTGCCATTTTGCCCTATTAAAAGTATCCTTTAGGCACCAGGGAGCCAGGAGACTCTATAGCCTTCTGTGCATAGACAGCCAGGAGGGAGTGATCTCCCAGCAAGCTTTCACTTTTGATTGCAGAGGTGAGATCTCTGTCTTCTCTCTGGAGGGGACTCAGCTAAGAACACACAGGGCCTAAGAGCAGTGGAACAGCTGGACCGGAAGTCTTCCCACCTGCAGCCATTTGCACCTGGGAGCCTGGAAACTCCACAGCCTTCTATGCATAGCCCCCGCAGGAGAGAGTGATCTCCTAGCAGTGCTTTCACTTTTGAGCTCAGAGTAGTAAGGACACAGCCTTGCACAGGATGCCCTT
The DNA here is from genome assembly GCA_964023405.1 of Apodemus agrarius. Taxonomy (NCBI): domain Eukaryota; kingdom Metazoa; phylum Chordata; class Mammalia; order Rodentia; family Muridae; genus Apodemus; species Apodemus agrarius. The sequence goes on along the minus strand of OZ030007.1, from coordinate 162,970,848 downwards.
GCATTTGGAGTGTAGATGTTTAGAACTGGTAGTTCTTCTTGGTAGATTTTTTTTAATGAGTATACTGTCCTTTTGTGTCTTTTTTGATGACTTTTGGCTGAAAGTCAATTTTATCCAATATTAGAATGGCTACTCCGGATTGTTTCCTGGGACCATTTGCTTAGATAATTGTTTTCCAGCCTTTTACTCTGATGTGGTGTTTGTCTTTGACACTGAGGTGCATTTCCTGTATGCAGCAAATTGCTGGGTCCTGTTTACATATCCTGTCTGACAGTGTATGTCTTTTTATTGGGGAATTGAATTTATTGATTTTAAGAGATATTAAAAAATAGTTACTGTTGCTTCCTGTTATTTTTGATGTTATTTTTATGTTTCTGTGATTATCTTCCTTTTTTTTTTCTGAGTCAGGGTTTCTCTGTGTAGCCCTGGCTGTCCTGGAACTCATTCTGTAGACCAGGCTGGCCTCGAACTCAGAAATTCGCCTGCCTCTGCCTCCCAGGTGCTGGGATTACAGGCGTGCGCCACCACACCCGGCTTTCCTTTGGGTTTTTTGAAAGATTACCATCTTGCTTTTTCTAGGGTGTAGTTGCCCTCCTTATATAGACATTTTTCCATCTACTATTCTTTGTAGGGCTGGATTTGTGGAAATATGTTGTGTAAATTTGGTTTTATCATAGAATATCTTGGTTTCTCCATCTATGATGATTGAGAATTTTGCATAGTAGTGTAGGCTAGCATTTCTGTTTTCTTAGGTTCCGTATGAGATCTACCCAGGATATTCTTGCTTTCATGGTCTCTGGTGAGAAGTCTGTAATTCTGATAGGTCTTCTTTTATATGTTACTTTGCCTTTTTCTCTTACTGCTTTTAACATTTTTTTCTTTGTTTTGTACATTTGGTTCTTTGATTATTATGTGACACGAGGAATTTCTGTCCAGTCAGTTTGGGGTTCTGCAGGCTTCTTGTATGTTCATGGGCATCAATCTCTTTAGGTTAGGGAAGTTTCCTTCTATAATTTTGTTGAAGATATTTACAGGCCCTTTAGTTTGTAAATCTTCGCTCTCTTCTATACCTATAATCCTTAGGTTTGGTCTTCTCATTGTGTCCTGGATTTCCTGGATGTTTTGGGTTACAAGCTTTTTGAATTTTGCATTTTCTTTGATTGTTGAGTCAATTCTTTCTGTGGTATCTTCAGTGCCTGAGAATCTTTCTTCTATCTCTTGTATTCTGTTGTTGATATTTACATCTATGACTCCTGATTTCTTTTCAAGGTTTTCTATCTCCAGAGTCGTCTCCCTTTTTGATTTCTTAGTTGTTTCTACTTTGGTTTTTAGATCCTGGATGGTTTTGTTCAGTTCCTTCACTTGTTTGTGTTTTCCTTTAAGTGATTTTTGTGTTTACTCTTTAGGGGCTTCTACCTGTTGACCCATGTTCTACTATATTTCTTTAAGGGATTTTTATGTTTCCTTTTTAAGGGCTTCTACCTGTTGACTCATGTTTTCCTGTACTTCTTTAAAGGGGTTATTTATGTACCTTCTCGAATTCTTCTACCAGCACCATGAGTTATGATTTTAAATCCAATCCTTTTCTGGTGTGTTGGGGGTATTAGTATTTGCTGTTGTGGGAGAACTTGGTTTAGATGATGCCATGTTGCCTTGGTTTCTGCTGGTAATGTTCTTGAGTTTGCCTTTTTCCATCTTGTCATCTCTAGTGTTAGCTGGTGTTGCTGTCTCTGACTGTGGCTTATCTGTCATGGAAGCCTGTGTATCTGTGCTCCTGGCAGACCCATTCTCTTTGTGTACACTGGTATGTAGGTACTTATTTGAAACCATACAAACCTGTCTCTTGTTGTATTTGGGTATGTAGCTCTGTGATTCAGATCAACTCTGGGTCCAGGCAGAAATTGGAAGACTCCTGTCCTAGGCTGCTCCTAGGCTCTTGTGTCCTCAGCATTTCTGGCTATTTCCTCTGAGCAGCAGGGGTGGTCCCACCGTGTTGTCTGGCCTCTCTCTACTTCTGAGTGGTAAGCTACCTCCATGTGTCACTTGGACACGGTGAATGGTGGCAGAGTGTGATCCCAAGCCTGAGACAGAAACTGGAAGACTTCTGCCAGAGGGTTCTTGGCGTGATCCTCTGATTGGGGGGTGGTTCTTGGCAGGGGTGGTTCTACCTGTGCAGTCAGGCATCTCTGCACTCCTGGGTCATTATGATTTCTCCCTGCGTCACTTGGGAATGGCGTGCTGTGCCAGAGGATTGATTTATAGCATCCTTATTCTCTATCTCTACATGTATACATTAACAGATTAATCTTAATTAAAACCCAAGACCCTCGTCTTCACTCACTGCCTTGATCAATGTTCATAGAAAGCATGAAATGGAGCATGGGACTCTTTCCTCCTCTGGTAGAGACTTACAGGGTCTGAGAGCGTTAAATGCTGCCTTGTCCTGATTCTTCAAGTTGGTTTCTTCCTATCATTAGGCATGCTTATCATTTCCTAAGACTACTAAGTATAAATTTGCTATCTGTCCATTATATTTAGTAATGCATCATAGCATGATGCTATCATTAACAGCAAAATAACAATGGAAGTATGAATGTAAAAACTCCATATGGTCAGATACTGGCAGGACAAGTATATGTTGCTGAGTGTATGGTGGGCATTCAATTTATATATCATTTTTTTCCTCTCTGACTTACAAATAATATAATTGGAGAAAAATGAAGATGGACCAGGAATGTACTTTTTTGTGGTAGATACTTGACTCATATCTCAATCACTTTTTTCAGTGATCCATAGCCAACATTGTGAGTTCATAATTGAGAACTAGAGTACCAAGACTTACTGAATGAACACCAGATAAACCTTATGAATGAACAGCTTTCTACTCATTAGCATCCAAATAAAATAAATGATGTTATTATTGCAAAAATATATATCATTCATACAGATAAATGATATCTAGGGATATGTAATTTATTAGTTTTTTTTCAACCACAACTTAGTCATTTGTTATTCTCTCTAATCATTTTCCAGGTTTTATCCTGATTTTTTTCCTAGCTTTACCAATTTCCAGACTGCAGGATGTTTTTACATCTTTTTTTCTGTTTGCTAGCTCCTGCAAATTTCTTGTGGCTATAGCTGCTTCACACTGATAATTACATTCCACCCTCATGAGCAGCTGCTCCATGCTGTGCCCTTCCACCCATTGATTACCTGATTGCTTAAATTTCCCACTTTGCTGTAAGTCTCTAACATGTCATGTGTGCTTTAAGAAACATTCCCTTTATATCCTTCTCTGGCACTTCGATCCTTTCAATTCATGGCAGCCTAGATTTAGTGTAGGATTCTCACTGTGTGCACTGAGTGTTTGATTACAAGAATGAGGAAGAAATATGTAGGCAAGGTGACAGCAAACAGCAGCAATAGGAAGTCTGAACTTGAGCTTTTGCTGCTTGGAGCTGTCATGGATAGATTTTTCATTTCATATCCATTTCTAACTGTAGAGTAAAGCAGCTTGGAAGCCTTGATTAACTGAAACCACTGTGGATGTCAGCTCCCAGGTAGTGATTTTGGCAGCTATTTTGAATTTATCCACGTCAGTAGCTGTAATTGCAAGCTTCTTTCCTGTTAATTCCTCAAGTTGTCTCTCTTCATCCCTGCTGTGAAATTTTGTCCCTCTCCCAAACAAAATATGTTTTTTTCTCCTGATACGAAAAGCACACTCATTAATTTCTCACTTAGTGATGATTCATTAATCATAGAAGGGCATGTGAGCTGCAGTAAAAGCAACTCCTTTAATTTAATTTAATTTAACAAACATTTATTGAGTGTTTAATGTGCACAGCAAAGCACTAAGCATAAGACCCAAAGAGACCCAGTTTGGGTGATATGTAAATTATTCCTTCATCAGAGTAAATGTTTAATAAACTTTTCTGAATCAAATCTAATTGGCAAGGAATTTATTATGCTTTCAAGTTCAGATAATAATTCTAACATAAAATATTTAGTAATAGGCATAAAGCAATAAAGTTGGATTATTTCCATAGAGACTAGATAACCTCTTTGGTGGGAGTAAGCAACTCATTTACAGTTCTTATTCTAGAAATCAGTGACAGGTCAAGAATTAAATCCTGCAAAACCTATTCCCTCCTTTTGTGTTCTTTACTTTCTCTTCATTACACTATGCAGAGCTCTGAAGGGTTTTATAATCAGGGAAATGTTTAGCAAAATAATGTTGAGTAAAACTTGGTTACAGTGTGAACTATTCCTTTAAATTCATCATCACATGAGAGTAAAATTGGAGGGAGTTAGATGATGAAACCTGTAATGCTAGGGAAAATCAAATGCTAGTGAAGACAATAACCTGAGGCAATCCTCCCCAGTTGATCATTCCCAGGTAATCCTACCCATGGAGGAGCACACCAATTGCTGTCCAGTTGGAAACACTTAGAATTGAAAGCACTTACAAAAGAAACATATGAATTGAGCAGGCTAAACTTAGGAATCTATATGTATATTGTTGCGATTATAAAAAGATAAAGAAATATAAGAATATGTTCTATGGGGATGTGGTGAGGTGTGGGAGAAGGGGATGTCTTGGCAGGCTTATGCCAAGGCATCCATCCCCTTCCCTTTGAGTGATCAGTCACATGATGGGATAGCATGGAATAAAGTTTATTTAGGGCACGGGGAAGGGAGTTAAGGGAGTAGTAAAAGCAGCGAAAGGTAGAGAGGGGAGAGAAAAGAAGGAGAAGCTAGCCATGAACACATGGAGAGAGGGGGAAGGAAATGGGAAAAGATGGAGAGCAAGGGGACAAGAGGCAAGAGAGCAAGAGTAAGAGGGAGCTTTTGGGCTAATATCCACTCATCAGTGAGTCCATACCATCTGTGTGCTATTGTGATTGGGTTGCCTCACTCAGGATGACACTTTCTAGTTCCATTCATTTGCCTAAGAATTTCATGAATTCATTGTTTTTAATAACTGAATAGTACTCCATTGTACAAATATATACCACAATTTCTTTATCCATTTCTCTTTTAAAAGACATCTGGGTTCTTTCCAGCTTCTGGCTTTTATAAATAAGGCTGCTATGAACATAGTTGAGCATGTGTCCTTATTACAAGTTGAGTATCTTTTGGGTATATGCCCAGAAGTGGTATAGCTGGGTCCTCAAGTAGTACAATTTTCTGAGAAACCACCAATCTGATTTCCAGAGTGGTTGTACCAGCTTGCAATCCCACCAGCAGTGGAGAAATGTTCCTCTTTCTCCACATCCTCTCCAGCATCTGCTCTCCCTTGAGTTTTTCATCTTAGCCATTCTGACTGGTATAAGGTGAAATCTCCGGGTTATTTTGATTTGCATATCCCTGATAACTAAGAATGCTGAACATTTCTTTAGTTGCTTCAGAGCCATTCGAGTTTTCCCAGTTGAAAATTCTTTGTTTAGCTCTGTACCCCATTTTTTAAATAGGGTTATTTGACACTTTGGAGTCTAACTTCTTGAGGTCTTTGTATACATTGGATATTAATCCTCTATCAGATGTAGGATAAGTAATGATCTTTTCCCAATCTGTTGTTTGCAGTTTTGTTCTATTGACAGTGTCCTTTGGATTACAGAAACTTTGCAGTTTTATGAGGTCCCATTTGTCAATTCTTGCTCTTAGAGCATAAACCATTGGTGTTCTATTCAGGAAAATTTCCCCTATGCCCATGTGTTCAAAGTTCTTCCCTACTTTCTCCTCTATAAGCTTCAGTGTATCTAGTTTTATGTGGAGGTCCTTGATCCACTTGGACTTGAGCTTTGTACAAGGAGATAGGAGTGGGTCAATTTGCATTTTTCTGCATGCTGACCTCCAGTTGATCCTCTGCTAAATATCTTAAGTTATCCATTAGTATGTTGACCCTGCTATTGTAGCCTGACTGGCTACTGCAAAGGGGTGGGGATTGCCATGGGATATTTGCTTAAGTGGAATTTGTGGTTTTCTTTCTGGAATTGGAGTTTTGCCTCTGGTATCTCACAAAATGGAGTTTCTTCAAAAGCTGAGTTGGTTGTAAGTGGTCCCAGCACACTGTGGTTAACCCACCCATGGGTAGGTGATTGTAGATTGTATAAGAAAGCAGACTGAGCAAGCCATGAGGAACAAGCAGTTAAGTAGCATTCTTCTATGGCCTCTGCTTCAGCTCTATCATGTAAGTTTCTGCCTTGAGGTTTCTCAGTAATGGACTACAACTGTAAGCTGAATATACTCTTTGCTTCCCAACACTGCTTTTGGTCACAGTGTTTATTACAGCAATAGAAAACAAATATAGACATGGGTAGAATAATTTCTTTATTTTCCTATTTAAAGTGAATAGGAGTTTGTTATTATGTAATCATGAAACTAACTGCCTAATATGTATATGTTTTTGTGCATAAAGAGAAGGATGTGCGAACAATTTGAAAGATATTATTTACAATATAACTTTTGAGAGTTGTAGATGCATAAGATTATTGAAACTTTCTATTATGCTGTAGAATAAATGATTATGATTGTAATTTCATGTAAAAGAAATGTAATTCTATAAGCATTAAATGATTTTCTTAGCATAATCGTTTTTGATAACACCTGCAAAGGTCTAGTCAACTGTTTAGCAAATAAATTGCAAATGGTATTCTTCTAGACATTGGCCTAGACATAGAGCAAATAATTTATATATTTCTTTTAGATTTTGAGGGAAATTATTGACATAGACAAATTTATTCTAAAAAACAAGTATAAATATCTACAGTATACAGAAAGCCATACCAAACTGTTATTAATATAATTCCCAAATTTGACATTTTATTTTTTATCAGAGATGGCTAATTGTATCAAATGCTTGATTATGTTTTAAAAATTTATATGTAGTAACATTTCTGTTTAAAATATTTTAATTAAGACATATGAATTATAATAGGAAATGAAGTATGCTAAAATATATTTTACATACAGTCCATTTAACAATTGAAAAATAAAAAAAATTAATTTATGGTTTATTAATTAATTCACAGCTACTACAAACATAGCCTCATTAATTATTGCAATTATTATTGCCATGTTTTGGTTGGTTAGCAGTAGAATGTTGGTAAATATTTATTAACTCAATCTCTAAGGAAAAGGATACTGATTCATATTCTTTGTCGATTTCTGTTGTGTAAATAGTTTCCAGTTAAGCCAGCTTCAACAGATTTATGTGATCTGACTGAACACAAAGTTAAGCAGAGAGGCTCTTGCAATTTCTACAGGTCAAGCCTAGCAGTCCATTGTATGATTCTTTTTTTCATGGTGTTTAGCAATATTTGCTGCTTTAATTGTTAATAATTTTAATAAATCAGTAAAACAAAGCAGCAAGTAAAAGACAGATCTTTATTTATTCACTATGAATCTCCTCAAGCAGTTGCAGATAATAGTGTTCAGATTTGCTGTTTTGTACTAGGCCTGCCATTGTCAAAAAATTCCAGACATACATAGAACTTTCCAGAGAGTGTTTCATCTCTTCTCACGGTTGCTCTAGCACAAATCTTAAATGTGGGTGTATTGAAAGAATATAGAAACAAGGAAGCATCTGAGCTTGCTTTACTGGATGAATCTGCCCATCTATTGCTGCTGTTGCTACCCATTTTATGTGGATATTTGGAAATTTTCCAGATACACCATAGATTCAGTTTTTGAAAATTTCTGAAGGAGTCTCACACAGATTTCCTTAGAAAAAAAGATGAAAGTGGCCTTGACTCTAGTCAACCACTTCCTCCCATGCTTCGGCAAGAAATAAGACTCAGAAAATTACACAAAAGGAAGCCATGAAAGTGGGAGAGGGACCTGCCGAAAAGAAGCATTTTGGTGTGGAGGTGATGAAGGAGTGATGGTGACTACAGTTTACATCAGGATCTGATGACCATCAAACAGAAAGCTAATACATAGAAAAGACAGAATATCTTACAAGTTAGAGAATAAAATAATAAAACAGTAATTTTGATTTAATGAAAGTGTAACTTAAAACTATTTGATTAAGTAAGTGATACTGTAAGAAATATAAGAAAAAAATTGCACATCATTCATAGTAACTTCAGTTAAAATTCTGTTTCTTGGATTTCAATTTCCATTTATTCTCTCTTTTAGTGTCTAGTAGTTGGGGATATCTCAGTGCTTTCAAAGAATAATTATAAGCAAATAGTTCTTGGATCAAGTAAAGTCACCTGTCATTTTGAACCTTAAAGTTACATTCTTTCATTGATGGGTCCTTCAGAAATATTACTACCAGAAAGATTATAAAAAGTATTTTTGACTGCATTAGTGTGACCCAATGAATCTTTGGATTTCCTTGGTGTTTGTTCTTATATCACTCATTCCATTTCTGATTTTGTTAATTTCTATATTCTCTCTATGCCTTTTAGTTACTTTGAATGAGTGTTTATCTTGTTTATTTTTCTTAAGGACCAACTCTCCTGTTTCATTGATTCTTTGAATTGTTCTTTTTTATTCTAATTGGTTTCAGAACTGTTTTATTTCCTGCCATCTACTGCTTTTGCAGTGTGTTTGTTTCTTTTTGATCTAGAGCTTTATGTGTGCTGTTAGGTTTCTAGTATGAGGTTGCTCCAATTTTTTTAATGAAGACTCTTAGTACTATGAACATTCCTCTTAGCATAGGTTGCATTTTGTCCAATAAGTCAGGGTATATTGGGCATTCATTATCATTGTGTTCTAGGAAGTCATTAATATATTTTTGAATTGACCCAGTAGTAATTTAGTAAAGAGATGTTCAGTTTTCATGAATTTGTAGGCATTCTGTTGTATCTGTTGCTATTGAAATCCTGCTTTCATCCATGCTGGTCTGATAACACTTGATCTTTTGAAACTTGCTTTGTGGCTGAATATGTGGTAAATTTGGGGGAAAGCTTTATGAGGTGCTGAGAAGAAAGTATATTGTTTTATATTTGGGTGATATCTTCTGTAGATATCTGTTAAATCCATTTGGTCCATAATATCTCTTAGTGCCATTATTTCTCTAGATTTTGTAAGACAATCTGTTCATTAGTAAGAGTAGGGTTTTAAAGTGCCCAACTATTAGTATGTGAGGTTCACTGTGTGATGTAAGCCTCAGTAATGTTTATTTTACATATTTGTGGTTGCTCTTGTGTTTAAGCTTAGATTTCAGAATTGAGATGTTATCTCAGGATAGTGAATTATTCTTGGATTAGGATAGAGTGTCCTTCCCCATGTTCTTTGATTAATTTTAGTTGAAAGTCTATTTTGTTAGATATTTGAATGACTAAACCAGCTTACTTCTTGAATCGATTTGTTTTGAAAACCATTTTCAAGCCTTTACTCTGAGGTAATGTTTATCTTCAATATTGAGGTGTGTTTCATGTATTTAGCAGAAGATGGAACCTGCTTTTGCATCCATTGTATAATCCTGGGACTTTTTATTGGGGAACTGAATCCATAGATATTGAGGGATATTCATGTCCAATGATTGTTAATTCTTCTTATTTTGCTGCTGCTGCTGCTGCTGCTGCTGCTGCTGTTGTTGTTGTTGTTGTTGTTGTTGTTTTTGGCAGTGGCAGTGCTGTTGGTTTGTGTATATTTTTGTTGTTTTTATTTCTTTAAGGAATTTATGCATTTTCTGTTTAAACACCTTATCATCTTCATAAAGTTTGTTTAAAGGTCATTTTCTTGTGTTGGAATATTCAGGGTTGCTGTAGCAGGATAGCTGGCCTTGATAGTGACATATTACCTAGACTATTGTTGATTGTATTTTGAAATTGGCATCTAGGCATGTGGATTTGGGATGAATATAGGTCTAGTTGCTTATTTCTGAATTTATCTTTGTTGGGTACATATTTTGTTCCTTGGTTTCTGGTTCTTCTATGGTCTTCTGATCTTTGTGGTCTGCATTTCTTGTGGCCATTGTGACCTCTTGTCTAGGATGGAGTCTCATGATTGAGACTGAGTGGGGGCTAGTGTGGTCTTTGCTTCAGCAAGGTGACTCTATTTTTCTGTCATTGCCTTCACCTAAGAGTCTCTGTAGAGGTATGTACATGGTAGTGGAGGCTGGAAGTTGGTGGGAAATGATTTCAGGGACTTGGATCTTTGGGATCCCAGGGAAAGTGGGCCTTTTACTTGTTTTGACTGTTGTGGCCTGCATCTGACTAGCAGATATCCAATGGAAAGCAAAACATCTTCAATAAATGATGCTTGTCTAACTGGATGTCTGCATGAAAAAGAATGCAAATAGATCCCTATCTATCACCTTGCATAAAACTAAAGTACAAGTGGATCAACAACTTCAACTGGATATCCTAAATCTGATAGAAGTGAAAGTTGGGAATGGCCTTTAACACATTAGCATAGGTGATAACTTCCTGAACAACAGCTCAGGGACTAAGATCAACAATTTATAAATCGGACCTAATGAAACTAAAAATCTTCTGTAAGATAAAGGACGCCATCAAAAGGACAAAATGGCAGCATATAGAATAGGAAGATATATTCACCACCCATACATCTGATAGAGGTGCATTATCCAGAATATATAAGGAACTCAATAAACTAGACATCAACAAACCAAAAAATCCAGTTAAAAATGGGGAACAGATCTAAACTGTGAAAGAAAAAAAAGAAATGTTCAAGATTCTTAGCAATTAGGAATCAAAACAACCCTGAGATTTTACCTTACCCTTGTCAAAATCTCTAAGATCTAAAATACAAGTGACAGCTAATTGTGGTGAAGATATGGAAGAAAGAGGAAAACTCCTCCATCACTGTTGAGAATGCAAAGTTATACAACAGACCCTAGAACTTAACACATTGTGAATAGATCTACCTCAAACCCAAATATAACTGGCAAGAAAAAATATCACTGAATGATTTCTTATGATATTGGGCTGTGCTTATAGACCAGAACCTACCAAAATCACCATTAGAAGGCGTCATCTAGCAACTGATGGGAATAGATGTAGAGACCTACAATGAAACATTAGGAGGAACTCTGAGAATCCTGTGGAAGAGAGAAAAGAAGGGTTGTAGAGCCAGAAGAGTCAAGGACTCTACAATCAATCCTATCAATTCAACTAATCAGAATTCATGGGGGCTCACAGACACTGAACTTATAATTAGAGAGGCTGCATTTGTCTCACCTAGGTCCTTTTCATATATGTTATAATTGTGCAACTTGGTTTTGTTCCAAGACTTTTAATTGTGGGAGCAGAGGCTGCCTCTGACTATTTTGCCTGCTTTTGGGACCCTCTTCCTCTGGATTGCCTTATCCAGCCTTAATATGAGGGGAAGTGCCTAGTCTTATTGCAACTTGTTATGCCATGTTTGGTTGATATCCCTGGATGCCTGCCCTTTTCTGAAGTGAAATGTTGCAAGAGCAGATGGAGGAGAGAAGATGGGGGAGGGACTAGGCGGAGGGGAGGGAGAGAAGACTGTGGTCAGAATGCAGGAGAGAAGAGTAAATCTTAATAATGTTCCAAAACAGTAGGACAGCAAAATAAAAAATGTCCGTTGTCTCTTAAAAATTACATAAATAGATAAATGTTAGATTGAACATGCAAAAGATGGAAAACTTCTCACCTATATTTTTTTGTACTAGAAATTAAGAACAATAAAAGGAAAAAATGCTTTGTCAATCAACGAGTTCATAGCCTAAAGGCAATAAAAAGCATACATGGCAATATATACTATTAATGGGTTATTACAGGGCAGTGGTGGTTCAGAGCTTGTGGCAGTGGCCAAACAATGATTGGTCTTACATGGGGTTGGGACATATTATATGAGAGAAAAATAAATGAAAAGAATGAATAAAAATAAATAAATAAATAATAAATAAATAACTAAATAAGTATTGTTGCTCTATATTGTGTTGCTAAGATAAACACATACCCAAAAATAACTTGAGGAGGAAAGGCTTTATTTTATTTTGTACTTTCAGATTAAGGTTCATCACTGAAAAGTCAGGGCAAGAACCTAAGACAGGACTATGGAGGCAGGAATCCTGAAGGCAGTCTGGTGACTGGCCTGTTTCCTGTCTCTTTACAGATTGCTTGCTTATATAATGCAAGCTTGCCTGCCTAGGAATAGTGATAGCTGCATGAACTGTGCCCTCCTCTAGCACTTATCACTCACAATAGTTGCTTGAAGACATGCTGTAGGCCAGTTTAATAGAGAAAATTCTTCAGTTGTAATTACTATTCCCAGGTTACTCTGATTTCTGACAAGTTTATGACAAAAATACATAGGTATACCATATACATCAGCAACATTTTTAACCTATTTTGGTTGGAATTCTGGATGAGTTTATAGTTTCTTTAACTATGTTCGGTTAAACAAAAGCTAATTTTAACTAATCATTGTATAACTTTTATAACTTACAGAAGCTAATTGTGATTTTCAATCCTAAGTAATCATGGGTCCTACTCTGTCAGAAAATTAACAGTTTTAAGAAGATGAACAATGAAAGCCACTGTGAGGCCTGTAGCCTGAGGGTGTTGGTTCCCCATGTTCTTTTCTACATCAAATACCCACTTGTGACATAGAATAATAGAAGAGATTGGAAGCTCAGCAGGGGAATTTAAATTATAAAATTGTATCCTTTCATGTCCCAAAGGGTTGTGAAAGCCTTATTCACCCATGTGTTTCAGGGTTATTTATAAATAAACAACTCTGTGGTTTCTTTGTTCTCATCATTGGTGTGATACAAACAGTCCTAATGGTTTTTGATCTTGGTTTATTAATAAGTCTTTTGTCACTTTGTTCATCGTGAGAGTATCATTTATCCTGGTACAGCCTAGTTGTATGAAATTTGCAGAGGGACATAATTAGACTAATACAGAATCCTCATTTTTAAATTACAGTAGCCAATCTCTTCAATTTCTTCAAGATAAGACCAAAGAAGGGAAACAACTCACTATCCACAAGCTACTTTGGATGACGAAAAACCATAACCACACAGCATGAACATGCTCTGAATTCCATTTACTCAGTTACATATTGGAGCATTGAGTGAGTTGGTTTTTCAAAAATCAATATATTGCAATTTTCATGATGCAGGCCATAATCTCTTTCACAGAGCCTCTGCTGTTCTCTTTCTGGTGACTACACCTTTCTAGATGGCCTTTTGGGTTGAAGTCTATGACAATGTTTTCCCACCTGTCTCTTTTATTCATCTCTACTGGACTCTTGTGCTTGCTTCAACTGAGAAAGTTGTGGGCTTGCAAGTCAGAATTCTCTGCCTTTTTCTTTGTAGTGAAATACATGTCCCACAGGTAGTCTTTTGCCTTTTGAACTCTGTCATGAGTCAGATACAAACTCGCTAATCTTCAGAGGAGTAAGCAAACTTTAAAATTATTTTCACTGACTATGGGACAAGTAAGCATCCTCTTGTCTTTCCTTATGGAAAGGTAATTCTTTCTAACATTGTTCTGTCAAGCTTTCCATACATACCCAATAGGCTAGAATCGGTCTATTGTTAATACCAATAGAACTCTTTTCCCAAATGATTAGCTGCATACTCTAGGGCAACTGAGCAACTGATCACCATTGTCAGCTCCCCTGAAGACACCACCACTTAAAGGCATCCCAGGAGCTCCTCTCTACATAGGGCAACTGTGAAACTGACACCACATTCTGAAGACCTCCAAGGGGCTCTGTAGCATGCTAGACAACTGACTCAACAGACTGAAAGCCTCCTGGGAGTTCTGCTACACACAGGGAAACAGAAACCACAATCAGTATGCCCCCTTGGAGAACATTTTCACACAGGGCAACAGCTTGAGTATTCCTCTGAAGACCAAACAGTCTGAAGGCCTCCCAGAAGATCTACTGCGGCAAGGGCAACTGATCAGCAGCTTCTCTGCCGTTCTGAAGAGCTAACAGTAGGAAGGCCCCACAGGTGATCAGCTACAGCCTGGGCCACATGCCCACCAAGAGACCTGCAGCAAACCAGGAAAAAAATGGGGCAGACTCCAACGGGAGTCACTCAGACTAGCCAGCACCAGGAATAACCAGATGGTGTGAGGCAAGTACAAAACCATAAGCAACTGAAGCCAATATACATGGGCAACATCAGAACCCAGCTTTCCCACCACAGAGAGCCATGAATGCAACAAAACATCAAACATCAGGAAGCTGACCTAAAATCCTGTCTCATGAAGATTATAGAGTCCTGTAAGGAAGAAATACAGGAAAACACAGGTAAACAGGTAGAAGCCCTTAAAGAGGAAACAAATGCATATCTTAAAGCAGCCCAGGAATAAAAGAAGATGTAGAAACAATAAAGCAAAAATGGAGGCAAACCTGGAAATTGAAAACCTGGGAGAGAGGTCAGGAATTACAAATGTAAGTATCACCAAAAGAATACAATAGATAGAAGAGAGAATCTCAGACATAGATGATACCTTAGAAGAGATTGACACAATTGTCAAAGAAAATTCAAAACTTTAAAAACCCCTAACCTAAAGCATCCAGAAAATTTAGGACACAATGAAAAGACCAAATTTAAGAACAATCAGAATAGAGGAGAATGAAGATTCTGAGCTCAAAGGACCTGAAAATGTCTTCAACAAAATCATAGAAGAAAACTTCCCCACCCTAAAGAAAGAGATGGCCATTAAGGTACAAGAAGCCTATAGAACACCAAATAAATGAGACCAGAAAAGAAAATCCACTCATCACATAATAATTAAAACACTAAAAGCACAAAACAAAACAAAAGAATATTAAAAGCTGAAAGGAAAATGGCCAAGTAACATAAAAGGTAGACCTATCAGAATTACACCAGACTTCTCAACAGAGGCTATAAAAGCCAGAAGAGCCTATTCAGAGGTCATGCAGTCTCTAAGAGGACACAAATGACAGCCCTGGCTACTATACCCAGCAAAACTCTGGATCAACATAGATGGAGAAACCAAAATATTCTAAGACAAAACCAAACTCAAACAGTTTCTATCACAAATGACAGCCCTGGCTACTATACCCAGCAAAACTCTGGATCAACATAGATGGAGAAACCAAAATATTCTAAGACAAAACCAAAATCAAACAGTTTCTATCTACCAATCTAATCCTACATAGGATCCTAGAAGATAAATCCTAACATAAAGAAGGTACCTGCACCAAAGAAAATACAAGATATTAAGCATCTCACAACAAAGTTCTAAAGGAGGGAACCCCCAACACATAAATCCACCTACAAAAACAAACATATTAGGAATCAACAGTCATCTCTCTTTAATATATCTCAGTATTAATGAACTCAACTCACCTATAAAAAGACATAAGCTCACAGATTGGATATGCAAACAAGATCCAGCATTTTGCTGCATAAAAGAAACACACCACAATACTAAAGACAGACACTAGCTCAGAGTAAAAGATTGGAAAATGTCTTCCAACCATATGTTCCTGGGAACCAAGAAGGTGTTGCTATCCTAATATCCAATAAAATATACTTTTAACCAAAATTTATCAAGTGTGATGAAGAAGGACAATTCATATTCATCAAGGGGAAAAACCACCAAGAGAAAGTTTAAGTCCTGACCATCTGTGTCCCAAATGCAAGAGCACCCACATTCATAAAATAAACTTTACTAAAGCTCAAAACATACATTTTACCTCATACAATGATAGTGGGAGACTTCAACACCCCACTCTCATTGATGGACAGGTCATAGAAAGAGAAACTAAACAGAGACAAAGTAAAACTAAGAGAGGTTATGAACCAAATGGATTTAACGAATATCTACAGAACATTTCACCCTAAAACAAAAGAATGCACTATCTTCTCAGCATGTCATATAATTGGCCACAAAAACACTCTAAACCAATTTAAAAAGACTGAAATAATTGCATACATTGTATCAGATCAACATGGCCTAAGGCTGGTCTTTCATACCAGCAAAAACAACACAAAGCCCACGTAAAAGTGGAACCTGAACAATTGTCTACTCAATGATAATTTGGTCAAGCAAGCAATAAAGAAAGAAATTTAAGACATCCTGGTATTTAATGAAAATATTGACACATCATATCCAAAGTTATGTTACACTATGAACCCAGTGCTAGGAGGAAAATTCATAGCACTAAGTGCCCTGGTAAAGAAACTGGAGAAATCTTACACTAGCAACTTAACAGCATATGTGAGTGCGCTAGAACAAAAAGAAGCAAACTCACCCAAGACAGTAGAAGGCAGGAAATAATCAAACTCAGGGCTGAAATCAATCAAATAGAAACAAAGAGAACAATACAAGAATCAAGGAAACCAGAAGCTGGTTCTTTGAGAGAATCAATCAGATAGATAAACCTTTAGCCAAACTAACTAAATGGCCCAGAGGCAGTATACAAATTCACAGAAACAGAAATTAAAAGGTAGACATGATAAAGAAATTTAAAAAAAATCATTAGATCCTATTATAAAAACCTGTACTCGGGGGGTATCTGCTAGGGTCTCGGAGCCAAGCAGGCAGAGTCCCGCCTAGGCTCTGTGGGACATCCCCGAGCCCTCTGGTGAGCACCAAGGCTGCTTCTGCAACCAGCTCGCCGGCCCCTGGACCAGCGGGGTAGCGGCGGGCCTCCATATTGCAACCAGGACACAGCTGGAAAGGCCCAGGATCTGTGGGACATCCCCGCCCTCGGGTGAGCACCTAAGCTGCGTTCTGCAACCAGCTCGCCGGCCCCTAGACCAGCGGTGTAGCGGCGGGCCTCCATATTGCAACCAGGACACAGCTGGAAAGGCCCAGGATCTGTGGGACATCCCCGCCCTCGGGTGAGCACCTAAGCTGCGTTCTGCAACCAGCTCGCCGGCCCCTAGACCAGCGGTGTAGCCGGCCCCTAGACCAGCGGTGTAGCGGCGGGCCTCCATATCGCAACCAGGACACAGCTGGAAAGGCCCAGGATCTGTGGGACATCCCCGCCCTCGGGTGAGCACCTAAGCTGCGTTCTGCAACCAGCTCGCTGGCCCCTAGACCAGCGGTGTAGCGGCGGGCCTCCATATTGCAACCAGGACACAGCTGGAAAGGCCCAGGACACAGCTGGAAAGGCCCAGGATCTGTGGGACATCCCCGCCCTCGGGTGAGCACCTAAGCTGCATTCTGCAACCAGCTCGCCGGCCCCTAGACCAGCGGTGTAGCGGCGGGCCTCCATATTGCAACCAGGACACAGCTGGAAAGGCCCAGGATCTGTGGGACATCCCCGCCCTCGGGTGAGCACCTAAGCTGCGTTCTGCAACCAGCTCGCTGGCCCCTAGACCAGCGGTGTAGCGGCGGGCCTCCATATTGCAACCAGGACACAGCTGGAAAGGCCCAGGTAAACACCCCTTCCAGGGCTACACTCACGGGGGTATCTGCTAGGGTCTCGGAGCCAAGCAGGCGGAGTCCCGCCTAGGCTCTGTGGGACATCCCCGAGCCCTCTGGTGAGCACCAAGGCTGCTTCTGCAACCAGCTCGCCGGCCCCTGGACCAGCGGTGTAGCGGCGGGCCTCCATATTGCAACCAGGACACAGCTGGAAAGGCCCAGGATCTGTGGGACATCCCCGCCCTCGGGTGAGCACCTAAGCTGCGTTCTGCAACCAGCTCGCTGGCCCCTAGACCAGCGGTGTAGCGGCGGGCCTCCATATTGCAACCAGGACACAGCTGGAAAGGCCCAGGTAAACACCCCTTCCAGGGCTACACTCACGGGGGTATCTGCTAGGGTCTCGGAGCCAAGCAGGCAGAGTCCCGCCTAGGCTCTGTGGGACATCCCCGAGCCCTCTGGTGAGCACCAAGGCTGCTTCTGCAACCAGCTCGCCGGCCCCTGGACCAGCAGTGTAGCGGCGGGCCTCCATATTGCAACCAGGACACAGCTGGAAAGGCCCAGGATCTGTGGGACATCCCCGCCCTCGGGTGAGCACCTAAGCTGCGTTCTGCAACCAGCTCGCCGGCCCCTAGACCAGCGGTGTAGCGGCGGGCCTCCATATTGCAACCAGGACACAGCTGGAAAGGCCCAGGTAAACACCCCTTCCAGGGCTACCCTCACGGGGGATCTGCTAGGCTCTCGGAGTTCCTTGCAACCAGGACACAGCTGGAGAAGCCCAGGTAGACAGACTCCAACAGGGGCTACAATCGCATGGGTGGCAGCCAGCTTATGATCCCTTAAAGCAGCAGTCACACATATTCACCAATAGAGAAACAACAGGTGAGCCCAGCCTCACAGGAGATTCAAACACCAGCCACTGACAACAAGGCCAACTAAAACCAGAAATAACCAGATGGCAAAAGGAAAACGAAGGAACGTTACTAACAAAAATCAAGGCAACATGACAGCATCTGAACCCAGTTCTCCAACAACAGGAATCCCTGGATACCCTAAAACACCAGAAAAACAAGACTTGGATATAAAATCACTGGTCAGGATGCTGGTAACTGAACACATAGAAAAATCTCGTAAAGAAATAGAGGAGAAAATGGATCAAAAGTTAGAAGCCTTTACGAGGCAAATACAAAAATCACTTCAAGAAATGCAGGAGAAGATGGATCAAAGAGAAGAAGACAATAAGGAAGAAAGACAAAAGTCACTTAAAGAACTACAGAAGAACGTGGGCCAACAAGTAGAAGCTATGAAAGAGGAAGCACAAAAATCTATTAAAGAAATACATGAAAACACAATCAAGCAAGCGAAAGATCTGAGCACATCCATCCAAATTCTAAAAACAGAAGTAGAAACAACTAAGAAATCACAGAGGGAGACAACATTGGAGATAGAAAACCTGGGGAAGAAATCAGGGGCCATAGACGCAAGTATCAACAATAGAATACAAGAGATAGAAGACAGAATCTCAGAAGCCGAAGATAACATAGGAACCATTGATTCAACAGTCAAAGAAAATACTAAATGCAAAAAGGTGGTAACCCAAAACATCCAGGAAATCCAAGACACTATGAGAAGACCAAACCTAAGGATTATAGGTATAGACGAGAGTGAAGATTTACAAGTTAAAGGGCCAGCTAATATCTTCTATAAAATTATGGAAGAAAACTTCCCCAACCTAAGGAGAGAGATGCCCATGAATATACAAGAAGCCTATAGAACCCCAAACAGACTGGACCAGAACAGAAATACATCCCGTCACATAATAATCAAAACTCCAAATGTAATAAACAAAGAAAGAATACTAAAGGCAGCAAGAGAAAAAGGCCAAGTAACATATAAAGGAAAACCTATCAGAATAACACCAGACTTCTCACCTGAGACCATGAAAGCTAGAAGATCCTGGGCAGATATCATGCAAACTCTAAGAGAACACAAACTTCAGCCAAAACTACTTTACCCAGCAAAACTCTCAATTGCCATTGATGGAGACATCAAGGTATTCCATGACAAAACCAAATTTGCAAGATATCTCTCCACAAATCCAGCCCTACAAAGGATAATAGGGGGAAAACACCAAGACAAGGACGGAAACTACACCCGGGAAGAAGCAAGATAGAAACCTCCTCTCATCAAACCCAAAAGAAGATAACCTCTCGAATATAAAAAATAAATAAGATAAATAAATATAATTTCAAAAATGTCTGGAGGTAATAATTACTATTCCTTAATATCTCTTAACGTCAATGGACTCAATTCCCCAATAAAAAGACATAGATTAACAGACTGGATACGGAAACAGGACCCTACATTTTGCTGCATACAGGAAACACATCTCAGTGTTAAAGACAAACACTACCTTAGAGTAAAAGGCTGGAGGACAATTTTACAAGCAAATGGTCTCAGGAAACAAGCTGGAGTAGCCATTCTAATATCAGATAAAATTGACTTTCAACCTAAAATCATCCAAAGAGACTCAGAAGGTCACTTCTTGCTGGCCAAAGGGAAAATCCACCAGGAAGAGCTCTCAATACTGAACATCTATGCTCCAAATGCAAGGGCACCCTCCTTCGTAAAAGAAACCTTACTAAAGCTTAAAGCACACATTACACCTAACACAATAATTGTGGGTGACTTCAACACCCCACTCTCCTCAATGGACCGATCAGGAAAGCAGAAACTAAACAGGGACACAGTGAAACTAATTGAAACTCTGGACCAATTGGATTTAACAGATATATATAGAACATTTCATCCTAAAGCTAAAGAATATACCTTTTTCTCAGCACCGCATGGTACCTTCTCCAAAATAGACCATATAATCGGTCACAAGACAGATGTCAACAAATACAAGAAGATCGAGCTAATCCCATGCCTCTTATCAGATCACCATGGAGTAAGAGTGGTCTTCAATAGCAACAAAAACAACAGAAAGCCCACATACACATGGAAACTGAACAATACTCTACTCAATGACACCTTGGTCAAGGAAGAAATAAAAAAAGAAATCAAAGACTTTTTAGAATTCAATGAAAATGAAGGTACAACCTACCCAAATCTATGGGACACAATGAAAGCAGTGCTAAGAGGAAAACTCATAGCTCTAAGTGCATCCAAAAAGAAACTGGAGAGAGCATACACTAGCAGCTTAATGGCACACCTTAAAGCCCTGGAAGAAAAACAAGTTAATTCACCCAGGAGGAGTAGAAGACAAGAAATCATCAAATTCAGGGCTGAAATCAATCAAATAGAAACAAAGAGAACCATACAAAGAATCAACAAGACCAGGAGCTGGTTCTTTGAGAAAATCAACAAGATAGATAAACCCTTAGCCAGACTAGCCAAAGGACACAGAGACAGTATACAAATTAACAAAATTAGAAATGAAAAGGGAGACATAACAACAGAAACTGAGGAAATTCAAAAGATCATCAGATCCTACTACAAAGGTCTATACTCAAAACAACTGGAGAATCTGGAGGAAATGGACGATTTCCTAGACAGATATCAAATACCAAAATTAAATCAGCATCAAGTAGACCAGCTAAATAGTCCCATAACCCCTAAAGAAATAGAAGGGGTTATAGAAAGCCTCCCAACCAAAAAAAGTACGGGACCAGATGGTTTTAGTGCAGAATTCTACCAGACCTTCAAAGAAGACTTAACACCAATACTCTCCAAACTATTCCACAAAATAGAGACAGAAGGGACACTGCCCAACTCATTCTTCGAAGCCACAATTACGCTAATACCTAAACCACAAAAAGATCCAACAAAGAAAGAGAACTTCAGGCCAATTTCTCTGATGAATATAGATGCAAAAATACTAAATAAAATTCTTGGTAACCGAATCCAAGAGCACATCAAAACGATCATCCAACATGATCAAGTAGGCTTCATCCCAGGGATGCAGGGATGGTTCAATATACGGAAATCCATCAATGTAATCCACTACATAAACAAACTGAAAGAAAAAAACCACATGGTCATCTCATTAGATGCTGAAAAAGCATTCGACAAAATTCAGCATCCTTTCATGCTAAAAGTCTTGGAAAGAGCAGGAATTCAAGGCCCATACCTAAACATAGTAAAAGCAATCTACAGCAAACCAGTAGCCAACATCAAAATAAATGGAGAGAAACTTGAAGCATTCCCACTAAAATCAGGGACTAGACAAGGCTGCCCTCTCTCTCCATATCTTTTCAATATAGTACTTGAAGTTCTAGCAAGAGCAATTAGACAACATAAGGAAGTCAAAGGGATACAAATTGGAAAGGAAGAAGTGAAACTATCATTATTTGCAGACGATATGATAGTTTACCTAAGCGACCCAAAAAACTCCACCAGAGAACTTCTACAGCTGATAAACAACTTCAGCAAAGTGGCAGGTTATAAAATTAACTCAAGCAAGTCAGTGGCCTTCTTGTACTCAAAGGACAAGCAGGCAGAGAAAGAAATTAGGGAAATAACACCCTTCACAATAGCCACAAACAACATAAAGTATCTTGGCGTAACTCTAACCAAACAAGCGAAAGATCTGTACAACAGGAACTTCAAGTCCCTGAAGAAAGAAATCGAAGAAGACCTCAGAAGATGGAAAAATATTTCTTGCTCCTGGATTGGCAGGATCAATATAGTAAAAATGGCCATCTTGCCAAAAGCAATATACAGATTCAATGCAATCCCCATCAAAATCCCAACTCAATTCTTCATAGATCTAGAAAGAGCAATTCTCAAATTCATCTGGAGCAACAAAAAACCCAGGATAGCTAAAACTATTCTCAACAATAAAAGGACTTCTGGGGGAATCAATATCCCTGACTTCAAGCAGTACTACAGAGCAATTGTGTTAAAAACTGCATGGTATTGGTATAGCAACAGGCAAACAGATCAATGGAACAGGATTGAAGACCCTGAAATTAACCCACAGACTTATGGTCACTTGATCTTTGATAAAGGAGCCACAACCATCCGATGGAATAAAGATAGCCTTTTCAACAAATGGTGCTGGTTCAACTGGAGGTCAACATGCAGAAGAATGCGAATTGACCCACTCTTATCTCTTTGCTCTAAGATCAACTCCAAGTGGATCAAGGACCTCCACATAAAACCAGACACACTGAAACTATTGGAAAAGAAACTTGGGAAGACCCTGGAGGACTTGGGCACAGGGGAAAAGTTCCTGAACAGAACACCAATAGCGTACGCACTAAGATCAAGAATCGACAAATGGGACCTCATAAAATTACAAAGTTTCTGCAAAGCAAAGGACACTGTCCGAAGGACAAAACGGCAACCAACAAAGTGGGAAAAGATCTTTACCAACCCCACATCCGACAGAGGGCTAATATCCAATATATACAAAGAACTCAAGAAGTTAGACCGCAAAGAAACAAATAACCCTATCAAAAAATGGGGCACAGAGCTAAACAAAGAATTTTCACCAGAAGAAATTCGGATGGCCGAGAAACACCTTAAGAGATGTTCAACATCATTAGTCATCAGGGAAATGCAAATCAAAACAACCCTGAGATTCCACCTCACACCAGTCAGAATGGCTAAGATTAAAAACTCAAGAGACAACAAGTGCTGGCGAGGATGTGGAGAAAGAGGAACACTCCTCCACTGTTGGTGGGATTGCAAAATGGTAAAACCACTCTGGAAATCAGTTTGGCGGTTCCTCAGAAAATTGGGCATGTCACTTCCAGAGGACCCTGCCATACCACTCCTGGGCATATACCCAGAGGATTCCCCTACATGCAATAAAGGCACATGCTCCACTATGTTTATAGCAGCCTTGTTTATAATAGCCAGAAATTGGAAGGAGCCCAAATATCCCTCAAAGGAGGAATGGATACAAAAAATGTGGTATATTTATACAATGGAATACTACTCAGCAATTAAAAATAATGAATTCATGCAATTTGTAGGTAAATGGTTAGACCTGGAAAATATCATCCTGAGTGAGCTAACCCAATCACAAAAGAATGCACATGAAATGCAATCACTGATAAGTGGATATTAATGAGCCCAGAAGCACTAAATACTCAAGACACAAATAGCAAGTCAAATGATTCCCAAGAAGAAGAAAGGAGAGGACCCTGGGCCTGTAAAGATTGCATCCAGTTTAGTAAAGAAACCGAGGGGGGAGGGGGAATGATTGGGGAATAGTTGGGGGGGAGAAGAACTATGGGAACTATGGTGGGTGGGAACTGGGAAAGGGGAAAGCCTTTGAAATGTAAACATAGAATATAGAAAATAAAAATAACTAAAAAAAAAAAAAAAAAAACCTGTACTCAACAAAACTGGAAAATCTAGATGAAATGGCTGCTTTTCTAGATAGATACCAAAAAGGTAAATTAAATCAATAGCCCATGTCCCATATGGGAATAGAAGAAGTCATTAAAAAACCTCCCAACCAATAAGAGTTTAGGGCCAGGTAGATTTAGTGCAGAATTCTAACAGACCATCAAAGAAATCCTGATACCACTGTTCCTCAAACTATTCTATAAAATAGAAACAGAAGGAACACTACCTTGTTCATTCTGTGAAGCTACAATTACTGTTATACCTAAACCACATAAGGATCCAATCAAAAAAGAGAACTTCAGACCAATCTCATTGATGAATATTGGTGCAAAAATAATCAATAACATTCTTGCAAATGGAATGTAAGAACACATTAAAGCCATCATTCTCCACAATTAAGTATGCTTCATCCTAAGGATGCAAGGTTGGCTCAATATATGAAAATTCATTATCATAATCTACTATATAAACAAACTCAAGAAAAAAATCACATGATTATCTCCTTATATGCAGCAAAAGCATTTGACAATTTACAACACCCTTTCATGTTAAAAATATTGTGAAGAACAGGAATTCAAGGCCTATACCTAAAAATAATAAAAGCAGTTTATGGCAAACCAAGAGCCAATATCAAATTAAATGGAGACATACTTGAAGCAATCCCACTGAAATTGGGGACAAGAGAAAGATGCCCACTCTCCCCATATCTACCCAATATAGTACTTGAAGTGCTAGCTAGAATAATAAGACAACAAAAAGAGATCAATAGGATACAAATTGGCAAAGAAGAAATAAAGGAATCACTAATTGCAGCAGATATGATAATAAACATAAGTGACCCCATAAAATTCTACCAGAAAACTTTTCCAGCTGATTAACAACTTCAGCAACTTGGCTGGATATAAAATTAACTCAAAGAGATCAGTAGCCTTCCTTTATACAAATGATAATCAGGCTGAGAAAGAAATTAAGGAAACAACCCCCTTCACAATAGCCACAATTAATATAAAAGATCTTGGGGTAACTCTAATCCAACAAGTAAAAGATATGCATGATCACTCATAGAGTCTCTGAAGAAAGAAATCAAAGAAGATCTCAGAAAATGGAGAGATCTCCACTCTGCACATGGATTGGTAGAATTAACAGTAAAAATGGCCATCCTACCAAAGGCTATCTACAAATTTGATATACTCTCCATCAAAATCCCAATACAATTTTGGAAAACATGGAAAGAACAATTCTAAAATTCACCTGGAAAGGCAAAAAATCCAGAATAGTGAAAACAATTGTTAACAATAAAAGAACAGCTGGGGAAGTCACCATCCCTGACCTCAAGCTTTAATACACAGCAATAGTTATAAAAATTACATGGTGTAAGAACAGAGACAGACACATTGATCAATGGAATAGAATTGAAGACCCAGAAATAAAACCACATATTTACAGACACTTGATCTGTGACAAAGAAGCCAAACATATACAATGGAATAAAGACATCATCTTTAATACCTGGTGCTGGCCTAACTGGCTGTCTGTATATAGAAAAATGAAAATAGACATATTTGTCACTTAGCACAAAGCTCAATTCTAAGTGGATCAAGGACCTTAACATAAAACTAGATTCACTGAAGCTACTAGAAGAGAAAGTGGAAAACTGTCTTGAACTTAATGGAACAGGGGGATATTTCCTAAAAAGAACTCTAATGGCTCACACTCTAAGATCAAGAATTGATAAATGGACCTGATGAAACTGGAAAGCTTCTGTAAGGCAGAAGACATAATCAATAAGACAAATCAACAACCTAGAGATTG
Organism: Apodemus agrarius; assembly: GCA_964023405.1. Classification (NCBI taxonomy): domain Eukaryota; kingdom Metazoa; phylum Chordata; class Mammalia; order Rodentia; family Muridae; genus Apodemus; species Apodemus agrarius. The sequence goes on along the minus strand of OZ030007.1, from coordinate 162,945,367 downwards.
GGAAAAAAAATCTTCTCTAACCACACATCTGATAAGAGTGCTAATATCCAAAATATATAAAGAACTCAAGAAACTACCCACTGAAAAACCGAACAACCCAATCAAGAGATGGGGTATAGAACTAAACCCAAGAATTCACAATAGAAGCATCTCAAATGGCTGAGGAACACCTAAAGAAATGTTCAAAGTCCTTAGTCATCAGAGAAATGCAAATCAAAACAACCCTGAGATTCCATCTTACACTAATCAGAATGGCTCAGATCAAAATCTCAGGTGACACAACACATATTGGAAAGGATGTGTAGAAAGAGGAACATTCCTTCATTACTGATGTTATTCAAGCTGGTACAACTACTCTGGAAATCAATCTGGAGGTTCCTCAGGAAATTGGAAATAGATCTATCTGAATACCCAGCTATACCACTCTTTAGAATATACCCAAAAGATGCCACACCATGCCAGAGAGCACTTGTTCCTCTATGTTCATAGCAGCCTTGTTTGTGATAGCCAAAAGTTGGAAACAACACAGATGTCCCAACACAGATGAATGGATACAGAAAAATGTGGTTCATTTACACAATGAAATACTACTCTGGTATATGAGTAAATCCTGAGTTTTGCAGGGAAATGGATGGAACTAGAAAATATCATCCTGAGTGAAGTACCTCAGACCCAAAAGGACACACATTGAACATTCTCACTAATATGTGGATATTATCAAAAGAGGAAGAAGAAGGAGGAGGAGGAGGAGGAGGAGGAGGAGGAGGAGGAGGAGGAGGAGGAGGAGTACAGAATACTCAAGATACAGTCCACAGTACTCAAAAAAGTCAACAAAGTGAAGTGTCCAAGTGAAGATGCCTCAGTCCCATTTGGGAGGGAGAAGAATGCAATCACAAGTGGTGTGGGAGGAAGGGACATTAGAGGGAAAATGGGTGGGGTGACTGGAAGATGGGAACCTGAAAGGAAAAACAGGCAACCTTGGGAGGTAGGCGGTTAGAGGAACCCTCCAGAATGCACCAGAGACATGGGAGGTGAGAGATTCTCAGACCCCAAATGGAGAGACCTTAGGTGAATTTCCATACAGTAGGAAGAGGAACTTATATAGCCAACCTCCAGCTGGAAGACAGAGCATCAAGTTAGGGAGGTGATTGCCATTCCACCGTCAAAACTCTGACCCATAATTGTTCCTGTCTGAAAGAACTGCAGGGATGGAAACTGAGAGGAGCTTGAGGACAAGAAGGTCCAACAAGAGGTCCAAAGTAGGATCCAGCTCAAGGGGAGTTCCCAAGGCCTTACACTCTACCTGAAGCTGTGGAGCACTCCCAAAAGGGGCCTATTGCAGGGCAGTGGTGGCACATGCCTTTAATTCCAGCACCTGGGAGGCAGAGGCAGGCAGATTTCTGAGTTTGAGGCCTGCCTGTTCTACAAACTGAGTTCCAAGACAGTCAGAGCTACACAGAGAAACCCTGTCTTGAAGAAATCAGTGCAGCTGAAAGAGTCAGATACATATATTTGTCCCCAACCAATGGATAGAAGCTGCTGACACCCGTGGTTGAATTGTGGAAAAGCTGGAAGAAGCTGAGGAAGAGGGTGATCCTGTAGGAGGACTAGCAGTCTCAATTAACCTGGACCTCTCAGAACTCTCAAACACTGGACCACCAAACAGGCAGCATACACCAGCTGATATGAGGTTCCAACACATATACAGCAGAGGACTGCTAGGACTAGGTTCAGTCAGAGAAGCTGCACCTTACTCTCAAGAGACGGAAACCCCAGGGAGTTTAGAGATCTTTTTTTGTGGATGGTAGTTAGTGGGGGCATCCTCCTGGAGACGGGGTGGGGTGGGTGGGTGGTGGGTGGGTGGGGGGATGGGTGGTGGTGAGAATGAGGGTCTAAAACCAACATCCAAACTGACATGCCTACTCAAACAAGGCCACACCTATTTCAACAGGGCCATACCTTCTAATAGTGCCACTCTCTGGTCCGAGTATATACAAACCATCACAGATGGTAAACTGGTGATCTAGGAGACATGCAATAAGCAAGGTCTCTTAAGATAGACATGTTGTCTCTGGGAAAACAATAAAAATAGGATTTGCTAAATGCCTGAATGTGGAGCCAGAGAGCATCTAATGAAGCAAAGATATTATATTTGCCTTTGGCAATGATACAACATAGAAAATGAATAAACTAGGTTAATTTGAGGACAGACTAAGATACTTAGAATAAGTCTGGTAGGTTGTTTAGGGTCACAGCTTAGGAGAACTGAAGCTAATGTAGCTCATGCTGAAAGGAAACTGCGGAAGTTCTGAGACACATTGTTGGCATGATGATGGGAAAATAATAACAAAAAATGCATAAGCTGGGCTTAGAATAAGAACAAGATGGTAGAGGGAGCAGAGACATAACACAAGCTACACCAGGAAAAGGCATTTTCTTAACTCCCTTTAAGCAAGCTCTTAACAGGAGAAGTGCTGAGCCCGCTGGATCGCACCCATCTGTGAAAGTTCATACAGAGTTTGTCAGACACACCTGTGAATCAACTACCATATGGCTAGAGACAGACAGAACTTATCAACTACAGAATGGATGTGTGTTATTAAACATTAACATAAAATTGAAGTGACATGTTTCCTAACTGCTTTTATAATTATTTAAATTTTCAAATATTGTAAAATACAAGAAAGATAATGTTGCTTTCTCCCATTGTCACTACCAAGGGACATTATAGTGAAATTGCAGTGTTGGTGAATGTAGTTGGATGTTTTGATTAATTCCCAGTTAAATTTTGTCATATATAGATGGCCAGAGAAAATTCTCCCCTTTGTCTCTGTTCATACAGCTGTTATAATGTTATTTCTTTGTTGAGTCTAATGTATAAATTTAGATTATTTTGTCTTTTCACATTGTTTGCATTTAGTTCAAAGGTTCTCTGTTGCTCTTATGTAAGGATAGCCTCTTGCCAACCATGTAAGAAATGGCCCCAGATGTAATAATAACCAGAACTTCCTACATTTAAATATATTTAAAATTAGAAGTCGAACTATGATTAAATATCATGAACTAATTATTCTATCAGGAGAATTGTAAATGTAATTTAATAATAGCCAATTCCTAAGTAAATGAATTGACAAGTTATTTTAAGAATTAGTTATGATAAAATAAAAACAAATCAGAAACATCTTTTGACTGTCTTACTTAGGAGAAAGATCATATTTTACACAGAAAGAAATTCATTTTAAAATGTGAAAAGATAAAGTTTTTTGCATATGATTAAAATGTATACTATTCAGAATGAGCAAACATGTTTTCTCATGGCTCCTTGGAGCTAGTGATAAACTATTTTATTCATAGTAAAATGATTTCTTTCATTCCTTTTCTATTTTTTTGCAATTACTATAAATTCTTTAGTAATTCTTTCAAAGAAATCTGGGCAAAATCTATCGTTTATTGATGCCTAGGACAAGAAGAATTTGCAGATGCTATCTCATTTCCTGAAATCATTTAATTAAAATGAAACTTGAAGTGCAACTGGCAGGGAGACAGTGAAAATATCAGATCCCTTGGAGTCAGAACTCTGTTGACCTGAATTCCAGTCCTAGGTGCTTCATTATTAACTTTTCTGAGTTTCAATTGCAGTGTCTTTAATGAGCTTGGAACAAGTGAATGTTTTTCAAACTTTCCTTAGCAACATGAACTTCTTTCTTCAAGTGAAAATTCATGTGGAAAAATAATACATTTTATATGCCCATAAACAAACAAGAGTTGAAATGTCTGTACTACAATCAAGCACCGTAGGAGGCAAATTGAAAGTCACTGAACCAGCTGGTGCCACTCAATGCTAACATTTAGGAATCCCCAAAGTAGTCATGTTTTATTAATCATAATAGCAGCATTTAGACATCTGGACTAAAAACTTTATTTTGCTTCATTTACTTATCTAACAGCATTAAGTGAAAGTAAAGCTTAATTCATTAATCTGTCTAACAGACAAACCACTAGTAAATACTAGAGTCAGAATTCAAAGCCAGGAAAATTTGCCTAGAAATTTTAAATTGATACTTTGATTATGTACTGTGTACAGGGAACTGTTATCCTAATGCAACAACAACCATGTGGCTTAGATGTTTCTATGTTTGTTTTTCACAAGATAGTTTCAGAAAATCCATATTCCATTTCTTCAACACTAGTAAGCTACCCTTTAATGATTTTGAATTTTTAAACTTACATTCTATCAACTTGATTGTATGGACTTGCTATTCATCATGACTTAATATGAAGTGTTTCTAGGTGTTATTAATTTATATGTGTGTGTTATTACAGACAAAGCATTGTGCTGCCCCATAGCACTAGCATGAAATAAGCACAGCGATTTTATTTTAGGAACACATACTTTCCTTCTTTTATTTCAGAGTTCATAACTAGTTTTAAGTTCCTACACATGATCACAATAATCACTTTTTGAGTCCAGAAATTATTTCATTAAAAACGAACAATGATTATATAATAAAAAGAAACATAGTAATGAGAGACTATTTTAATTTATCAGATTTAATTAATATTTGTTCCAAATTCTTTATAAGTACTACGGGAATAATCCCATCTTCTATGCTCGAAACATTGACTGTTGCCATCAAAACATATATACAGTACCCAAATAAAAAACATTTGAACCTTTAGTGATAAACTAATATGTCAGACAATACAATTCTTGATTTTCAGAATTCATAAAGCAAAGAATATTTTGTTTTTTATTTTTGCAAATGCAGAACTTGAGTTTCTTAGAAGCAGAACATATGGAGAAAGTGATTCTGAGAGATATTGAGCCTCACGTATTAAAAATAAAGTACTGGATTACATCCAGAAGTACTCTGGTAATTGTGTTAAAATGTAGACGCTGAAATTTCACACTTAGCTGTCTTTTGAACTTGACCAGGTCATGCTAATGACTGCCAAGAGGCCAAACGTGGCACTTCATCCTGAGTAGCCACCTGAAGCTCCAATAATTTGAAAATCATCAACATAAATTTTTGTCCCTAAAAGAATGCTTCTTCTGGGCAAAGCAAATGATAATTCTAGAGGGCTGTCAACACATTTTAAGGACTTTAATGACAGCCCATCAAGGAATTGGCCTGAACTTAGGCTCACCAGTCCAAAATCTAAACCTGCTTGAAAAGAACAGCTTTGCTTCCTAAGATATGAGAAATCTATTTTTACAAAGTCTGTCCTAATGTTTGACATGGGGCTTTTGAGTCACAATTTCCTCTAGTCAGAATCTTCCACCACTATCATTTAAAATAGCCTTCAATAGAAAAGCAACAGAAATTCTGCTATTAGTTTTGCCTAAGAAAGTACGCATTCAGATAGATCTGACATGCAGCGCCAGATACACAGACATAGTCTGAATCTAACATTGCTTGGGTCTCAGCCTGTCGGGCTTCTGCCTACACCCAGGGCCTGGGCAGCTCTGTGGGCTGTCTATGTGCCAGCCCTGTTGGAGGTCATTTGCCCTGCAGACTGACCTGCACTTGGAGGGGCTTTCCTCCATCCTGGCTCCTGGACACTGGATAGATCTGAAACGCAGCTCCAGATACACAGACATAGCCTGAGTCTAACATCATTTGGGTCTCAGCCTGTCAGGCATCTGCCTGCACCCAGGGCCTGGGCAAATTTGCAGGCTGTCTGAGTGGCAGTCCTGTCAGGGGTCATATACCCTGCAGAGTTATCAGCACTTGGAAAAGGTCCCCATAGCATCTGCCATTTTCATTCCCTGACAGAGATGGGCAGCACCAGGTTCACAGAGACAACCCAAGTATAACATTGCTTGGAGCAAGACACACCAGGGCTTCAACGGCACCCAATAGGAGGGCAACTCATCAGTAATCTGTGCCAGGGGAAACAACCATCCAGTGGTACAGAAATAGCGTTACTGCTCACAGGAGGTTCAAGCACCAGCCAGTGACAACAAGACCAACTAACTCCAGAGATAACCAGATGGCAAAAGACAAATGCAGGGACATTACTAACAGATATCAATGCAATGTGGCAGCATTTGAACCTAATTCTCCAACAACAACAAGTCCCGGATATGCCAACACACAAGAAAAACAAGATTTGGATTTAAAATCACTAGTCATGATACTGTTAGAGGAACACAAGAAGGACATAAATAAATCTCTTAAAGAAATACAGGAGGAAATGAATCAAAAGGTAGAAGCCCTTACAAGGGAAACACAAAATCATTTAAAAAATTCAGGAGAATATGGGTCAAAAGATACAAGCCAATAAAGAGGAAATGCAAAAATCATTTAAAGAAATACAGGAGAACTTGGGTCAACAGGCAGAAGTCATGAAAGAGGAAACACAAAAATTTCTTAAAGAATTCAGGAAAAAAACAAGCAAAGGGACTGAGCAAAACCATCCAGGATCTAAAAACAGAAGTAAAAACAACTAAGAAATCACAAAGTGAAACAACTTTGGAGATAGAAATCCTTGGGAAGAAATCAGGGGCCATAGTTGCAAATATCAACAACAGAATACAAAAGATAGAAGAAAGAATCTCAGATGCCAAAGATACCATAGAAACCATTGACTCCATAGTCAAAGAAAATGCAAAATGCAAAAAGCTTGTAACCCAAAACATCCAGTAAATGCAGGACACAATGAGAAGACCAAACCTAAGGATTATAGGTAGAGATGAGAGTGAAGATTTACAATTTAAAGGGCCAGGAAATATCTTCTACAAAATTATGGAAGAAAACTTCCCTAACCTAAAGAAAGAGATGACCATACACATACAAGAAGCCTACAGAACTCCAAACAGACTGGACCAGACCAGAAATATCTCTTGTAACGTAATAATCAAAACCCCAAATGTACTAATCAAAGAAAGAATATTAAAGGAAGTACTAGAAAAAGGACAAGTAACATATAAATGAAGACCTATCAGAATTACACCAGACTTCTCACAAGAGACCATGAAAGCTAGAAGATCCTGGGCAGATCTCATGCAGACTCGAAGAGAACACAAATGTCAGCCAAGACTGCTATACCAGCAAAACTCTCAATCACCATACATAGAGAAACCAAGACAAAACCAAATCTTTACACAATATCTTTCCTCAAATCCAGCCCTACAAAGGATAATAGATGAGAAACACCAATACAAGGAGGGAACTACACCCTGGAAAAAGCAAGATTCTAACCTTCTTTCATCAAACCCAAAAGAAGATAACCACTCAAATAAAAAATAACATAAAAAATGACAGAAAGTAATAATCTCTATTCCTTAATATCTCTTAACATCAATGGACTCAATTCCCCAATAAAAAGACATAGACTAACAAACTGGATACATATACAGGATCCTACATTTTGCTGCATACAGGAAACACACCTCAGTGTAAAAGACAAACACTACCTCAGTATAAAAGGCTGGAAAACAATTTTACAAGCAAATGGTTTCAGGAAACAAGCCAGAAGAGCCATTCTAATATTAGATAAAATTGACTTTTAACCTAAAGTCATCAAAAGAGACACAGAACAACACTTCTTGTTGGTCAAAGGAAAAATCCTCCAGGAAGAACTCTCAATTATGAACATCTATGCTCCAAATGCAAGGGCACCCTCATTCATAAAAGAAACTTTAGTAAAACGCAAAGCACACATTGCATCTAACACAATAATTGTCGGTGATGACAATACTCCACTTTCTTCAATGGCCCAATCAGGAAAACAGAAACTAAACAGTGACACAGTGAAACTAATTGAAGCTTTGTACCAATTGGATTTAACACACACACAGACACACACACACACACACACACACACACATACATATATGTGTGTAATTATACACACATATATATATAAAACTCTTCATCCTAAAGCAAAAGAATATACCTTTGTCTCAGCACCCCATGATACCTTCTTTAAAATTGATCATATAATTGGCCACAAGACAGACCTCAACAAATATAAGAAGATTGAACTAATCCCATGTGTCCTATCAGATCACTATGGAGTAAGAGTGGTCTTCAATAGCAGCAAAAACAACAGAATGCCCACATACATATGGACGCTGAACAATACCCTACTCAATGATACAGTGGACAAAAAGAAATAAAGAAAGAAATCAAAGACTTTTTAGAGTTTATTGAAAATGAAGGCACAACATACCCAAATCTATGGGACATAATGAAAGCAGAAGCAGTGCTAAGAGGAAAACTCATAGCCCTGTCTCCAAAAACAAACTGGAGAGAGCATACACTAGCAGCTTAATGGCACACCTGAAAGGCCTGGACAAAAAGAAGCTAATTCACCCAAGAGGAGTAGAAGACAGGAAATCATCAACTCAGGGCTGAAATCAATTAAGTGGAAACAAAGGGAACCATACAAAGAATCAACAAAACCAGGAGCTGGTTCTTTGAGAAAATCAACAAGATAGATAAACCCTTAGCCAGACTAACCAAGGGGTACAGAGACAGTATCCCAATTTACCAAATTAGAAATGAAATGGGAGATATAACAACAGAAACTGAGGAATTCAAAAAATCATCAGATTCTACTACAAAAGCATATACTCAACACAACTGGAGAATCGGGAGAAAATGGACAATTTCATAGAAACCAAGTACCAAAATTAAATGAGGATCAAATAGATCATCTAAACAGTCTGATAACCCTAAAGAAATAGAAAGGGTCATTGAAAATCTTCCAACCAAAAAAAGGACAGGACCAGATGGTTTTAGTGCAGAATTCTATCAGACCTTCAAAGAAGACCTACCACCAATACTCTTGAAACTATTCCACACATAGAAACAGAAGGAACACTACCCAACTCATTCTACAAAACCACAATTATGCATATACCAAACCCACACAAAGATCCAGCAAAGAAAGACAACTTCAGACCAATTTCACTGATGAATATCTATGCAAAAATACAAAATAAAATTCTTGCCAAACAAATCCAAGAACACATCAAAATGATCATTCACCATGATCAAGTAGGCTTCTTCCCAGGGATTTAGAGATGGTTCAATATATGGAAATCCATCAATGCAATCCACTACATAAGCAAACAGAAAGAAAAAACCACATGGTCATTTAATTAGATGCTGAAAAAGCTTTTGACAAAATTGAGCATCCTTTCATGCTAAAAGTCTTGGAAAGAAAGAGAATTCAAGGCCCATAAGTAAACATAGTAAAAGCAATATACAGCAAGCCAGTAGCCAACATCAAACTAAATGGAGAAAAACTTGAAGCAATCCCACTAAAATCAGGGACTAGAGAAGGCTGCCCCCTCTCTCCATATCTTTTCAATATAGTATGTGAGGTACTAGCTAGAGAAATTAGACAGCATAAGGAGGCCAAAGGAATACAAATCAGAAAGGAAGAAATCCAATTATCACTATTTGCAGATGATATGATAATATATGAAGCTCTGAATACCCAAGACACAACTCACATATCAAATCATTCCCAAGAAGAAGGAATGTGAGGGCTAGGGTCCTCTAAAGGCTTGATGCAGCATTGTAGGGGATTTCTAGGACAGAGAATTGGGAGGGTCTTGATTGGGGAACTGGTGGGGTAAGAGGGCTTATGGAACTTAGGGTGAGGGGGTAACTGGGAAAGGGAAAATCATTTGGAATGTAAACAATGCGTAAAAGAAATAATAAAAATAAATTAAAGAAGAAAGTACCCATTCACTCTGCTTCAACAGATCATTTGACCAGAACTAGCTTCATGTCTTCTTACCAAATCATTAACCAATAGGTTCTAGTTATTTTTGGAGGGAAAATTCTCACCATTCAGCTTCTTCCGCTCTCTGTCTCTAAAACTCAAGTCACAAAGGGTATTGGACATTATTTCAGTACACTCTAATGTGCTGTATGTCAGAGAGACATTTGTTTTTCGTGCTATTTGCTCTTATTATTTTCATTAAGACCCATGTTCACTCAAATGGATGAAAATTGCTTAAGTTTTCTAATGCATTCTTCAATAGACAGTGTACCCTGAGTGCTTAGGAGCATATATATGGGTGGCCCCTTTATGATTATTCCCATCAATGCCCTCTCAAAGACTATATTGTAAATAAATACTGCATAACATAAAGTACAAATTTCCCCAGTGGAGAAAAGAGGGAAGAGTGTCAACATATCTATTTGAAAATATGTCACTAATATATCAAAAAGTTTTAGAAATTTAGTATTTTAATATGAATCATGACAATTGATCCATTTATCAGTTTTCTTAGTGACAGAAAAGAATTATTAGTCCCAACTAATGACAAAGGATGGGTAGAGTGGGTCAATCATTAGTATGGAAAGATGAGCATCATAGATGGAGTCCCTTGACAATGGCCCTACTTAACAATGGAGAAGAAAAGAACAGAGTACCCATGTTGGGAGACCAGTTATAAGGAACAAACCACAACATACAGATCTGTGGTTAATTTTAAGTGATTTTTTAGTATAACAATTCTGCTCTGTTAGAGAAAACCTAGATATTTATTACTGATGAATGAATAATGAAGATATGGCAGATTAACATAGTGGACTATTACTTACCTGTTAAGAAAAATTAAATTATAAAATGATTATAAATGTGCAGATAGATGAAAATAGAGCAAAAATCATCCTGAGTGGGGTAATCCATATACAATCAGGCAAATACTTTGTTTTCTCTTTACATATTCATGTTAGCTTTTAGTATTCTATTGTGCTATAATTTAAATAGCCAATGACAAGTAAAGTATAAGGGATCAGTGGGGAAGACAGGTCTTCCAAGGAAGGAAAAAATGTAATACAGTGTTAGGAAAAGATAAAGTGGAAGCAGAGCAAGAGGATTAAATAATGAGTAGTATAAGAGAGAAGGTTAAGGACAAAATATGACTTAGGACAAGTAACAGTAAAGACTATTTGGAAAACCATATGGAAAACTGCTACATTAGAAACTTGATATATACACACATGTGATACACACACACACACACACACACACACACACATATATATATATATATATATTTAGTAGCTTGGTACATATATGTAGTATATATGTAACATACATATATTTCACTATATATCATATATATCATGCATATATATATATACCATATATCATGTAAATATATATGCATACATATATATATTTCACTCCTATTACCAGTGCAAAAAGGTATTTATCAATATCATTTAGCTGCAAGCCCTGGTACCTAAAATAGCAAAATACTGGAACAATATGGGAAAAATATTATGGGACTAAGTAGCCACTTTTTGGTTGAATTTAAGGTGCACTCAATGAAAGGGAACCTATAAGTGGCACTGTAGACATCAAGAACATGAGACGAGCTTGGTCCTACACCTAGGTCAAAACCTACTACTATTATTCTCTTAAAAGAACATAATAATAAAATGAATCTTAATGGTATAGTACTATACTTGAGGATCACTACCTTATTCAACCCTAATCAAAATAGGTTTTTTAAATTTTGTTTGTTCCTTCCTTCCTTCCTTCCTTCCTTCCTTCCTTCCTTTCTTTCTTTCTTTCTTTCTTTCTTTCTTTCTTTCTTTCTTTCCCAGTGTATAGGAACTAACACAGACACACGCAGCTGAACAATGTGAACATATTGAGTAACACTGAAGCACTGAGTCCCAAATGTGATGTCTTCATCAAATGTTTTCCCTCAAGATTCAAGGATCTATGTGGAAGCAGCATATTTTTAACTTCCAGAGGCCATGGATGACTCCAAACAAGAGTGTCTTCCACATATAACAGAACTATGCACATATGCACCCATACATATTGTGACAGCACATACAAAACTTGGCCAGGTTCATGACATACAATGTCTCAACACTGAGTAGGAGAAGTGGTCACAAGACCACACCCCATCCAAGAATCTATTTACAATTTATAGCTGCTGGCAAGGCAAAAATAGGCTTTCTCCCAAAATCTACCCCTTTATTGGGTGTATCAACAACATTCCAGGACAAGCACCATTCCAAGAATAATTATTTCAGGTACTGAAAGAATTATTTCCTATATGTCTAGGGAAGCCATGGACCTAGAAGGATAACCTACCATCACTACTCTGCTAAATCTGCATAATACTTACTACATAGTAAATGTTTCCCCCTTGTTCACTGGTAATGGAATTTCTCATCCCTTATCAAGGAAATGTCTCTTTGCAACAGATTAAAACTGTTACCTATAACTACAAGAAATCAATTTTATCTGCTAATAGATACATCTCCAAAATAAACCTTATATCTAAGGCTCAGGGATCATTGAAGGAAAGAAGGTGGGAAAATATTAAGAACCACAGTATCAGGTAATTTACATTAAACTTGTTTATTATGGCAATAGCAAATGCTACAACCATAACATTCCAACATGAATGTCTTAACCTGAATTGAGCAAGGACAACAGGAACAGACATGCTAGAGTTGATCAGACAAAGCCTAAGATGCTTTATACAACATTATATAAAGAGCTACAGACACCCACAGAATGCCAAGCGAAGAAGAAATAGTGTTCTTTATATAAGAGCACCCCAGCTGGTTACATAATACAAACTAAAAGGTCAGCCCTGAAAACATATATACACATAAGATTACATGGACAGGACAGGTTGTATTTATATATTTAGGAATATATATATATATATATATATATATATATATACACACACACACACACACATATATGTATGTATGTATATATATATATATACATATACACACACACAAATTCCTATATGTACAAATATGTAAAAAACCAGCAATTTATGATACAATTTATGATAAAAGAGTTCATGCATTTTGAAGAAAATATGGAGAGGTATATGGGAGAGTCTGGAGACAGGAAAGAGAAGGAGTATAATCTCAAAACAAACAAAAAACGCCACGGTATATTTGTGGATGTTTTGTTACATTTTGTTTGTCAGTTTCTGACTTCTTCGTCTTTTGCTTATTTTCTTTTTTGTTGTTGTTGTATGCTGTTTTGTTTTGTTTTGTTTTTGTTTTTTTGCCTTGATGTTTACAAGGTTTTTTGTAGGGGGAAAGTAGGGTGAGTATGGAGGTGAAGAGCATCTGGGAGTAGTTGAACAAAGGGAAATGCATAAAAAGCACTTTTATTAAAAAATATAAGACACTGCTCTAGTGAAGACAGCATACACTGACCAATCCTAGAGGATGCTCTGTACTGAAAGCAGTGGGTAAGAATACCCTCCCTCTTCCGCGGAGTCCCATAGCTGCAGCCAGGAGCCCAGAGGACTCGGGACCCATCAACCATCAAAATTCCCACCCTCCTGAATTCCCACTCCCCTTCTGTCTTGTCCTCTCTCTGTCCCAACCTTTCTGCTCTGGCAGACTCTTTACCTGTGTGCTCCAATGAAGATACCATATCCTGAGCCATCCTAGAAGACGCCTTGCACTCAGAGCAGTATAGGACCTGCTGCAGTCAGAGGAATTGAGAATCTACCTGTATTCTCTCTCAATATTAATGTACCCAACTCACCTATAAAAAGACATAAGCTCACAGATTGCATATGCAAACAAGATCCAGCATTTTGCTGCATAAAAGAAACACACCACAATACCAAAGACAGACACTAGTTCAGATTAAAAGGATGGAAAAAGGTCTTCAAACAATATATTTCCAGGAACCAAGGAGGAGCTGCCATCGTAATATCCAATAAAATACACTTTCAACCCAAAGTTATCAAATGTGATGAAAGAAGCACACTTATATATTCATCAAGGGGAAATTCCATCAAGAGAATGTCTCAGTTCTGAACATCTATGCCCCAAATGCAAGTGCACCCACATTCATAAAAGAAACTTTACTAAAGCTCAAAAGATACATTTAACCCTACACAATAATAGTGGGAAACTTCAACGCCCCACTCTCACCAATGGACAGGACATAGAAACAGAAACTAAACAGAGACACAGTGAAACAAATAGAGGTTAGGAACCAAATGGATTTAACAGATATCTGCAGAACAGTTCACCCTAAAACAAAAGAATACACCTTCTTCCTGTTACTTCATGGTACCTTCTCCAAAATCAACCATGTAATTCGCCACAAAACAACCCTCAGCTGATACAAGAAGATTGAAATAATCCTATGCATCCTATCCAATCACAATGGCCTAAAGCTGGTCTTCAATAACAGCAAAAACTACAGAAACCTCACATATATGTGGAAACTGAACAACTCTTTATCCAATAATAACCTGGTTAGACAAGACATACAGAAAAAATTAAAACTTTCAATATTTAATGAAAATATTGACACATGATATCCAAACTTATGTGACACTATGAAAGCAGTGCTAAGAAGAAAATTCATAGCACTAAGTGCCCTGTTAAAGAAACTGGAGAGATCCTACACTAGCAACCTAACAGCATATGTGAGAACTCTAGAACAAAAAGAAGCAAATTCACCCAAGAGGAGTAGAAGGCAGGAAATAGTCAAACTTGGGGCTGAAATCAATCAAATAGAAGCAAAGAGAACAATACAAAGAATCAAGGAAACCAGAAGCTGGTTCTTTGAATCAATCAGATAGATAAACCTTTAGCCAAACTAACTAAATGGCCCAGAGGCAGTACCCAAATTAACAAAATCAGAAATGAAAAGGGAGACATGACAACAGAAATGGAGGAAATTAAAAAAAAATCAGATCCTAATATCAGACTATACTCAACAAAACTGGAAAATCTAGTGGAAATGAATGGGTTTCTAAACAGAAACCACATGCCAGAGTTAAATCAAGAGCAGGCCCATATTAAACAAGGAAATAGCGGTCATCAAAAATCTCCCAACCAAAAAAGCTCAGGGCCAGATGGATTTAGTGCAGAATTCTACCTGACCTTCAAAGAAGACCTGATATCAGGTCTTTTCTGTATATGAGCTTTCTGTAGTTTTTGCTGTTATTGAAGACCAGCTTTAGGCCAGTTTCCTCAAACGATTCAATAAAATAGAAAGAGAAGGAACACTACCTAACTACTTCTTTGAAGCCACAATTACACACAAGGACCCAGCAAATAAAGAGAACTTCAGGCCAATCTCTTATTAATATATATGCAAAAATGCTCAATAAAATTCTTGCAAACTGAATCCAAGAACACATCAAAATTATCATTCACCAAGATCAAATAGGCTTCATCCCAGGGATGCATGGTAGATTTAATATACAAAAATCCATTGACATAATCCACTATATAAACAAACTCAAAAAAAAGTCACATTATTATGTCCTCAGATGCAGAAAAAGCATTTGACAAAACACAACATTCATTTATGCTAAAAATATTGTAGAGATCGGGAACACGAGGTCCACATATAAACATAATAAAAAGCAACAATCAATATCAAATTAAAGGCAGATATACTTGCAGCAATCCCACTGAAATTGGGGACAAGAAAAGGATGCCCACTCTCCCCATATCTATTCAACATAGTACTGGAAGTGCTAGGTAGAACAATAAGACAACACAAAGAGAACAAGAGGATACAAATTGGCAAAGAAGAATAAAAGTATCACTATTGGCAGATGTATGATAATATACATAAGTGACCCAAAAAAATTCTCCCAGAGAACTTCTCTAGTTGATAAACAACCTTAGCAAATTAACTGCAAGAAATCAGTGGCCTTTCTTTATACAAATGATAAACAGCCTGAGAAAGAAATTAGGAATATAAATCCCTTCAAAATAGACAAAAATAATATAAAGTATTTTGGAGTAACTTTAAACAAACAAGTGAAATACCTCTATAACAATTTATTCAATTCTCTCAAGAAGGAAATCTAAGATATCAGAAAAAGGAGAGATCTTCCATGTTCATGGGTTGGCAGAACTAGCATTGTAAAAATGGATATTCTACCAAAGGCAATCTATAGATTCAATGCAATCTGCATCAAAATCCAAACACAATTTTTCAAAGAAATGGAAAGAGCTATTCTCAAATACATTTGGAAAGGCAAAAAAATACAGAATAGTGAAAACAATTCTTAACAATAAAAGAACAGCTGGGGGAACCAACATCCCTGATCTCAAGCATTTTTTTTTTTGTTTTTTCGAGACAGGGTTTCTCTGTGTAGCCTTGGTTGTCCTGGAACTCACTCTGTAGACCAGGCTAGCCTCGAACTCAGAAATCCACCTGCCTCTGCCTCCCAAGTGCTGGGATTAAAGGCATGCGCCACCAACGCCCAGGTGATCTCAAGCATTTTTAAAATTTTAATTTTTTAAAAATTTTTCTATATTCTTTGTTTACATTACAAATGATTTCTCCTTTCCCAGATCCCCCCTCCCCATAAGTCCCATAAGCCCCATTACCTCCAACCACTCCACATTTCTCTGTCCTGGTCCCCCTCTTTCCTTTCCCATCATCCCCTCCCAATTCTCTGTCCTGGTAGTCCCCTACAATGCTGCATCAAAACTTTCCAGGGACAGGGCCCTCTCCTTCCTTCTTCATGGGAATTATTTGATATGTTAATTGTGCCTTGAGTATTCAGAGCTTCTGGGCTCATTAATATCCACTTATCAGTGACTGCATTCTATGTGTTTTCTTTGGTGATTGGGTTACCTCACTTAGGATGATATTTTCCCGTTCCAACCATATGCCTAAAAATTTCATGAATTCATTGTTTTTAATTGCTAAGTAGTATTCCATTGTATAAATATACCACATTTTCTGTATCCAATCCTTCATTGAGGGACATTTGGGTCCTTTCCAGCTTCTGACTATTATAAATAGGGCTGCTATGAACATAGTGGATCATGTGTCCTAATTGCATGCTGGGGAATCTTCTGGGTATATGCCCAGGAGTGGTATAACAGGGTCCTCCAGAAGTGTCATGCCAGTTTTCTGAGGAACTGCCAGACTGATTTCCAGAGTAGTTGTACCAGCTTGCAATCTCACCAGCAGTGGAGTGTTCGTCTTTCTTCACATCCTCACCAACACCTGCTGTCTCCTGTGTTTTTATTCTTACCCATTCTGACCGGTGTGAGGTGAAATCTCAGGGTTGTTTTGATTTGCATTTCCCTAATGATTAATGATGTTGAACATTTCTTAAGGAGTTTCTCAGTCATTCAAAATTATTCAGATGAAAATTCTTTTTTAGCTCTGTACCCCATTTTTAATAGGGTTATTTGGCTCTCTGGAGTATACCTTCTTGAGTTCTTTGTATATATTGGATATTAGCCCTCTGTCAGATGTAGGGTTGATGAAGACCTTTTCCCATTTTGTTGGTTGCCGTTTTGTCCTTTTGACAGTGTCCTTTGCCTTACAGAAACTTTGTAATTTTATGAGGTCCCATTTGTCAATTCTTGATTTTAGAGCATAAGCTATTGGTGTTTTGTTCAGGAACTTTTCCCCTGTGCCCATGTCTTCAAGGGTCTTCCCCAGTTTCTTTTCTATTAGTTTCAGTGTGTCTAGTTTTATGTGGAGGTCCTTGATCCACTTGGGCTTGAGCTTAGTACAAGGAGATAAGAATGGATCAATTTGCATTCTTCTGCATGCTGACCTCCAATTGAAATAGCACCATTTGTTGAAAAGGCTTTTTTCCACTGGATAGTTGTAGCACCTTTGTCAAGTGACCATAGTGTGTGGGTTTATTTCTGGTTCTTCAATTGTATTCCATTGATCTACCTGCATGTCACTGTACAAATACCATGCAGTTTTTTAACACTATTGCTCTGTCGTACTGCTTGACATCTTGGATACTGATTCCCCCAGAAGTTCTTTTACTGTTGAGAATACTTTTAGCTATCCTGTTTTTTTTGTTATTCCAGATAAATTTGAGAATTGTGCTTTCTAACTCTATAAAGAACTGAGTTGGGATTTTGATGGGAATTGCACTGAATCTGTATATTGCTTTTGGCAAGATGGCCATTTTTACTATATTAATCCTGCCAATCCACAAACATGGAAGATATTTCCATTTTCTGAGGTCTTCTTTAATTTCCTTTTTCAGAGACCTGAAGTTCTTGTCATACAGATCTTTCACTTGTTTGGTTAGAGTCACCCCAAGATACTTTATACTGTTTGTGGCTATTGTGAAGGGTGTCATTTTTCTAATTTCTTTCTCAGACTGCTTATCATTTGAGTATAGGAAGGCTACTGATTTGCTAGAGTTAATTTTATAACCATCCACTTTGCTGTAACTGTTAATCAGCTGTAGGAGTTCTCTGGTGGAGTTTTTTGGGTCACGTAAGTATACTATCATATCATCTGTGAATAGTAATAGTTTGACTTTTTCTTTTCTAATTTTTATCCTTTTGACCTCCTTATGTTGTCTAATTGCACTACCTAGAACTTCAATTACTATATTGAAAAGATATGCAGAGAGGGGGAAGCCTTGTTTAGTCCTTGATTTTAGTGGGATTGCTTCAAGTTCCTCTCCATTTAGCTTAATGTTGGCTACCGGTTTGCTCTATATTGTTTTTACTATGTTTAGGTATGGCCCTTGAATTCCTGTGGTTTCCAAGACTTTTTGCAGGAAAGGATGCTGAATTTTGTCAAAAGGTTTTTCAGCATCTAATGAAATGACCATGTGGGTTTTTTTATTTGGTTTGTTTATGTAGTGGATTGCATTGATGGATTTCCATATATTAAACCATCCCTGAATCCCTGGGATGAAGCCTACTTGATCATGGTGAATGATCATTTTGATGTGTTCTTGGATTCAGTTGGCAAGAATTTTATTTTGTATTTCTGCATAGATATTCATCAGTGAAATTGGTCTGAAGTTGTCTTTCTTTGCTGGATCTTTGTGTGGCTTTGGTATCAGCATAATTGTGGCTTCATAGAATGAGTTGGGTAGTGTTCCTTTTGTTTCTATTTTGTGGAATAAAGAGCATTGGTGTTAGGTCTTCTTTGAAGGTCTGATAGAATTCTGCACTAAAACCATCTGGTCCCGTGTGTTTTTTGGTTGGAAAACTTTCTATGACCCCTTCTATTTCTTTAGGGGTTATGGGACTGTTTAGATGACCTATTTGGTCCTCATTGAATTTTGGTATTTGGTATCCATCTAGGAAATTGTCCATTTCCTCCAAATTCTCCAGTTGCATTGAGTATAGGGTTTTTAGTAGGATCTGGTGATTTTTTGAATTCCTCAGTTTCTATTGTTATATATCCCATTTCATTCCTAATTTTCTTAGTTCTGGTACTGTTTCTGTGCTCTTTGGTTAGTTTGGCTAAGAGTTTATCTCTCTTGTTGATTTTCTCAGAGAACCAGCTCCTGGTTTTGTTGATTCTTTGAATGGTTCTTTTTCTTTCTACTTGATTGATTTCAGCCCTGATTTGATTATTTCCTGTCTTCTACTCCTTTTGGGTGAATTAGCTTCCTTTTGATCCAGGGCATTCAGGTGTGCAGTTAAGCTGCTAGTGTATGCTCACTCCAGTTTCTTTTTGGAGGCACTCAGGACTAGGAGTTTTCCTCTTAGCACTGGTTTCATAGTGTCCCATAGATTTGGGTATGTTGTGCCTTCATTTTCATTAAATTTTAGAAAGTCTTTGATTTCTTTCTTTATTTCTTCCTTGACCAAATTTGCATTGAGTAGAGTATTGTTCAGCTTCCATGTGTATGTGGGCTTTTTGTTGTTTTTTTTGCTATTGAAGATCACTCTTACTCCATAGTAGTCTGATAGGATTAGGATTAGTTTGATCTTCTTATATTTGTTGAGGTCTGTCTTGTGACCAATTATATTTTCAATTTTGGAGAAGGTATCATGAGGTGCTGAGAAAATGATATATTCTTTGGGTTAGGATAAAATGTTCTATATATCTGCCAAATCCAATTGATCCAAAGCTTCAATTAGTTTCACTGTGTCCCTGTTTAGTTTCTGTTTTCCTGATTGGTCCATGGAGCTGAGTGGAGTGTTGAATTCACCCACAGTTATTGTGTTAGGTGCAATATGTACTTTGAGGTTTAGTAAAGTTTCTTGTATGAATGAGGGTGCCCTTGCATTTGGAGCATTGATGTTCAGAATTGAGAATTCGTCCTTGGTGGATTTTTCCTTTGACCAGTAAGAAGCAGTGTTTTGGGTCCCTTTTGATGACTTTAGTTTGAAAGTAAATTTTTTTCTGATATTAGAATGGCTACTCCAGCTTGTTTTCTGAGACCATTTGCTTGTAAAATTGTTTTCCAGTCTTTACCCTGAGGTACTGTTTGTTTTTGACACTGAGGTGTGTTTCCTGTATTCAGCAAAATGTAGCGTTCTGTTTATGTATCCAGTGTGTTAGTCTATATATTTTTATTGGGGAATTGAGTCCATTGATGTTAAGAGATATTAAGGAATAATGATATTACTTCCTGTTATTTTTGATGTTATTTTTATATTTGAGTGATTATCTTCCTTTGGGTTTGATGAAAGAAGGTTACCATCTTGCTTTATCCAGGGTGTAGTTTCTATTTGTGTATTGCCGTTTTCTACCTATTATCCTTTGTAGGGCTGGGTTTGTGGAAAGATATTGTGTAAGTTTGGTTTTATCATCGAATATCTTGGTTTCTCCATCTATGGTGACCAAGAGTTTTGCTAGATATAGTAGTCTTGGCTGGCATTTGTGTTCTCTTAGAGTCTGCATGAGATCTGCCCAGGATCTTCTAGCTTTCATGTTCTCTGGTGAGAAATCTGGTATAATTCTGATAGGTCTTCCTTTATATGTTACTTAGCCTTTTTTCTTTTACTGCCTTTAATATGTTTTCTTTGTTTAGTACATTTGCGGTTTTGATTATTATGGGATCAGAGTTATTTCCTTTCTAGTCCTGTTTGGAGTTCTGTAGGCTTCTTGTATGTTCATGGGAATCAGTTTCTTTAGGTTAGGGACATTTTCTTTCAGAAATTTGTTGAAGATATTTGCTGGCCCTTTAAGTTGTAAATCTTCACTCTCATCTATACCTACAATCCTTAGGTTTGGTCTTCACTTTGTGACCTGGATTTCCTGGATGTTTTGGGTTACAAACTTTTTACATTTTGCATTTTCTTTGACTATTGAGTCAATGCTTTCTATAGTATCTTTGGCATCTGAGATTCTTTCTTCTATCTTTTGTATTCTGTTGTGGATATTTGCATCTATGACCCCAGATTTCTTGCCATGGTTTTCTATCTCCAAGGTTGTCTCTCTTTGTGATTTCTTAGTTGTTTCTACTTCTATTTTTTGATCCTGGATGGCTTTGCTCAGTTCCTTAACTTGTTTGTTTGCGTTTTCCTATTCTTTAAGAGATTTTTGTGTTTCCTCTTTCACTACTTCTGCCTGTTGACCCAAGTTCTCCTGTATTCCTTTAAGTGATTTTTGCATTTTCTCTTTCTTGGCTTCTATCTGTTGACCCATCTTCTCTTGAATTTCTTTAAATGATTTTTCTATGTCCCTTTAAGGGCTTCTAACTTTTGATCCATTTTCTCCTATATTTCTTTGAGAGATTTATTTATGTCCTTCTTGTGTTCCTCTAACAACATCATGACCAGTGCTAACTTTTGATCCATTTTCTCCTGTATTTCTTTAAGAAATTTATGTCCTTCTTGTGTTCCTCTAACAGCTTCATGACCAGTGATTTTAAATACAAACTTTGATTTTCTTGTGTGTTGGGGTATCCAGGACTTGCTGTTTTCGGAGAATTGGGTTCGGATGCTGCCATATTGCCTTGATTTATATTAGTAACCTTCATAGGTGCCTTTTGCCATCTGGTTATCTCTGGAGTTAGTTGGTCCTGTTGTCACTGTCTGGCGCTTGAACCTCCTGTAAGCCTATAAGGCTATTCCTGCTCCTCTGCATGACTGGGTTTTCCCTGTCACAGATTACTGATGGGCTATCCTACTCTTGGGTGCAGTTGGAGCCCTGGTGTGCCTTGCCCCAAGCAATGTTATTCTTGCAGTTGTCTCTGTGTACTTGGAACTGCCTGCCTTGTCCCTCTGGAAGCAAAGATGGGAGCTAGGAGCTCCTCCAAGTGCTGTTTACTTTGCAGGGCAAACATCCCACAACAGGATGGCACACAGACAAACTACAGAGCTTTCTAGGTCTTGGGCACAGGCTGAAGCCTGGTGGTCTGTGTCCCTGTCGTTGTTAAAGTCGGAATATCTCTGTTTACCTGGTGCTGCCTGTCCTCTCTTTTTGGGAGTGAAGATGGCAGCAGGGATCCCCTCCAAGTGCTAATTACTCTGCTGATCTCAAGATTTTATACAGAGCAATAGCTATAAAGATTACATGGTATAAGTACAGAGACAGACACATTGATCAATGGAATACAATTGAAGACCCAGAAATGAAACCACACAGTTACAGACACTTGATATTTGAAGAAGAAGACAAAAATATACACTGGAATAAAGAAAGCATCTTCAATAAATGGTGCTGGTCTACCTGGCTGCCTCTAAGTAGAAAAATGAAAAGACCCATATATGTCACCTATCACAAAGCTCAAGCCTAAGTAGATCATGGAACTCAACATAAAACCAGATACAGTGAATCTAATAGAAAAAAAGTGGAAAACAGCATTGAACTCATTGGCAAAGGGCAAAATTTCCTAAACAGAACTCTAATGGCTCATACTCTAAGTTCAAGAACTGATAAATGGGACCTCATAAAACTGGAAAGCTTCTGTAAGGCAAAGGACATAGTCAGCAGGCCCAGTAGGCAGCATACAGATTGAGAAGAAATCTTCACTAACCCCATATCTGATAGAGGGCTAATATCCAAAATATATAAAGAACTCAAGAAGCTAACCACCAAAAAAACCAAACAATGCAGTAAAAAAATGTGGTATAGAACTAAACTGAGATTTCACAACTGAGGAATCTCGAATGCCTCAGAAGCACCTACAGAAATGTTCAAAGTCTTAGTGTTCAGAGAAATGCAAATTGAAACAGCCCTGAAATTCCATCTTACACCAATCAGAATGGCTAAAATTCCAACCTTAGGTGACAACACATGTTGGAGAGTATGTGGGGAAAGGGGAACACTCTTCCATTGCTGATGGGATTGCAAACTGGTACAACCACTCTGGAAATCAATCTGGAGTTTCCTTAGAAATTGGAAATAGATCTACCTGAAGACCCAGCTATACCACTCTTGGAAATATACCCAAAGATGCCACACCATGCCACAGGGGCACATGTTCCACTATGTGCATAGGAGCCTTATTTGTGATTGCCAGAAGCTGGAAACAACCTAGATGTTCCACGACAATAAAATGGATAGAGAAAATGTGTTTTATTTACAGAATTGAATACTACCCTGCTATTAAGAATGAGGACATCCTGCGTTTTGCAGGCAAATTGCTAGAACTGTAGACTATCACCCCGATTGAGGTAACTCAGACCCCAAAGTATATGCATGGTATGTACTCACTAATAAGTGGATATTAGCCAAAAAAGGAAAAAAATACAGAATACCAAAGATACTGTCCATAGAACTCAAAAAGCTCAACAAGCTGATGTGCCCAAGTGAGGATACCTTGGTCCCACTTTGGAGGGAGAAGAAATGAATCAGAAGTGGGGGGGAGACCTTTGGCAGGGGAGGGAGAGTAGTGGAAAGAGTAGAACCTCTTCTGGTTTTGGGTGAGGGAAAATGACTGAAGCCCTGAGGGTTCTCAGGAAGAATGGCAACAGGCAACCTCAGGAGGTAGGAGGTTGAGAGGACCCTCCAGAATGCCCCAGAGACCTGGGAGGTGAGAGACTCTCAGGATTCAAAGGAAGAGACCTTAGATGGAATGCCCTACAGTAGGAAGAGGGAACTTATAGAGCCCACCTCCGGCAGGAAGACAGGGCATCAAATGACGGAGTAAGGGGGTCATCCCACATTCACAACTCTGACCCATAAATGTTCCTGTCTGAAAGAATTATAGGGATGGAAATGGGGAGGAGCCTGTGGAAAAGAAGGTCCAGTGATAGGTCCAAATTGGGATCCAGCTCAAGGGGTGGTCCCAAGACCTGACACTATTACTGAGTCTATGGAGCACTCACAATACGGCTCCTAGCATAACTGCACACTGGAAGACCCAAAGATCAGCTGAAAGAGTCAGATGCATATATTTGCACCCAACCAATATACAGAAGTGGCTAACCCCTGTTGTTGAATTAGGGAAGGCTGTAAGAAGCTGAGGAGAAGGGCGACCCTTTAGGAAGACCAGCAATCTGAATTATTTTGGACCTCTGAGATCTCTCAAACATTGAACCACCAAACAGGTAGCACACACCAGCTGATATGAGGCCCCCAACACACATATAGTAGAGGACTGGTGGGTCTCTGTTCATTAAGAAATGAAATACCTAATCCTCAAAAGACTGGAGGCCCCTAGGTGTTTAGAGGTCAGGTGGAGTTTGGGGGTGGGGACATCCACATGGAGACATGGAATTTGGGCAGTGGTGTAGGTTGTGAAACAGTCAGAAGGTGGATGGGGGATGGCTATAATATGGAGTATAAATAAATTAAAAAATACAAGACATAATTCTTGTTCACTATGTGATGCTATTGAAAGAGTGACAGCTTGAAATAATATTCTGCTTATTCTCCAACTAATAGGACTTAAGACATGAAATCTTTTGTTTTTGGACTATGAGTTATATGAGTTTTTAAAATCATTTTAATTATAACTATAAAATGCAATGAATCTAAGGATGAAACAAAAGAAATGTTAAAAATGCATTCATTTAGCAATCAGTGTTGAATACCATCTCTGTTCTTCATACTTTTCACCTCACAGGGATAAGACCATGACTGTTCAGATCATCTCATCAGAAACTGCTTCTTCCAATCTGTTTCTAGCTCATTACCCCATCATATGTCATACTGGTCTATATCACTGTCTCAAATTACCTTACTCACTTCTTTATATGTTCATTTCTGCCCCATACCCATTATCTGCCTGCAGCCAGAAGGTAATCTCTTTGAGAGCAGAAAGTGTGTCCTGAATACCACTTCTGCAGGGCATTTGAAAGTGTCTGGTTGATGTAGGTGATTGGCTTACAATGAAGAAAGAATTTTTTTTACATTACATAGTAAATAGTAGTTTTGAATGTATCACTGCAACTGATTTTCAAAAAAATTGTAGGAAATGACTACATTTAGAAAATATGCCCAGAGGCTGAGATTGCTTTTTGCTAAACACAAATGAGACCCTGCACAACAATATCAACTATTATGTGCAAACACATACATGAAGCATCCTACTTTCACAGACTAAGATAATCATAAATCATATCTTTGTTCCTGGGATGTCTTTGGCACCATACACTTGCTATATTAAGTTTCATCTGCAAAATTCATTCTAAGCCACAAATGTAGGGAAAAAAACCTCCAAAACCCTTAAAAATTTGAATGACATTTTGATTCATTAAATATCATGAAGCTCTGGGCAATACACGAAAATCCACCCATGTAGCCTCTCCAATTAGCCCAGCTGTGTACAAATGCTAACACAAGCTTCTATAAATGATTAAAGTAAAAGGGTTTGTCTTTGCAAAATAATAATATCTACTCTATTAGGGGAAATCTATTTATAGTTTAAAAACACTTCAAATTTCATTAGTCATATTGTTAATTTTAAGGTCTTTGGTCAGATACAATGATTTAAATTACATATTTTACAATCTGCATTCTGTTTCTGATCATACAAGATTTGCCAGATTGCTTTAAAAAAACAAATCTATTATGCTTTCTTATATAGTACACAACTGCATTTTCTTTTCTAGGTTGGCAGGTAAATAAATCTGTATCAGATAACTAGTCTCAGAACAATGAATGACAAACAAAATTACCAAGAAACTCTAACAAGGTGAACCTCAGCTTACAGAAAGATGAACCTCTAGAGACTAGATAGATTCCTGATCATGGAGGTACATTAAACTGGAGCTGCTACATTTTTACTTGAGTAAAGATATGACATACATACAATGTACCTTATTGTAACAGAGTATGACTTGGTGTGGTAGTTTGAAAAAGCATATGTCTTCCTTATGCTCAGATTTTTGAACACCTGCTCCCCACCTGTTCGTGTAACTGCTCAGGTATGCTCAGAATATGTTGTCTTGCTGGAGGAAGTATGTTATTGGGAACACCTCTGAGGTTTCCAAGCCTCAAACATTCCCAGTACACACTTTGTATCCTACTTGTTGTTTGAGATGTGAACTCTCAGGTATTCATGCCGCCTGCTGCCAAGATTCTTTGACATGATATACTCAGTTGCTCTGTAACTATACATCCAAATAAACCCTTCCTTCTATAAGTTCCCTTAGTTGTGCTTTGTTTGTTGGTTTATTTATTTTATCTTAGCAACAGAAAAATAACTGATAAACTTGGTAACATTTTCTACTATAACATTCATAGAAGAAATCTAATAATATCCAACTGTGTTACCTGGGAGCTGAGGAGATGGCTAAGTGGTAAAGAGCATATATCCCTCTTGTCAATGGCCCAAGATCAATTCTAACACCCATTTGGCAACCACCTGCAACTCAAGCTCCCGGAGAATCTGATGGCTCTGCTTTCTATGGGCACCTGAAATTCACATTCACACACACCCCTACATACACACACATAATACACATAATTGCAAACGAGTTTTTAAAATAAAACAAACCTGTCACATACTTTTTTATTGTAGACAGAGTTTAAAAATATTATGTTGGGACCTTAACTTGAATTAGAATAATATTAATAAAAACTTTTAGCATTAATTAAGCACATATTTTTATTCAGAATCAAGTGTGTGCATGCAATTATTCACACCTTATGTTCTGTGTATAAACTGTGTATGTCTGTTTTAGTTTATTGTACTTTTTGCAAGTATAGGTGGTCTGTTCTTTGCATATCTTATGATTTTACTAAGATCATTTCATATAATATGTGACCATCTATATTATTAGATTACTTTATTCATGGTAGTTTTTCTATTGTATTCTGGAATTTTTCAAATATATAATCATGTAATGGGTAAATAATGATAAAATTTCTTTCTCATTTTCAAAATCTATAATCATTACTGTATTCCTGTTACTAATTTATTTGTCTATACTATTTCCAGGAAAACATTAAATAATAGAGAACTCAGCATACTTGCTTTATATATGACTACACTGGGCATTCATAAATGTTTCATTATTAACAATGATATTGGCAAATGGTTTGAGATAAACACATAATTTGACTTAAAGAAGTGTCATTATTTTTGTATTTTACAAAGGATTTTTTGCTTTGGCCTGAAGTCAATTGTCCTAGGAGATCTCACATTCTTTCAATTATAAAATAACCCACTTTGTCATGGAATATTATTCTTTGAATGAAGTACTAGGTTTCTTTTCTGGATTTTATTTACTATGCTGCATAAATATTCATATATAAGATGGCTTATCATTTCCTTTCTTGTGGTGTCTTTGTCAGATTTTGGTTTCAATGTCATATCTTTTGAAAATAATTGGAATGAGTCTATTTCTTTTGCCTGGCACAACTTACATTGCAGAGGAATTATCTGGTTTAGAGGTCAGAAACTATTGATCCATGTAATTCTTATAGTTATAGGCAGACCCACAAAACATAACAGCAAAATTTTTCCAGGGTAATTGCTTTATTTAGCATATCCTAATCTTTTATTTTAAAACATACAAACAGATATTTGCTCCTGTGACTGTGTAGAGGTGCAGAAAGGTATGCAGGGATCACCCCAGTAGAAGATCCTTGGGACACGCGGCACCAGGACTCCACCTGCACCAAGGAGCTCCCGCAGCACCACAGCTATCTGGGCAGCTACCCTGCCAGGGGTCATCTTCCCTGCAGGGAGGTGGTTAGAGGGAGTCCTGTATTTAGAGGTGAGGCACCACATCTTTGTTCCCGTAACTGTGTAGACGTGCAAAAAGGTACACAGGGATCACCTAAGTACAAGAGCAGTGGGACATGGCCAGCCAGGGTTCCACCTGCACCCAGAAGCTGAGCCGCTCTACAACAGCAGTGTGTGCACCTAGTCTGCTAGGGGATATCTGCAGTGTATTGAGTACCATTATGAAAGGTGAGACCAACATCTTCTCTCCTGCAAGTGAGCAGGTTGTTGCAGTCATGAACACTGAGAATACCCTAGTGTAAGATCACTTGGGATGTCATCTGCCAGGGCCCCTCCTGCACCCAGGAACTGGGCAGCCCCACAGCAGTCTGTGTCGGGGGGGGGGGAAAGCCGGTCATTCAGGGGTGCTGAGAGAGGCTTGCTGGCACACAGGAGGGACAAGCACCAGACAGTGACAGCAGGAACAACTAACACCAGAGATAACCGGATGGTAAAAGGCAAACATAGGAACCTTACTAACAGAAATCAAGGCAACATGGTAACGTCTGAACCCCATTATTCCACAACAGCAAGTCCTGGATACTCTAACACACCAGAAAAGCAAGATGTGGATTTAAAATCACAGCTCATGATGCTGATTGAGGGCTTCAAGAAGGACACAAATAACTCCTTTGAAGAAATACAGGAGAAAATAAATAAACTGGGAAAAGCCCTTGAAGAACTAAGGGAAGGAATTGAAAACAGATGAAGGAATTGAACAAAGCCATGGAGGATCTAAAGATGGAGGTAGAAACAATAAAGAAATCACAAAGAGAAACAACTCAGGACATAGAAAAATTAGGAAAGAAGTCAGGAGTCATGGATCCAAGCATCAACAACAGAATACAAGAGAGAAGAGAGAATTTTAGATGCAGAGATGCCATAGAAAGCATTGATACAACAGTCAAAGAAAATGAAAAATGCAAAGAGCCCCTGACCCAAAACATGCAGGAAATCCAGGAAAAAATGAGAAGACAAAACCTAAGGATTGTAGGTATAGAAGAGAATGAATATTTACAACTTAAAGGGCCAGTATATGTCTTCAACAAAATTATAGAAGAAAATTTCCCTAACTTAAAGAGAGAGATGCCCATGAACATACAAGAAGCCTAAAGAACTCCAAATAGATTGGACCAGAAAAAAATTCCTCCTGTAACATAATAATTAAAACACAAAATGTACTAAACAATGAAAGAGTATTAAAATCAGTAAGGGAAAATGGTCAAATAACATATAAAGGTAGACTTATCAGAATTAAATGGGACTTCTCACCAGAGACTATGAAAGCCAGAAGAGCCTGGGCAGATCTCATACAGACACCAAGGGAACACAAATGTCAACCCAGACTGCTATATCCAGCAAATCTCTCAAATACCATAGCTGGAGAAAGCAAGGTATTTCATGACAAAAACTAATTTACACAGTATCTTTCCACAAATCCAGCCCTTCAAAGTATAATGAATGGAAAACAACAACAAAGGTGGTAAACTACACACTAGAAAAAGCAAGATATTAATCTTCTTTCAACAAACTCAAAAGAAGGTAACCACACAAATATAAAAATTACCTCAGAAATAGCAGGAAGCCACAATTACTATTCCTTAACATCTCAACATCTTCTCCAATAAAAACACATCAACTAACAGACTGGATACATAAACAGAACCCAACATTTTGCTGGGAAATGCATCTCAGTATCAAAGACAAACACAACTTCAGAGTTAAAGGCTGGAAAACTTCCAAGAAAATAGCCCCAGGAAACAAGCTGGAGTAGCCATTATAATATCAAATAAAATAGACTTTCAACCAAAAGTCATCAAAAAATACACAGAAGGACACTTTATACTCATCAAAGGAAAAATCTACCAGAAAGAACTCTTAATTCTGAACATCTATGCTACAAATATGAGGGAAACCTCATTAGTAAAAGAACCTTTATTAAAACTTAAAGCACACATCATACCCCACACAATAAATTTGGGTGACTTCAACACCCCACTCTCCTCAATGGACAGATCAGGGAAACACAAACTGAACAGGGACACAGTGAAACTAACAGAAGTTTTGGACCAAAGTGATTTAATAGATATCTATGGAACATTTCATCCTAAATTAAAGAAATACCTTCTTATCAGCACCTCATGGTATCTTCTCCAAAATTGACCATATAATTGGTCACAAAACAGATCTCAAGAGATATAAGAAGATCAAACTAATCCTAATCCTCATATCAGATCACTATGGAGCAAGGGTGATCTTCAATAGCAACAAAAAAAATAGAGAGCCCACATATACTTGGAAGCTGAACAATGCTCTACTCAAAGATACCTTGGTCAAGGAAGAAATAAGGAAAGAAATCAAAACCTTTTTAGAATTTAATGAAAATGAAGGCATAACCTACTCAAATTTATGGGACACAATGAGAGCAGCACTAAGAGGAAAACTCATAGCTTTGAGTGCCTCCAAAAAGAAGCTGGAGAAAGCATAAACTAGCACCTTACTAGCACACCTGAAACCTTTAGAACAGAAAGAAGCTAATATAATCAAGAGGAGTAGAAGGCAGGAGATCATCAAACTCAGGTCTGAAATCAACCAAGTATAAACAAAAAGAACTATACAAAGAATCAACAAAACCAGGAGCTGGTTCTTTGAGAAAATCAACAAGATAAACTTTTAGCCAGACTAACCAAAGGGCACAGAGACAGTATCCAAATTAACAAAATAAGAAATGAAAAGGGAGAAATCACAGCAGAAACTGAGGAAATTCAAAAAAATCATTAGATTCTACTACAAAAGACTGTACTCAATACAAGTGGAAAATCTGGATGAAATGGAAAATTTGCTAGACAGATACCAACTACTAAAGTTTAATCAGGATCAGATAGACCATTTAAATGGTCCCCAAACCCCTACAGAAATAAAAGTGCTCATTGACAGTCTTGCAACCAAATACACACATACACACACACACACACACACACACACACACACACACAACCAGATGGTTTTAGTCCAGTATTCTATCAGACCTTCAAAGAAGACAACACCAATACTCTTTAAACTTTTCCATAAAATAGAAATAGAAGGAACACAACCCAACTCCTTATATGAAGCCACAATTTCACCAATACCAAAACCACACAAAACATCACCAAAGAAAGAGAACTTTAGACCAATTTATCTTAACAATATTGATGCAAAAGTACTCAATAAAATTCTTGCCAACTGAATCCAAGAACACATCAATATGATCATTCACCATGATCAAGTAATCTTCATCCCAGGGATGCAGGGATGGCACAATAATCAGAAATCCATCAATGCAATACACTACATAAACAAACTCAAAGAAAAATCCAGTTGGTCAACTCATTAGATGCTGAAAATGCATTTGACAAAATTCAGCATCCTTTCATGTTAAAGGTTTTGGAAAAAACAGGAATTCAAGGCCCATACCTAAACACAGTAAAAGAAAATATACAGCAAACCAGTAGCCAACATCAAACTAAATGGAGAGAAACTTGAAACAATCCCACTAAAATTAGGGACTATGCAAGGCTGCCCTCTCTCTCCATATTTATTCAACATAGTACTTGAAGTTCTAGCTACAGCAATTACAAAACAGAAGGAGGTCAAAGGGATACAAATTGGGAAGGAAGAAATCAAATTATCACTATTTGAAGATATGATAGTATATTTAAGTGACCAAAAAACTCCACCAGAGAACTCCTACAGCTGATAAACAACTTCAGCAAAGTGGCCAGATATAAAATTAACTCAAGCCAATCAGTAGCCATCCTATACCCAAATGATTCTGGTGGTGGGCATTGCATTGAATCTGTATATTGCTTTTGGCAAGATGGCCATTTTACAATATTAATCCTGCCAATCCATGAGCATGGGAGATTTTTGCATCTTCTGAGGTCTTCTTCAATTTCTTTCTTCAGAGACTTAAAGTTCCTGTCATACAGATCTTTTTCTTGTTTGGTCAGAGTCACACCAAGATAATTTATATTGTTTGTGGCTATTGTGAAGTGTGTCATTTCCATAATTTCTTTCTCAGCCTGCATTTCATTTTAGTATAAGAGTTGAGCTTAGTACAAGCACAAAACGGCAGCCAACAAATTGGGAAAAGATCTTCACCAACCCTACATTCGGCAGAGGGTTAATATCCAATACATACAAAGAAATCAATCCATTCTTATCTCCTTCTACTAAACTGATGTCCAAGTGGATCAAGGACCTCCACATTAAACCAGATACTCTGAAACTAATGGAATAGGGACTGGGGAAGAGTGTTGAGCAAATGGGCAAAAGGGAGAATTTCCTGAACAGAACACCAATAGCTTATTCTCTAAGATCAAGAACTGAAAAACGGGACCTCAAAAAATTACAAAATTTCTGTAAGACAAATGACACTGTCAATAGTACAAAACAGCAATTAGGAAAAGATCTTTACCAACCCTACATCTGACAGAGGGCCAATATCCAAGTTATACAAAGATCTCAAGAAGGTATACTCTGGAGTGCCAAATAACCCTATTAAAAATGGTGTACAGAGCTAAGCAAAGAATTTTCACCTGAGGAATATTGGATGGCTGAGAAGCACCTAAAGAAATGTTCAACATTCTTAGTCATCAGAGAAATGCCAATCAAAACCACCCTGATATTTCACTTCACCCAGGTCAGAATGGCTAAGACCCAAATTTCAGGAGGAAAAACATGTCCTGGCAAGGATGTGGAGAAAGAGGAACACTACACTCCTTCACTGCTGCTGGGGTTGCAAGCTGGTATAACCATGCTGGAAATTACTCTGGAAGTTCCTCAGAAAACTGGGCATGATAGTAGTCTAGAACCCTGGGTTTGTAGTCCTGGATTCTATAAGAAATCTGGCTGAGCAAGTCAGGGGAAGAAATCTAGTAAGTAGCATCCCTCTATGGCCTCAGCATCAGCTCCTGCCTCCACGTTCTTGCCCTGTGTAAGTACCTGTCCTGACTTCCTTTGGTGTTGATCAACAATGTGTAAATGTATGTTGAATAAACCCTTTTCGCACCAACTTGTTTCTTGATCATGATCTTTTGTGCAGGAATACAAACCCTAAGACAGGAGCTTCTCAAGGAACTGATACACTCTGGTAGGCACTTTGGGGAGTGGATAATATAAAGAAAATTGAAAAGCAATGTTATTTTTCAAAAATATATTTTATTTTTACTTATTCCTCTCTCATATTTACATCCTTAGATAATTTCCCCTTCCTTATCTTCTTTTAATCCCTTTCCCCCTACCTCTTCTAGATCTCTTCCTCCTTTTCCCTTCAAAGAAGTCCAGGTCTCCCAGAGACATCAACCAAACATGGCAGATCAAGTGACAATAAGACCGGACCACACCCTCATATTAAGGCTGAATGAGGCAATGCGGTAGGAGAAAAAAATTTCTGAAATCAGGCATAAGAGATATGCACTATTCACGTTATTAGGAGTCCCACAAGACAACAAAATTGTTCAGCCTTAACATGTATGCAGAGGGCCTAGGTCAGAGCCATACAGGCTCCTGTATTTTCAGTTGAGTGCCTGTAAACACTATATTTCTTGTTTAGTTGATTCTGTGAGTTTTCTTGTAGTGTCCTTGACCCCTATGGCTCCTACAATCCTCCCCTGACGCTTCCACAGGATTCCCAGAGCTCGGCCTAATGTTAGTCTATGGGTTTATGCATCTGCTCTCATGAGTTGTTGAATGAAGCTTCTCTGATGACATTTATGCTAGGCTCCTGTCTACGAGTATAGCACAGTGGGAATCATTTTATTGACTTTTTGTTTTTCTTTTTGTAGGCTATGTTTAATTCTATCCTGTCTCTGGACTATTGAGGGTCTTGTTCCTGGCCCTCCAGGTAGTGTCAGACATGGGTTCCCTCTCAGGGTAAGATTCCCAAATTGGATCAGTCATTGGTTGGCCATTCCCACAAGTTCTGTGTCATCTTTATCCCAGCACATCTTGCAGGTAGGATAAATTGTAGGTTGAAGGTTTTGTTGTGGCTTGGTTTCTCAGTCACACTGCACGGGGCTTTTCCTGGTTACAGAAGATGGGTATTTCAGGTTCCATACCCTCCATTACTAGGAGTCTTTGCTAGGGTTCCTGCTATAGATTCCTGGGAGTTTCCATTGTACTGTGTTTCTACCTCACTCTGCAAATGTCCCTGATTCTACTAATCTCTCCCAGTATTTTCTCTCTTCACCCCCTCCCATCTGATCTCTCCTGTTCCCATTCTCACCAGTTCCAAATCCATTCACAAAATCTATTTTATTTCCACTTCCCAGGGAGAACCATCCCTGCCTCTTTTAGCCCTTTTTGTTAGGTAGCCTTTCTAGGTCTGTGAATTCTAGAATGATTGTTCTTTACAGCTAATATCCATTTATAAGTGAGTACATACCATGTTTGTCTTTCTTGGTCTGGGTTATATCATTTGGGGTTATTATTATTATTATTATTATTATTATTATTAAACTATTCAAGATGCTCATTGCCTTACAGAAACTTTTCAGTTTCATGGGGCCCCACTTACCAATTGCAGTATCTGCACTGTTGGTGTTATGTTCAGGAAGTTGTATTCTCCATTTACTCTTTTGTCAGATTCAGAGTATTTGCTGTATATGTTGACATCTTTGAATGATCTCAACTTGAGTTTTGTGCAGGGTGATAGATGTGGAATTCTTCTGTCATGTCCACGTGACAACATCTAATAAGACTACCAACATTTGTTGAACATGTTTTTTGTTTTCCCATTATATAATTCCAGTTACTTTTTCAAAAGCCAGGTATCTTTTGGTTTGTGGATTTATATGTAGGTCCACACTCAGTTCAGTTCAATTGATCAACATTTCTGTTTTTATGCCAACACTATGTGTTTATTGTAAATTATATATCTATGGTATACTTTGAAATCAGGAATGGTGGTATTTCCAGACGTTCCTTCATTGTACAGGATTGTTTTAGTTATCCTGAGTTTTATGTTGGTCCATATAAAGTTGAATATTGGTTTTTTAAGGTCTGTAAAAATGTGTTGAAATTGTAATGTTTTGTTGCACTGAATCTGTAGATTGCTTTGGGTAAGATGGCAAATTTTACTACATAAATCTTACCAATGAATGAGCATAGGGGATCTTTCCAACTTCTTATATCTTGTTCAATTTCAATCTGCAAAGACATAAAGTTATTGTCATATGAAATACCCAAGATATTTTATGTTATTTGTGGCTATTAGAAAGGGTATTTTCCTCCCTGATTTCTTTCTCAGCTTATTTGTTATTTTCTTATCGGAGGGCTTCTGATTTCTTTGGGGTAATTAGGCATCAAGCCATTTCACTGAATGTTTTATCAGCTGTAGGAGTTTTGTGGTAGTACCTTTGGGTTATTGATGTGTACTATCATCTCTTCGCAAATACCAATACTGTTATTTCTTCCTTTCCAATTTGTATTCCCTTGATCTCCTTTTTTTGCTTACTGCAAAAATTAAACATTCATGTACTATTATTAAATATGTATGGAGAAAGTAGACAACATGGTCTTGTTCTTGATTTTAGTGGGATTGCTCTAAATTTCTTTCCATTCAACTTGATGTTGACTATCAGCTTGCATATATTGTCTTTATTATTTTTAGATATGTACAGTGTGTCCCTGATTTTCCAAGATTTTTATAAAGGGGTTTTGGATTTTGTCAAAAGCTATTTCGGCATCTAATGAGATGACCATGTGCTTTTGGTTTTTCTTTCAGTTTATTAGTGGTAGATTACATTTACAGAATTTCATATGTTGAACCACCCCTGTATCTCTGGGATAAAGCTACGTGATCATGGTGGACGACTTTTGTGGATTTGGTGTTTAGTATTTTTGCACCGATGTTCATGAGGTAAATTAGTCTGAAATTCTTTTTTTCTCTCTTGAGTCTGTGTGACTTTAGAATCAGTGTGATTGTGACTTCAAAGAATGAGTTTGGTAATATTCCTTTTGTTTCTATTTTGAGAAATAATTTTAGGAGTAGTAATATTAGACCTTCTTTGATACTCTTGGCTAAAACCATCTGTCCCTAGACTTTTTTGGTTGCGAGACTTTTAATAACTGCATCAATTTCTTTAGAGATTATAGGTAAATTTAAATTGTTTATCTGAATTTGATTTCACTTTGATAAATGGTATCTATCAAGAAAATTGTCCATTTTTAAAAAATTATTCAATTTTGAACATATCCCGTTTTTCTTATACATGACCTAACTATTTTTTGGATCTCCCCAGTATCTGTTGTTATGCTCCATTTTGTTTCTAATTTTATTATTTAATATATTCTCTGTCTCTTTTGGTTAGTTTGGATGAGGACTTGTCTTTCTTCTTGATTTTCTTGAAGAACCAATTCTTTGTTTCATTGGTTTTTTTTGTACTTTTCTTCTCTTTATATTTATTTTAATTATTTCAGCCTCTTTTGATTATTTCCTACTGTCTACTCCTCTTGGGTGTTTACTTCTCTTTATTCTACAGCTTTCAGGTGTTCTACAAAGTTGCTAGTATGAGATCTCTCAGATATCTTTACACAGGCATTAATGCTAGGAACTTTTCCCTTAGCACCACTTTCATTCTCATAAGTTTAGGTGTATTGTGCATTTATTTGTGTTGAAATCTAGGATGTCTTCCATTTCTTTCTACAGTTCTCCCTTGAACTATATAAGAGAGTCTTTCAGTTTTCATGAATTTGTAGACTCTTAATTGTATTGTTGTTGGAATCCTGCTTTAATTGTGCTGGTCTGGTTAATAACAATTGGTTTTTCAGTTTTTTTGTATCTTTTGAAACTTGCTTCATAACAAATTTATTGGTCAGTTTTGGGGAGAGTTCCATGAGGAGCTAAGAAAAAGGATATATTTCCTGTTGTTGGGATCAACTGTTGTTTAGATATCTATAAGATTCATTTGGTTCCCAGTATCTGGCAGCTCCAGTATTTCTCTGTTTAGATTTTGTTTGGATGGCCTGTCCATTGTGAGAACAAAGTTTTGAAATCTACCATTCTTGTTTTTTTAATTGGATATTTTATTTATTTACATTTCAAATGTTATCTCCTTTCCTGGATGCCCCTCTGGAAATACTCTATCCTGTCCCCTCAACTCCTGCTTCTATGACGGTGCTACCCACCCACCCACTCGCACCTCCCCTCTCCTGGCATATCCCCACACTGGGGCATCAAGCCTTCATAGGATGTGGGCCTCTCCTCCCATTGATGCCCAACAATGCCATCTTCTGCTACATATGCAGTTGGAGCGATGGGTCCCTCCATGTGTACTCTGGTTTGTGGTTTAAATCCTGGGAGCTCTGGGGCAGAGGGTCTACTTGGTTGATATTGTTGTTCTTCCTATTGGGTTGCAAAACCCTTCAGCCTCCTTCAGTCATTTCTCTAAATTCTCTATAGGGAATCCTGTGCTCAATCCAGTGGTTGGCTACAAGCATCTGTCTTTGTATTTGACAGGCTCTGGCAGAGCTTCTCAAAAGACAGCTATATTAGGCTCCTGTCAGCAAACACTTTTTGGCATCCACAATAGTGCCAGGGTTTGGTGACTTGATCCCCAGATAGGGCACTCTTTGGATGGCCTTTCGTTCAGTCTCTGTTATACATTTTGTCTCCATATTTCCTCCTGTGAATATTTGTCCTCCTTCAAAGAAGGACTGAAGCAACCACACATTAGTCTTACTTCTTGAGCTTCATGTGGTCTATGAATTGTATCTTGGGCATACTGAGCTTTTGGGCTAATAACCACTTATAAATGAATACATACCATGTGTATTCTTTGGTTACTGGATTACCTTATTCAGGATGACATTTTCTAGTTTTATCCATTTGCCTAAGAATTTCATGAATTCATTTTAATAGCTGAGTAGTACTCCGTTGTATAAATGTACCACAGTTTCTGTATTCATTCTTCTGTTGAGGGACATCTGGGTTCTTTCCAGCTTCTGGCTATTATAAATAAGGCTGCTATGAACATGAATAAAAGGAGAATGTGTCCTTATTACATCTTGGAGCAGCTTCTGAGTACATGCCCAGGAGTGGATAGCTGGATACTCAGGTACCATGTCTAATTTTACCATGTCAGGTATTCAGGTACTCAGGTACTATGTCTAATTTTCTGAAGAACCACCAAAATGACTTCCAGAGTGGATGTACCAATTTGTAATCCCATCACCAATGGAGAAGTGTTCCTCTTTCTCCACATCCTCACCAGCATCTGCTGTCACCTGAGTTTTTGATCTTAGCCATTCTGATATATGTGAGGTAGAATCTCAGGGTTGTGTTGATTTGCATTTCCCTGGTTACTAAGGATGTTGTACATTTCTTTAGGTGCTTCTTAGCCATTTGAGATTTCTTAGTTGAGAATTTTTTTGTTTAGTTCTGTACTCCACTTCTTTATTAGATATTTTCTTTATTAACATTTCAAATATTATCCCATTTCCTCATTTCTGCTCCCAAACCCCTATCCCATTCCCCCTTTCCCTGCTAACCCACCTACTCCCTCTTCCCTGTCCTGGCATTCCCCAACATGGTGAACCAAGGGCCTCTCCTCTCATTGATGTCTAACAGGGCCATCCTCTGCTATATATGTGGCTGTAGCCGTGGGTCCCTCCATGTGTATTCTTTGGTTGCTGCTTTGTTCCTGGGAGTTCTGGGGTTACAAGTTGGTTCAGGATATTTTTCCTCCTATGGGGCTACAAACCCCTTCAGATGCTTGGGCCCTTTCTCTAGCTCCTCCACTGGGGACCCTGTGTTCAGTACAACAGTTGGTTGAGAGCATTCACTTCTGTATTTCAGGCACTGGCAGAACCGCTCAGGAGACCTCTGTGTCAGACTCCTGTCAGCAAGCACTTGTTGGCATCCACAATAGTGTCTGGATTTGTAACTGTATATGGGATAGATCCCCAGGTGGGGCAGAATCTGGATGGCCTTTCTGTCACTCTCTGCTCCACACTTTTATCTCTGTATATCCTCCCATGGATATTTAGCTTCCCATTCTAAGAGGGACTGAAGTATTCATATTTTGGTTTTTCTTCATCTTGAGCTTTCTGTGGTCTGTGAATTATATCTAAGGTATTCTGAGCATCTGAGCTAATAACCACTTGTCAGTGAGTGCACGCCATGTGTGTTACTTTGTGAATGATTACTTCACTCAGGATGATATTTTTTATTTCCATGAATTTGCCTAAGAATTTCATGAAGTCATTGTTTTTAATAGCTGAGAAGAATGCCATTGCGTAAATGTACCATATTTTCTATATCCATTCCTCTGTTGAGGAATATTTGGGTTCCTTCTAGCTTCTGGCTATTATAAAGAAGGCTAGTATGAACATTGTGGAGCATGTGTCCTTATTATATGTTGAAGCATCTTCTGGGTATATGCCTAGGAGTGGTATAGCTGGTTGTCAGGTAGTACTGTGTCCAACTTTCTGAGGAAGCACCAAATTGATTTACAGAGTTGTTTTGCCAGCTTGCCATTGCACCAGAAATGGAAGAGTGTATCTCCTTCTCCACATCCTCACCAGCATCTGCTGTCACCTGAGTTTTTGATTTTAGCCATTCTGACTGGTCTAAGTTGGAATATCAAGGTTGTTTTGATTTGTATTTCCTTAATGACTAAGGATATTGAACATTTATTTCTTAGGTGTTTCTCAGCCATCTGGTATTCCTCAGTTGAGAATTTGTTTAGCCATGTACCCATTTTTAATAGGGTTACTTGGTTCTTTGGAGCCTAACTTCTTGAGGTCTTTGTATATATTAAATATTAGCCCTCTATCAGATATAGGTTTGGGAAAGATCTTTTTCCAATCTGTTGGTTGCTCTTTTGTCTTATTGATAGTGTCCTTTGCATTACAGAAGCTTTGCAATTTTATAAGGTCCCGTTTGTCTATTGTTAATCTTAGAGCACAAGCCACTGTTGTTCTTTTCAGGAAAATTTCCAATGTGCCCATGTGTTCCCGGTTCTTTTCCACTTTCTCTTCTATTAGTTTCAGTGTATCTGTTTTTTGGGGGGGTGGTGGTGGGAGTCTTTGCACCACTTGGACCTGAGCTTTGTATAGGGAAAGAAAAGTGATTAATTTGATTTCTTCTAAATATTGACCACCATTTAAAGCAGCACCATTTCTTTTTTTTATTTTTTATTTTTTTATTGTATATATTCTATATTTACAATTCATTTCCCTTTTTCTGGTTCCCCACCCCCAAAGGTCCCACATGTCCTTTTCCCTCCCCCTGCTCCCGCATCCACCCCCTCCCACTTTACTGTTCTTGTACTCTCCCACAATGATGTTTTGGTCCATTCTAGCACCAGTGTCCACTCCTTTCTTCTTGTGAGACATCACTTGATATGTGATTTGTGTTTTTGGTGTTCCAAGCTTCTAGGCTAATATCCACTTATCAGTGACTGTATACCATGGGTATTCTTTTGAGACTGGGTCACCTCACTTAGTATGACATTCTCCAGCTCCATCCATTTCTCTAAGAATTTCATGAATTCATTGTTTCTAATGGCTGAATAGTACTCCATTGTGTATATATACCACATCTTTTATATCCATTCCTCTGTTGAGGGACATCTGGGTTCTTTCCAGCTTCTGGCTATTATATATAAGGCTGCTATTAACATAGTGGAGCATGTATCCTTATTGCATGCTGGGGAATCTTCTGGGTATATTCCCAGGAGTGGTATGGCTGGGTCCTCCGGAAGTATCATGCCCAGTTTTCTGAGGAACCGCCAGACTGATTTCCAGAGTGGTTGTACCAGCTTGCATTCCCACCAGCAGTGGAGGAGTGTTCCTCTTTCTCCACATCCTCGCCAACACCTGATGTCTTCTGAGTTTTTAATCTTAGCCATTCTGACTGGTGTGAGGTGAAATCTCAGGGTTGTTTAATTTGCATTTCCCTAATGACTAGTGATGTTGAACATTTTTTAAGGTGTTTCTCAGCCATCCGAATTTCTTCAGGTGAAAATTCTCTGTTTAGCTCTGTACCCCATTTTTGGATAGGGTTATTTGGTTTTCTGGGGTCTAACCTCTTGAGTTCTTTGTATACATTGGAGATTAGCCCTCTGTCAGATGTGGGGTTGGTGAAGATTTTTTCCCAATTTGTTGGTTGCCGATTTATCCTTTTGACAGTGTCTTTTGCCTTACAGAAACTTTGTAGTTTTATGAGGTCCCATTTGTCTATTCTTGTTCTTAGAGCATAAGCAATTGGTGTTCTGTTCAGGAATTTTTCCCCTGAGCCGATGTCTTCAAGGGTCTTCCCCAGTTTCTTTTCTATTAGTTTTAGTGTGTCTGGTTTTATGTGGAGATCCTTGATCCACTTGGAGTTGA
Source organism: Apodemus agrarius (assembly GCA_964023405.1). Lineage (NCBI taxonomy): Eukaryota > Metazoa > Chordata > Mammalia > Rodentia > Muridae > Apodemus > Apodemus agrarius. The sequence goes on along the minus strand of OZ030007.1, from coordinate 162,904,170 downwards.
GTTTAGTGCAAGGAGATAAGAGTGGATCAATTCTCATTCTTCTGCATGTTGACTTCCAGTTGAGCCAGCACCATCTGTTGAAAAGGCTATCTTTTTTCCACGGGATGTTTTCAGCTCCTTTGTCAAAGATCAATTGGCCATAGATGTGTGGGTTCAATTCTGGGTCTTCGATCCTATTCCATTGATCCGCTTCCCTGTCACTGAACCAATACCATGCAGTTTTTAATACCACTGCTCTGTAATATTGCTTGAGGTCCAGGATATTGATTTCCCAAGAAGTTCTTTTGCTGTTGATGACAGTTTTAGCTATCCTGGGTTTTTTGTTATTCCAGATGAATTTGAGAATTGCTCTTTCTAGCTCTATGAAGAACTGAGTTGGGATTTTGATGGGGATTGCATTGAATCTGTATATTGCTTTGGGCAAGATTGCCATTTTGACTATATTAGTCCTGCCAACCCACGAGCATGGAAGATTTTCCCATTTTCTGATGTCTTCTTCAATTTCCCTCTTCAGAGACCTGAAGTTTTTGTCATATAAATCTTTCACATGTTTGGTTAGCGTCACTCCAAGATACTTTATATCATTTGTGGCTATTGTGAAGGGTGTGATTTCCCTAATTTCTTTCTCGGCCTGCTTATCCTTCACGTATAGGAAGGCTACTGATTTACTTGAGTTGATTTTATAGCCAGCCACTTTGCTGAAGTTGTTTATCAGTTGCAGGAGTTCTCTGGTGGAGGTTTTTGGGTCACTTAAGTAAACTATCATATCATCTGCAAATAGTGATAGTTTGACTTCTTCCTTTCCGATTTGTATCCCTTTGACTTCCCTCTGTTGTCGAATTTCTCTAGCTAGTACCTCAAGTACTATATTGAAGAGATATGGCAAGAGGGGACAGCCTTGTCTAGTCCCTGATTTTAGAGGGATTGCTTCGAGTTTTTCTCCGTTTACCTTGATGTTGGCTACTGGACTGCTGTATATTGCTTTTACTATGTTTAGATATGGGCCTTGAATTCCTGTTCTTTCTAAGACCTTTAGCATGAAAGGATGCTGAATTTTGTCAAATGCTTTTTCAGCATCCAATGAGATGACCATGTGGTTTTTTTCTTTGAGTTTTTTTATGTAGTGGATTACGTTGATGGATTTCCGTATATTGAACCATCCCTGCATCCCTGGGATGAAGCCAACTTGATCATGGTGAATGATCGTTTTGATGTGTTCTTGGATTCGGTTGGCAAGTATTTTGTTTAGTATTTTTGCATCGATATTCATAAGAGAAATTGGCCTGTAGTTCTCTTTCTTAGTTGGATCTTTGTGTGGTTTTGGTATCAGGGTAATTGTGGCTTCATATAATGAGTTGGGTAGTGTTCCTTCTGTTTCTATTTTGTGGAATAATTTGAAGAGTATTGGTATCAGGACTTCTTTGAAGGTCTGATAGAATTCTGCACTAAAAGCGTCTGGTCCTGTGCTCTTTTTGGTTGGAAGACTGTCTATGACCCCTTCTATTTTTTGGGGGGTTATGGGTCTGTTTAGATGATCTATTTGATCCTGGTTTAATTTTGGTATTTGGTAACTGTCGAGGAAATTGTCCATTTCCTCCAGATTCTCCAGTTGTGTTGAGTATAGGTTTTTGTAGTAGGATCTGATGATTTTTTGAATTTCCTCAGTTTCTGCTGTTATATCTCCCTTTTCATTTCTAATTGTGTTAATTTGAATACTGTCTCTGTGCCCTTTAGTAAGTCTGGCTAGGGGTTTATCTATCTTGTTGATCTTCTCAAAGAACCAGCTCCTGGTTTTGTTGATTCTTTGTATGGTTCTCTTTGTTTCAACTTGATTGATTTCAGCCCTGAGTTTGATGATTTTCTGTCTTCTAATCCTCCTGGGTGAAATTGCTTCTTTTTGTTCCAGAGCTTTCAAGTGCACCATTAAGTTGCTAGTATATGCTCTCTCCTGTTTCTTTTTGGAGACACTCAGGGCTATGAGTTTTCCTCTAAGCACTGCTTTCATTGTGTCCCATAGATTTGGGTATGTTGTGCCTTCATTTTCATTAAGTTCTAAGAATTCTTTGATTTCTTTCTTTATTTCTTCCTGGACTAAGGTATCATTGAGTAGAATATTGTTCAGCCTCCAAGCGTATGGGGATTTTCTGTTGTTTTTGTTGCTATTGAAGAACACTCTTACTCCATGGTGATCTGATAAGAGGCATGGGATTAGTTCGATCTTATTATATTTGTTGAGATCTGTCTTGTGTCCAATTATATGGTCGATTTTGGAGAAGGTACCATGAGGGGCTGAGAAAAAGGTATAGTCTTTTGCTTTAGGGTGAAATGTTCTATATATATCTGTTAAATCCAATTGGTCCAAAGTTTCAATGAGTTTCTCCGTGTCTCTGTTTAGTTTCTGTTTTCCTGGTCGGTCCACTGTAGATAGTGGAGTATTGAGGTCCCCCACAATCATTGTGTTAGGTGCAATGTGTGCTTTGAGCTTTAGTAAGGTTTCTTTTACAAATGAGGGTGCCCTTACATTTGGAGCGTAGATGTTTAGAATTGTGAGTTCCTCTTGGTGGATTCTTCCTTTGACTAGCAGGAAGTGACCTTCTGTGTCTCTTTTGATGACTTTGGGTTGAAAGTCAATTTTATCTGATATTAAAATGGCTACTCCAGCTTGCTTCCTGTGACCATTTGCTTGCAAAATTGTCTTCCATCCTTTTACTCTAAGGTAGTGTTTGTCTTTGACTCTGAGGTGTGTTTCCTGTAAGCAGCAAAATGTAGGGTCCTGTTTCTGTATCCAGTCTGTTAGTCTATGTCTTTTTATTGGGGAGTTGAGTCCATTGATGTTAAGAGATATTAAGGAATAGAGATTATTACTTCCTGACATTTTTGATGTTATTTTTGTTTTTGAGTAGTTATCTTCCTTTGAGTTTGATGGAAGAAGTTTACTGTCTTGCTTTTTCTTGGGTGCCATTTCCTTCCTTGTGTTGGAGTTTTCCTCCTATTATCCTTTGTAGAGCTGGGTTAGTGGAAAAATATTGTGTAAATTTGGTCCTGTCATGGAATATTTTGATTTCTCCATCTATGTTGATTGAGAGTTTTGCTGGGTATAGTAGTCTTGGCTGACATTTGTTTTCTCTTAGGGTCTGCATGAGGTCTGCCCAGGATCTTCTAGCTTTCATGGTTTCTGGAGAGAAGTCTGGTGTGATTCTGATAGGTCTTCCTTTATATGTTACTTGGCCCTTTTCTCTTACTGCCTTTAATATTCTTTCTTTGTTTAGTACATTTGGGGTTTTGATTATTATGTGACGGGAGGTGTTTCTGTTCTGGCCCAGTCTGTTTTGAGTTCTGTAGGCTTCTTGTATATTCATGGGCATCTCTCTCTTTAAGTTAGGAAAGTTTTCTTCCATAATTTTGTTAAAGATATTTGCTGGCCCTTTAAGTTGTAGGTCTTCACTCTCATCTATCCCTATAATCCTTAGGTTTGGTCTTCTCATTGTGTCCTGGATTTCCTGGATGTTTTGGGTTACAAGCCTTTTGGATTTTGCGTTTTCTTTGACTGTGGAGTCAATGGTTACTATGTTATCTTCAGCATCAGAGATTCTTATTTCTATCTCTTGTATTCTGTTGTTTATGTTTGCATCTACGACCCCTGATTTCTTCCCAAGGTTTTCTATCTCCAAGGTTGCCTCCTTTTGTGATTTCTTAGTTGTTTCTACCTCTGTGTTCAGATCTTGGATGGTTTTGCTCAGTTCCATCATTTGTTTGTTTGTGTTTTCATGTAATTCTTTAATATATTTTTGTGCTCCCTCTTTCATGACTTCTGCCTGTTGTTCCACGTTCTCCTGCATTTCTTTAACTGATTTTCTCATTTCCTCTTTATTGGTTTCTGTCTGATGCCCCATATTCTCCTGGAGTTCTTTAAGTGTTTTTTGTGTTTGGATTGTAAGAGCTTCTACCCTATTGATGTTCCCCTGCATTTCTTTAAGAGATTTGTTTATGTCTTTTTTGTGTTCCTCTAGGAGCATCATGACCTGTGCTTTTATATCTAACTCTTGTTTTTCTGGTGTGCTGGGGTATCCTGGACTTGCTGTGGTTGGTGAATTGGGTTCAGATGGTGCCATATTGCCTTGATTTCTGTTAATAACGTTCCTACATTTGCCTTTTGCCATCTCTTTATCTCTGGCGTTAGTTGGTCTTATTGTAGATGGCGCCCTGCTGAAAGCACAGCATGCCTGTCCCCAGGAGACAGATCCCTTCTGGCAGCTTGTCTGTGCTGGACTATGCTCGCTCTGAGTCCAGGCCCCTGACTCCAGCTGCTAGAGTTCCGAGCTGTGCCCCGAGGCGGCCCAGTGGCCCCTCGCTGCTAGTCCACTCAGAGAGCTGGTCCCGGCCGGTAGTCTGCACCCGTAGCTGAGCTTTCTGTGCTTGGATCTCCTATAGAGCTAAGCTAAGCTATAACTCTGGCCACGCGCCTGATTCCAGCCGCTCACTGAGTCCAGTGTGCCCGCTGTTTGCGCGCGCGGGGGTCTGGGGCAAGATGGCTGCCCCAGCTGAAGGCACCGCGTGACCTTGGCTGAGCTGCTGGTACCCGGCTCTGCTGCTCCCTTCTGGCTGCGTTGTCTGTGCTGGACTATGCTCGCTCTGAGTCCAGGCCCCTGACTCCAGCTGCTAGAGTTCCGAGCTGTGCCCCGAGGCGGCCCAGTGGCCCCTCGCTGCTAGTCCGCTCAGAGAGCTGGTCCAGGCCGGTAGTCTGCACCCGCAGCTGAGCTTTCTGTGCCCGGATCTCCTGCAGAGCTAAGCTAAGCTATAACTCTGGCCACGCACCTGATTCCAGCCGCTCACTGGGTCCAGTGTGCCCGCTGTCTGCGAGCGGGGGTCTGGGGCAAGGCAGCACCATTTCTTAAAGATGTAATATTATATCCACTGGATGGTATTACCTCCTTTGTCTAAGATCATGTGACCATAGTGTGTGGGTTCATTTCTGTATCTTCAATTCTATTGCATTGATCTACATGCCTTTCTCTGTAACAATGCCATACAGTTTTTATTATAATTGCTCTGTATTACAGCTTGAAGTCAGAGATGGTGGTTCTTCAAGATGTTAGTTAATTGTTGAGAATAGTTTTTGCTATGTGGGTTTTTTGTCATTCCAAATAAATGTGCAAATTGCTCTTTCTAACTCTATGAAGAATTGAGTTGTAATTTTGATGGGGATTTCATTGAATCTGTATCTTGCTTTTAGCAAGATGGCCATTTTTACTATATTGATCCTGCCAATCCATGAGCATGGGAGATCTTTCTATCTTCTGAGATCTTCTTCTGTTTCTTTCTTCAGAGTCTTGAAGTTCTTGTTATACAGAACTTTCACTTGCTTGGTTAGAGTCACACCAAGGTATTTTGTATTATTCATGAGAATTGTGAAGGGTTTATTTCCCCTTATTTCTTTCTTAGCCTTTTTATCCTTTCAAGAGAGGGAGGCTACTGATTTGTTTGAGTTAACTTTATATCCAGCCACTTTGTTGAAGTTGTTAATCAGCTGTAGGAGTTCTCTGGTGGAGATTTTTTTTTTTTTTGCGTCGCTTAATTATACTATCCTATCTTCTGCATATAGTGATATCTTTACTTCTTCCTTTCCAATTTATATCCCTTTGACCAACTTTTATTATCTAACTGTTATGGCTAGGACTCTGACTACTGTATAAAATAGGTAGGAAGAGGGTGAGCAGCCTTGTCCAGTTCCTGATTTTAGTGGAATTGATCCAAGTTGCTCTCCATTTAGTTTGATGTTGGCTACTTATTTGCTGTATTTTGTTTTTACTATTTAGGTATGTGCCTTGAATTCTTGCTCATTCCAAGACTTTAACCATGAACAGGTGTTGAATTTTGTCAAATGTTTTCTCAGCCTCTAATGAGATGACCATGTGTTTTTTTTTCCTTTGAGTTTGTTTATATCGTGTATTACGCTGATGGATTTCCATATATTGAACCATTCCTGCATTACTGGGATGAAGCCTACTTGATCATGATGGATGATTGTTTTGATGTGTTCTTTTATTCAATTTGTGAGAATTTTATTGAGTATTTTTGCATTGATATTCTTAAGGGCAATTGGTCTGAAGTTCTCTTTCTTTGTTTGGTCTTTTTGTGGTTTAGTTATAAGCATAATTGTGGCTTCAGAGTGATATTTCTGTTTCTATTTTGTGGAATTCTTTGAATAGCATTGATATTATATCTTCTTTGAAGGTTTGATAGAATTCTGTTATAAACCCACCTGGTACTGGGCTTTTCTTGTTGGAAGACTTTTACTAACTGCCTCTATTTCTTTAGGGGTCATGGTACTGTTTTTATCATTTATCTGATCATATTTTAACTTTGGTGCCAGATATCTGTCTAGGAAATTGTCCATTTCTTCCAGATTTTCTGGTTTTGTTGAGTGTAGGCTTTTGTAGTAGGATTCAATGATTTTTTTGGGTTTCTTTAGTTTCTGTTTTAATTTTTGATTCTGTTTAATTCTGTTCATTTGGATACTGTCTCTGTGCCCTCTGATCAGTCTGGCTAAGGGTTAATCTATCTTGTGGATTTTCTCAAAGAATCAGTTCTTTGTTTTGTTGATTCTTTGTATAGTTCTTTTTTGTTTCTACTTGGTGGATTTCAGCCCAGAGTTTATTTCTTTTTGTTCTAGAGCTTCCGGGTGTACTGTCAAGCTGCTAGTGTATGCTCTCTCCAGTTTCTTTTTGGAGGCACTCAGAGCTATGAGTTGTTCTCTTAACACTGTTTTTATTGTCCACAATTACTTTTGTTATGTTGTGCCTTCATTTTCATAAAATTCTAAAAAGTCTTTAAGTTCTTTTCTTATTTCTTCCTTGACCTAGTTATAATTGAGTATAGCATTGTATAACTTCAATATGAATGTGGGCTTTCTGTTGTTTTTGTTGTTATTGAAGACAGGCATTACTCTACAGTGATCTGATAGAATGTATGGGATTATATCAATCTTCCTTTATCTCTTGAGGCCTGTTTTTTGACTTCTTTTGAAACACACACCATGAGTCACTGAGAAGAAAGTATGTTCTTTGGGTTTAGGATGAAATATTCTATAGATATCTGTTAAATCCATTTGGTTCATAACTTCAGTTAGTTTCCCCATGTCTATGTTTAATTTCTGTTTCCATGATCTGTTTATTGATGAGAGTGGGGTGTTGAGGTCTCCCAATAATATTGTGTGAGGTGCAATGGGTACTTTGAGCCTTCATAAAGTTTCTTTTATGAATGTGGTTGCCTTGTATTTGGAACAAAAATGTTCAGATTTGAGAGTTCTTCTGGGAAGATTTTTCGGTTGATGAGTATGATGTGTCTGTCATTATCTTTTTTTTTTATAACTTTGGATTGAAAGTTGATTTTATTCAACTTTAGATTGGCTACTCCACCTAATTTCTTGTGATCATTTGCTTGGAAAAATTGATTTCCATTGTTTTACTCTGAGGTATTTTCTGTCTTTGACACTGAGGTGTATTTCCTGTATGCAGCAAAATCCTTGGTCCTCTTTACGTATTCAGTGTGTTCATCTGTCTTTTTATTGGGGAATTGAGTACACTGATGTTAAGTGATATTAAGTGAGGGTTGGGTGTCTTTGCTCTCTTCTATACCTATTATCCTTAGGTTTGGTCTTCTCATTGTGTCCTGGATTTCGGGGATGTTTTGGGCTAGGAGCTTTTTGCATTTAACATTTTCTTTGATTTTTGTGTCAATTGTTTTCTATGGTATCTTTTGCACCTGAGATTCTTTCTTTTATCTCATGTATTCTGTTGGTTATGATTGCATCTATGACTCCTGATCTCTTTCCTAGGTTTTCTATCTCCAGTGTTGTCTCCCCTTTGTGATTTCTTTATTGTTTCTACTTCCAGTTTTAGATCCTGAATGGTTTTTTCAATTCCTTCACTGGTTTGGTTATCTTTTCCCATAACTTTTTAAAGAATTTTTATGTTTCCTCTTTAAGAGCTTCCACCTGCTTACCCGTGTTCTCCTGTATTTTTTAAGGGAGTTATTTATGTCTTTTTTAAAGTCCTTTATCAGCATCATTAGACATGATTTTAAACCTGAATCTTCCTTTTCCAGTGTGCTGGGGTATCCAGGACTTGCTGTAGAGGGAGTACTGGGTTCTGATGATGCCAAGTAAGTAGCCTTGGTTTCTGTTACTAGCCTCTCACTATCTCTTTATGTCTGTTGCTACCTGCCCTTGGTATCTCTGACTGGACATTATCTCTCCTTTGCTCCTGGTTGTGTCAGAGCTCCTCAGAGTCCAGCTGTCTCTGTGTTCCTGTGATTCTGGGTACCTGTGATCCTGAGATCCTGGGTGTGTCAGAGCTCCTGGAATTCAAGATGTTTCTGGGATCCTGAAATCCTGGTGTGATCAAGCTCCTGAGATCCTTCTGTGTCAGAGTTCCTGGGAGTCAAACTTTCTTTGGGTGTTCATGATCCAGAGCCTTCGGTTTGCTCTGGGCACAGGTTCAAACTGGAAGGAACCTGTGACTCTTACTGGGTGGGGGCTTGTGTTTCCCTGATTCCTGTGGAGGTCCCAGTTATGCTGGGTGTTGGGAAAGATATTGTGACCTCAGTTTGGATCTTGCGTGTGTTAGAGGTCCAATGTTCCTGGGTGTGTCTGATCTCCTGGGAGTTGAGTTTCCTCTGAGATCTTTTGATTTTGTGTCTTGGGCGTTTCAGAGAAGCTGGAAGTTGAGCTCCTCTGAATGTTTTAAGAGTGTGTGCAAAGCCAGCACCACAGGTTTTCTCTAGGTGTAGGTTCAGACTGGAAGGAACCTGTGCCACTGGCTGGGCAGGGCTCCATGCATCCATGGATCCTGGAGTACCCAGTTACTCTGTGTGTTGGGGCAAATGTTGTGGCCTCTCCTGTGATCCTGGGCATTTCAGAGCACCTGGGATTTGGGCTCCCTCTGGATGTTGTAGAAGTGGGTACTGAGCTAGTGCCCAAGGTCTGCTCAGGTCACAGGCTCAGATGGGAAGAGTGTTTTTACTCTTACATGGTAGGAGGACATTATTTTCTATCTGATGTTCTATAAGCTTCTTGTACATTTATAGACATGTCCTTCTTAAGGTTAGGAAAATTTTCTTCTATGATTTAAAAAATATATTCTGGGCCTTTGTGCTGCGATTCTTCTATTTCTATTATTCTTAAATTTGGTCTTTTCATAGTGTCCCAGAATTCCTTGCTGGTTTGACATTTTTTCTTTTACTAGTGTTTCAATTTCCTTTACTCTATCTTCTATGTCAGAGATTTTCTCTTCTCTCTCTTCCATGCTGTTATGCTTACATCTATAGTTCCCTTTTATTTTCCTAGATTTTGCATCTCTGTGATTCCCTCAGCTTTATTTTTTTTTGTTTATCAGTGTTATTTCCAGTTTTAGTTCTTGATATATTTTCTTCATTTCCTTCACTTGTTTCCTTGTTCTGCCTCCCCTTTCCTTTTCTTGGTCTTTTTAAAAATGTATTTATTAATTTCCTCCAATTGTTTGTTTATATTTTCCTGGATTTCTTTATTTATTTCTTGTTTAAAGATATCTATTATCTTCATAAGTTGATTTTAAGGCCATTTTCATGTGCTTCAGCTATATTGAAATATGCAGGACTTGCAGTAGTAGAATTGCTGGGCCCTGGCTGTTGTTGATTGTATTCTTAAGCTTGCCTCTAGGCATCTTATTTGGGAGGTAATTATAAGTTTAGTTACTGATTTCTGAGTTTATTTTTGTTATATTGTTGTTATTTCCCTTGGTTTCTGTTTCCTCTCTGCCCTGAGTGGCCTGTGATTCTGGTGACCAGAGACCACATATCCAATAGATTATCTCTGCGGAGTTTTTGGTGACTGAGTGACCTCTGCAGTTTTGGGTGCCAGTGCTGCTTCTGGAGTTCTGGGAACCGGTGTGTCCTCCATGGTCTGGACAACCTGTGTCCTTTATGGATCCAGGTTTCCACATGGCTTCTGGTAGAATAGAAGGCTTCTGCTGGAGTTGTGGGCAAGGATATGGAGATGAGTGTAGTGGTGTTGTTGGGGGAATCGCCGCAGGCTTTGAGGAAGTGTTGAATGTCTGCATCTGGAGACTTGCCTGAGGTTTGGATACTAGTGTGACCTCTTGTATTTAAACTGTTTTCATAAATACTTTATAAATCTTAGATATAAGCTATTTTAAGGTTTGTGAAAGTCATTTCACATGTAATTGTATTCACAAAAATGAAAAGATAATTTCAGAAGCCAGTTTTCTCTCCCCTTAATTTAAGGCAGGGTCTCTCTTATTGTTTCTGTCTCTCCTGATTGACAGGCTACCTGGCCTGTGATATTTTCTGCAATAGTACTATCTGTTTCCCATATTTCTGGAGTTATGCTGGGACAGTAGTGCCAATGCACTTTTTCTAGAGATCTGAGCTCAGTTTGTTAGCATAGGAGCCATTTAGCTATTGAGCCCTTTCCCCACTCCTATAATACATTTATGTTGCAACAGAATTTCAGTGTGTGAATCGATGTAACTCCATATAACTGGATTTGAATTGTAGAGATAACATATATGGAACCATGACTATATTGGGAATTATTTGAATATTTATAAGCCTGGCATTTAAAAAAGGTGTTTATTTTGAACTATCTTTATGGTTCCTGAATGTCCATATCCTAATCTACAAAATGTGAAAAATATTGCCGGTCTGTTCTATTTTCTTGGTATCTATGGATAATAAGTCCATTGTCAGCACATGTAATAAATGATTAGTCTTTAGAAGACGGCAGTTCTTTCTTACCTCCCCTTCTTCCCTATTTGGTTTTCATTGAGGAATGTCAAATTTCATTTTATTAACATTTAAACTATAGAGCAAACGGTGAGCATATGAAGTATAGAGCAAAAAAATTTGAGCATAGAGTTTAATGCAGTCTAGGAAATATAAGGATAGCATACATGCTAATGTAACACATGCCAGAGTCAAATTATTAAACATTTCTCCCCCAAAGCTTCCTTTTCCACAGTTTTGGGTATTTGAAAATCATATTTTATGCTAGATAACCAGTAATTTATATCAATATGAGAGAGATTTCTTTCTAGACTATTGTATAAGGAAAAGTAAAACATACACTCTTTTGCATCAAACTGAATTGTCAGACACAGAAATTTTGCAATTAACATATATTATTTGTGTCAGCTGTTTTTTGTTTATTTGTTTGTTTTCAGTGACTACATAGGTTTGCATTGCCTAGACCTCAGGATTCATATTTCACTTATTTGTAGTAATGTGAGACTTATATCATAGTACTGGAGAAACAGAGTTCAAGGGGAATGACCCTCTAATAGCTGAATAAAATGAACACACCAACACGACACCATGTTTCTTACATCATATCACTTTTTATAATCAAGTGGTAGGAAACGTGTTGTTTCCATGTTATTTTTCAATACTTTTGTCAGTGCTGTGGGTGATGTGGACTTTTTTATGTTGTTCATTTGTTTGTTTGTTAATTTTCTTTTTTTCTATTAGCTATATTCTTTATTTACACTTTAAATGATTTCCCCTTTCCTGGATCCCCCCTCACCAAAAGTCCAATAAGCCCTCTTCCCTTGCCCTGTTCCCCAATCAACCCCCTTCCCTGTCCTTGTGTTCCCTTATGCTGCTACATTCAGTCTTTCCAGGACCAGGGATCTCTCCATCCTTCTTCTTGGGCATCATTTGATATGTGAATTGTTTCTTGGGTGAATTGTTTCTTGGATATTAACTTCTGGACTAATATCCACTTATCAGTGAGTGCATACCCTGTATGTTCTTTTGTGATTGGGTTACCTCACTTAAGATGGTATTTTCCAGTTTCACCCATTTGCCTAAGAATTTCATGAATTCATTGTTTTTAGTTGCTGAATAGTATTCCACAGTGTAAATATATACTTTATATACATTTACATTTTCTGTATTTATTCCTCCATTGAGGGACATCTGGGTTCTTTCCAGATTCTGGCTATTAAAAATAGGGCAGCTAAGAACATAATGGAGCAGGTGTCCTTATTACATGCTGGGGAATCCTCTGGGTATATGCTCAGGAGTGGTTTAGCAGGGTTTTCTGGAAGTATCATGCCCAGTTTTCTGAGGAACCATCATACTGACTTCCAGAGTGGTTGTACCAGCTTGCAATCCCACCAGCAGTGAAGGAGTGTGGTGTTCCTCTTTGTGCACATCCTTGCCAGTACCTGTAGTCTCCTGAGTTCTTGATGTTAGCCATTCTGACTGGTGTGAGGTGAAATCTTAGGGTTGTTTTGATTTGCATTTCCCTGATGGCTAAGGATGTTGAACACTTCTTTGGGTGCTTCTCAGCCATTCAATATTCCTCAGGTGAAAATTCTCTGTTTAATTCTGCATCCCATTTTTAATAGTGTTATTTGGCTCTCAGGAGTATAACTTCTTGAGTTTTTGTATATCTAGGATATTGGCCCTATGTCAGATGTAGGGTTGGTAAAGATCTTTTCCTAATTGCTATTTTGTACTATTGACAGTGTCATTTGGCTTACAGAAACTTTGTAATTTTATGAGGTCCCATATGTCAATTCTTGATCTGAGAGCATAAGCTTTTGGTGTTCTGTTCAGGAATTTTTCCCTTGCGCCCATGTGCTCAAGGCTCTTCCTGAGTTTCTTTTCTATTAGTTTCAGTGTGTCTGGTTTTATGTCAAGGTCCTTGATCCACTTGGCCTTGAGCTTAGTACAAGGAGATAAGCATGGATTGATTTGCATTCTTCTGCATGGTGACCTACAGTTGAGCCAGCACCTTTTGTTGAAAAGACTATCTTTTTTCCACTGGATGGTTTTAGCTCCTTTGTCGAAGATCAAGTGGCCATAGGTGTGTGGGTTCATTTCTGGATCTTCAATTCTATTCCATTGATTTACCTGCCTGCCACTGTACCAATACCATGCAGTTTTTAACACTATTGCTCTGTAGTACTGCTTGAGGTCAGGGATACTGATTCACCCAGAAATTCTTTTACTGTTGAGAATAGTTCCAGCTATCCTTGTTATTTGTTATTCCAGATGAATTTGCGATTGCTCTTTCTAGCTCAATGAAGAAATGAATTAGGATTTTTATTTTATTTTATTTTATTTTATTATTTTATTTTATTTTATTATTATTGGATATATTCTATATTTACAATTCATTTCCTTTTTTCTGGTTGCCCACCCCCACAAAGGTCCCACGTGCCCTTTTCCCTCCCCCTGCTCCCTCATCTACCCCTTCCCATTTCCCTGTTCTTGTATTCCTCTACATTGATGCTTTGATCCTTTCCAGCACCAGTGTCCACTCCTTTCTTCTTGTCAGACATCATTTGGTATGTGCATTATGTCTTTGGTGTTCCAAGATTCTAGGCTAATATCCACTTATCAGTGACTGCATACCATGGGTATTCTTTTGAGACTGGGTCACCTCACTTAGTATGACGTTCTCCAGCTCCATGCATTTCTCTAAGAATTTTATGAATTCATTGTTTCTAATGGCTGAATAGTACTCCATTGTGTATATATACCACATTTTTTGTATCTATTCCTCCGCTGTGGGACATCTGGGTTCTTTCCAGCTTCTGGCTATTATATATAAGGCTGCTATGAACATAGTGGAGCATGTATCCTTATTGCATGCTGGGGAATCTTCTGGGTATATTCCCAGGAGTGGTATGGCTGGGTCCTCCAGAAGTATCATGTCCAGTTTTGTGAGGAACGGCCTGACTGATTTCCAGAGTGGTTGTATCAGCTTGAAGTCGCACCAGCAGTGGAGGAGTGTTCCTCTTTCTCCACATCCTCTCCAACACCGGATGTCTTCTGAGTTTTTAATCTTAGCCATTCTGACTGGTGTGAGGTGAAATCTCAGGGTTATTTTGATTTGCATTTCTCTAATGACTAATGATGTTGAACATTTTTTAAGGTGTTTCTCAGCCATATGAATTTCTTCAGGTGAAAAGTCTTTGTTTAGCTCTGTACCCCATTTTTGGATAGGGTTATTTGGTTTTCTGTGGTCTAACTTCTTGAGTTCTTTGTATACATTGGATATTAGCCCTCTGTCTGATGTGGGGTTGGTGAAGATCTTTTCCCAATTTGTGGGTTGCCGATTTATCCTTTTGACAGTGTTTTTTGCCTTACAGAAATTTTGTAATTTTATGAGGTCCCATTTATCTATTCTTGCTCTTAGAGCATAAGCAATTGGTGTTCTGTTCAGGAATTTTCCCCCTGAGCCAATGTCCTCGAGGGTCTTCCCAAGTTTCTTTTCTATTTGTTTCAGTGTGTCTGATTTTATGTGGAGGTCCTTGATCCACTTGGAGTTGAGCTTAGTACAAGTAGATAAGAGTGGATCAATTCTCATTCTTCTGCATGTTGACCTCCAGTTGAGCCAGCACCATTTGTTGAAAAGGCTATCTTTTTTCCACTGGATGTTTTCGGCTCCTTTGTCGAACATCAATTGGCCATAGATGTGTGGGTTCAATTCTGGGTCTTCGATCCTATTCCATTGATCTGCCTCCCTGTCACTGTACCAACACCATGCAGTTTTTAACACTACTGTTCTGTAGTATTGCTTGAGGTCCAGGATATTGATTTCCCCAGAAGTTCTTTTACTGTTGATGATAGTTTTAGCTATCCTGGGTTTTTTGTTATTCCAGATGAATTTGAGAATTGCTCTTTCTAACTCTATGAAGAACTGAGTTGGGATTTTGATGGGGATTGCATTCAATCTGTATATTGCTTTTGGCAAGATTGCCATTTTAACTATATTAATCCTGCCAACTCATGAGCATGGAAGATTTTTCTATTTTCTGATGTCTCTTTTAATTTCCCTCTTCAGAGACCTGAAGTTTTTGTCATATAAATCTTTTACTTGTTTGGTTAGAGTCACACCAAGATACTTTATATTGTTTGTGGCTATTGTGAAGGGTGTCATTTCCCTAATTTCTTTCTCGGCCTGCTTGTCCTTTGTGTGTAGGAAGGCTACTGATTTGCTTGAGTTGATTTTATAACCAGCCACTTTGCTGAAGTTGTTTATCAGTTGTAGGAGTTCTCTGGTAGAGTTTTTTGGGTCACTTAAGTATACTATCATATCATCTGCGAATAGTGATGGTTTGACTTCTTCCTTTCTGAATTGTATCCCTTTGACTTCCTTATGTTGTCAAATTGCTCTAGCTAGTACCTCAAGTACTATATTGAAGAGATATGGTGACAGGGGGCAGCCTTATCTAGTCCCTGATTTTAGTGGGATTGCTTAAAGTTTCTCTCCGTTTACCTTGATGTTGGCTACTGTTCTGCTGTAAATTGCTTTTACTATGTTTAGATATGGGCCTTGAATTCCTGTTCTTTCCAAGACTTTTAGCATGAAAGGATGCTGAATTTTGTCAAATGCTTTTTCAGCATCCAATGAGATGACCATGTGGTTTTTTTCTTGAGTTTGTTTATGTAGTGGATTACATTGATGGCTTTCTGTATCAGAAAGATCCCTGCATCACTGGGATGAAGCCAACTTGATCATGGTGAATGATCGTTTTGATGTGTTCTTGGATTCAGTTGGCAAGTTTTTTATTTAATATTTTTGCATTGATATTCATTAGGGAAATTGGCTTGTAGTTCTCTTTTTTAGTTGGATCCTTGTGTGGTTTTTGTATCAGGGTAATTGTGGCTTCATAGAATGAGTTGAGTAGTATTCCTTCTGTTTCTATTTTGTGGAATAGTTTGAAGAGTATTGGTATTAGGACTTCTGTGGGCATTGCATTGAGTCTGTACATTGCTTTTGGCAAGATGGCCATTTTTACTATATTAATCCTGCCAATCCATGAGCATGGGAGATTTTTGCATCTTCTGAGGTCTTCTTCAATTTCTTTCTTCAGAGACTTATAGTTCCTGTCATACAGATCTTTTACTTGTTTGCTCAGAGAGACAACAAGATACTTTATATTGGTTGTGGCTATTGTGAAGGGTGTCATTTCCCTAATTTCTTTCTCCACCTGCTTATCCTTTGAGTATAGGACAGCTACTGATTGGCTTGAGTTAATTTTATATCTGTCCACTTTGCTGAAGCTGTTTATCAGCTATAGGATTTCTCAGGTAGAGCTTTTTTGGTCATTTAAATATACTATCATATCATCTCCAAATAGTGATAATTTGAATTCTTCCTTTCCAATTTGTATCCCTTTAACCTCCTGTTGTCTATTTGCTGTAGCTAGAACTTCAAGTACTATATTGAATAAATATGGAGATGGCAGCCTTGTCTAGTCCCTGATTTTAGTGGGATTGCTTCAAGTGTCTCTTCATTTAGTTTGCTGTATATTGCTTTTACTATATTTATGTATGGACCTTGAATTCCTGTTCTTTCCAATACCTTTAACAAAAAAGGATGCTGAATTTTGTCAAATTTTGTCAAATGCATTTCAGCATCTAAGGAGATGACCACCTGGTTTTATTCTTTGAGTTTGTTTATGTAGTTTATTACATTGATACATTTCCATATATTGAGCCATCCCTACATCCCTGGATGAAGCCTTCTTGATCATGGTGAATGATCGTTTTGATGTGTTTTTTGCTTTAGTTGCTAGAAATTTACTGACTAATTTTGCATGGATATTCATAAGGGAAATTGGCCT
The DNA here is from genome assembly GCA_964023405.1 of Apodemus agrarius. Lineage (NCBI taxonomy): Eukaryota > Metazoa > Chordata > Mammalia > Rodentia > Muridae > Apodemus > Apodemus agrarius. Next base: position 162,887,530 of record OZ030007.1, on the reverse strand, counting down.
AAAGTTCTCTTTCTTTGTTGGATTTTTGTGTGGTTTTAGTATCAGTGAAATTTTGGCTTCACAGAATGAGTTGCATATTGTTCCTTCTGTTTCTATTTTGTACAATAGTTTGAAGAGTATTGATGTTAGGTTATTGTTAAAGGTCTGACAGAATTCTGCAGTAAAAGCATCTATCCATGAGCTTTCTTTGGTTGGGGGACTGTCAATGAGCGCTTCTATATCTTTAAGGGTTATGTGACTGTTTAAATGGTTTATATGATCCTTATTAAACTGTGGTAGTTGGCATCTGTCTAGGAAATTGCCCATTTCTTCGAGATTTCCCAGTTGTGTTGAATTTAGGCTTTTGTAATAAGATTTGATGACTTTTTTTTTTAATTTCCTCAGATTCTGTTGTTATTTTTCCCTTTTCATTTCTGATTTTGTTAATTTGGATACTGTCTCTGTGCCTTCTGGTTAGACTGGCTAAAGGTTTATCTATCTTGTTGATTTTCTCAAAGAACCAGCTCCTGGTTTTGTTGATTTTTTGTATAGTTCTTTTTGTTTCTACTTGTTTGATTTCAGTTCTGAGTTTGATTTCCTGCCTTCTACTCCTCTTAGGTGTATTAGATTCTTCTTGTTCTAAAGCTTTCAGGTGTGCTGTTAAGCTACTATAGTATGCTCTCTCTAGTCTCTTTTTGGAGGCACTCAGGGCTATGAGTTTTCCTCTTAGCACTGCTTTCATTGTGTCACATAAGTTTGGGTATGTTGTACCTTCATTTTCATTAAAATTTAAAAAGGTTTTGAATTCTTTCCTTATTTCTTCCTTGACCAAGGAATCATTGACCAGGGCATTGTTCAGCTTCCATGTTTATGTGGGCTTTCTGTTGTTTTTGTTGCTATTGAAGATCACCCTTACTCCATAGAGATCTGATAGGAGGAATGGGATTAGTTTGATCTTCTTATATCTGTTGAGGTCTGTTTTGTGACCAATTATATGCTCAATTGTGGAGAAGATACCATGAGGTGCTAAGAAGAAGCTATATTCTTTTTGATTTAGGATGAAATTTTATATAGATATCTATTTAATCCTTTCATTCAATACTTCTGTTAGTTTCACTGTGTCTTTGTTTAGCTTGTTTTTCTCTGATCTGTCCATTGAGTAGAGTGGGGTGTTGATGTCACCCACAATTACTGTGTGGGGTGTGATGTGTGCTTTAAGCTTTAGTAAAATTTCTTTTATGAATGAGGGCTCACTTGTATTTGGAGTATAGATATTTAGAATTGAGCGTTCTTTTTTGGTATATTTTTCCTTTCATGAGTATAAAGTGTCCTTCTGTGTCTTTTTTTAATGACTTTGTTCAAAAGTCTATTTTATTGGATATTAGAATGGCCACCCCAGCATGTTTCCTCAGACCATTTGCTTGGAAAACTGTTTTCCAGCCTTTTATTCTGAGATATTGTTTGTCTTTGACACTGAGATGCATTTCCTGTATGCAGAAAAACTTTGGGTCCTGTTTATGTATCCAGTCTTTTAGTCTATGTCTTCTTATTAGTGAATTGAGTTAATTAATGTTGAGATATTAAGCAATAGTGATTGTTGCTTCCTGCTATTTTTGATGTAATTTTTATGTTTGTGTGGTTATCTTCCTTTGGGTTTGTTGAAACGAGATTTATTTCTTGCTTTTTCTCGTGTGTAGTTTCTCTCCTTTTGCTGGTGTTTTCCATTCATTATCCTTTGAAGAGCTGGATTTGTGGAAAGATACTGTGTAAATTTGTTTTTGTTATGAAATAACTTGGTTTCTCCATCTATGGTAATTGAGAGATTTTCTGGATATAGCAATCTGGGTTGGCTTTTCTGTTCCCTTAGGGTCTGTATGACCTCTGCCCAGGCTCTTCTGGGTTTCATAGTCTCTATTGAAAAGTCTGGTGTAATTCTGATAGGTCTACCTTTATATGTTACTTGACCTTACTCCCTTATTTCTTTTAATATTCTTTCTTTGTTTAGTATGTTTTGTGTTTTAATTTTTAAGTGACAGGAGGAATTTTTTCTGGTCCAATCTATTTGGAGTTCCTTAGGCTTCTTGTATGTTCATGTCACATCTTTCTTTAGGTCAGGGAAGTTTTCTTCTATAATTTTGTTGAAGACTTATACTGGCCCTTTAAGTTGGAAACTTTACTCTGTTCTATACCTATAATCCTTAGTTTTCATCTTCTCATTTTTTTTCCTGGATTTCCTGGATATTTTGCATCAGGAGCTTTTTGCATTTTGCATTTTCTTTGACTGTTGTATCAATGCTTTCTATTGTACCTTTTCCATCTGTGATTCTCTCTTCTATCTCTTGTATTCTGTTGTTGATGCTTGGATCCATTACTCCTGACTTCTTTCCTAGGTTTTCTATTTCCAGAGTTGTTTCCCTTGTGATTTCTTTATTGTTTCTACCTCCATTTTTAGATCCTGGATTTTTTTCAATTCCTTCACCTGTTTTGTTCTGTTTTCTGTTAGTTCTTTAAGGGCTTCTCCCTGTTTACTTGTATTCTCCTGTATTTCTTTAATGGAATTATTTATGTCCTTCTTGAAGCCCTCCATCAGCACCATGAGCTCTGATTTTAAGTCCAATTCTTGCTTTTCTGGTGTGTTGGGGTATCCAGGACTTGCTGATTTGGGAGAATAGGGTTCGGATGACGCCATATTGCCTTAATTTCTGTTAGTGACATTCCTGTATTTGCCTTTTGCCATCTGGTTATCTCTGGTGTTAGTTGGTCTTGCTGTCACTGTCTGGTGCTTGTCCCTCCTATGTGTCTGCAAGCCTATCTCAGCACCCCATGGTGACTGGCTTTCCCCTGGCAAAGATTGTTGTGGGGCTGCCCAGCTCCTGGGTTCAGGTAGGACCCTGGCAGACCAAGTCCTGAGTCATCTTGCACTAGGGTGTTCTCTGCATTCCTGGCTGTAGCAGCCTGCTCAGTAGCAGAAGTGTAGATGGTGGCCTCACCTCTAATCAGGGGACTCAATGCAGAGCAGACATCCTGTAGCAGACTAGGTGCACAGATGGCTGTGCTGGTGCTGCCCAGTTCCTGGGTGCAGGTGGGGCCCTTGTAGGCAGTGCCCCAAGAGCTCTTATACACAGGTGATCCCTTCATACATGTCTGTATCTGTCTACACAGTCAAAGGAGCAAAGATGGAGGTGTCTCACTTCTAAATGAGGGATTTCCTGTAATTGCGGGACTCCCTGCAGGGCAGATGTCCCCTGGCAGAGTAGGTGCCCAGGTTGCTGTGGTGCTGCCCAGCTCCTGGGTGCAGGTCGAGCCCTTGTGGACCGTGTCCCAAGGGATTTTTTTATTAATTTTATCTGTTTATAACTAATTTTGTTAACTATCATAATTTTACATTTTAAAATTTTCATAGACATAAAGTCCAGAATAATAATTTCTTGTTACATGTATTTTTATGATAGTTTCTAGAACACACAAGAAAACTCATGATGTAGTAATTAGGAATAAGTCCAAAAGCAATATAAAAAATATATTACAATCCCACATATTTACAAGCTTTGATATAGGAAAGTACATTACACAAATATTTAGGACCTTAAGTAATATTATATGCCACATACTTAGTATTTGAATGAATGACCATTTACATTTTTTTCTCAAGTAATCTTTGATTTTTTTCATGCACATTCTGTAGTGCCCTTGATTATGAGTATTTCTTCATTGGAAACCTGTCTCTTGCTTAACAGGGAGGTTTTATTTTGGGGGGCCTTCTTTTCACCTCTAGGGAAGGTGATAATCCTCTACATTTAAACTATGTCATTTACACATTGGCTAAACTCAGGATTGACAAGACGTTTTACTTTTTCTTTACCAACTGTATATACTTTATATGCTAGCATTTTAATGAGGTAGCACACAGCTATGCTTTTAAATAAAGGAGGACAATTTCCTTTCTAACCAGTTAAAAGATTAACTTAGTTTTAAACCTTACTAATTATTGAGGAGAAATGATTCCACATGAGGGATATTATTAGAAATTTCAGTAGCAAATGCAAAGTTTTTAAATCCAATTTTTATTGAATTTTTGGGAATTCCACAACGTGTACCCAGACTCATTCATTTCTCAGTCCTTTCATATCTGGCCTTCCCACTTGTAACTTCTCCTCCAAAAGAAAATAAAAGATTAAAATAAAAATTAGTAAAGAAAGAAAGAAAAGTACACCCACCTACACAAAGAACAAAACAAAGCAAAACAAAACCAAAAACAAAGCAAGTAAGCAAACTAAAAACCTTCTCACAGACCCCTCTGGGCAATGACATGCTTCTCTGTTATCCACAGTCTACTGTTAATCGACAGCCTTCTGTTCTGTTCCTCTGTCTTCTTGGCCTCTTCCTCATATATTCCTTTGTTTCTAGTAATGGCACTGAAATTTTCAGTGTTTCACACAGTGTATCCTTTAGCCCAAACAGTTTTATTTGCAAACATTTTTTCCAATGAGTTATTGGTCTGCTATACCATCAATAATGGACTCTCAGTGAGAATTTTAGATATCCTGTTGTTGTTCAGATACGTGAGATTTCCAGAGCAATGGGTCCGCAAGATCAGCCCCTACATGTGCTCCAGCAGCTCAAAGATGGAGATGTTAGGGTGAGCCAACTAGAAGCAATGGATCTGGACCTAAGTGGTAGTTCAACACACCAGCTCTTCCTCATTGCCCAGCCAAGACGTGGCACTAGTTCTCCCCAAGTGAGAGACCGGAACAGCTCTCCTGAGTGGCCCAGATAGTCAGGATTAGAGACACCTTTCCTGCACCCATACCACCACTGGCAGCTTTTCAGCTGGCTAGGTTAGGGGCGGTGCCATATAGGGCTGGCTCTCCCACGTTACTCAGGCAAGGAATGGAGCCAGCTCTCTCGGACTTGTGTCCAAGTCACTGTTGGCCCCTCCATGTGATGGCCTGTGAGGGGAAAGCAAAGTCAGTAAGGCCCTCCAACATCCTCATAGTCTTTTGTGGTAACATGGACCATGGACATCAATACAGATCACTGGCTACAGTAGGACTATGCACCCAGGCATGGCTCAGCTCTTGGTGGGTAGTAAAATGGGCCTGGACATCATTATGGACTCAGGTGGCAGCACAGGTCTCTCACATCAAGCAGTTCCTCACTACTGTCCCATCTCCAGTTCTGCCTTCAAAAAACAGCTCCTCTTCTCTTTCTTTCATATCTCTCTTCCACATACTTGCTAGCTTCCACTGTGCCTGCTTACATCTTGGTCAGCCAGGTGTCTGTAGGAATATAAACAAAGAATATAGAAAATAAGAAAAAATGAAAAAAATAAGGTTGCTATGAACATAAAAAAACCAAGAAAAAAAGATTTTGCCCTATAGGTGTGGTGTTTGAGAGGGAAATGAGGAAAGGGGATAACATTTGAAATAAAGAAAATATCTAATAAAAATAGAAAAAAAAGAAATTTCAAAGAATCAATAAAATATTTTTAATACATAAAAAACAGATTTTTGCCATTTCTTGGACTAGCATTTTTTTTATTTATTTTTTATTTTTTTATTTTTTAAATTTTTATTTTCTATATTCTATGTTTACATTCCAAAGGCTTTCCCCTTTCCCAGTTACCCCCCACCATATGTCCCATAATTCCTCTCCCCCCTGCTATTCCCCACTCATCCCCCCCCCCCGTACGATTTCTCTGTTCTGGGTCTACAATACTGGATCCACAATTTTAAATCATAAAAACTTTCTCCTTTAATTTGGGAGGGCTATATTTTAGAATTGGTATTTCTTTGCATTTAACACACTCAAAAACATTAGATTCAAGTAAAATATGTGATTATGTTTTCTGTTGTTTAAAATTCTAGTGACAAAAACATTGCTAGTGACTTTTCAAAATTACCATTGTTTCAATGCACATTTATCATTGCTTAATGCTCACAGGTGAAATATTGTAATACATACATTTTAGGAATCATCAAATAAAACAAAACCCTAAGAAAATATATACAAATGAATTTCTACTGAATAATCCCTAGAGTATATAAGAAATCGGGTCCACATCCAAATTCCAGGGAGTATCAGGGTCAATTGTGTGTCTTGTGTTTCCATGTATAGAATGGGGCCTGACACACAGTAACTCCCACTATACATTTAATATGTTAAATATGCTCACAGGTATCCTTTTTTATATTTTTGGTTTTTTACAATTTTATACATTATATTCTGATGGTAACCTTCCATCTGACTATTGTTAATGCCACTCTTGTTGTAGTCATTCTCTTGCTAATATATATAAATATATTCTTTGTATAATAATTATAGGTGCTAACTTTCATTCACTTTGTACGGTTCTAATAAAAACCCCTTTCTAATTTCCTTTTTTTTTCTTCTTTTCCTAAGATACCCACCATATTCTTTTCAATCATAAGTATTTTTCAATAATTATTCACTGATGTGAGTCTTTTTTTTTGATGAAAGTTAAACAGTCCATAAAAATGTTTAAATGAAACCGTGGGTGTCTCTGTGTTTATATACAATTAACCACAAAAAGCAAGTTGGAATTTTTGAACATGTGCTTTATCATGCATGTCCAGAATGTCATTTCATAGCATCACCTTAATGGCTATTTGGCAGTCCATGTGCTGTCATTTCTATCACCCATCATCACATTGTTTAAAACACATGGCCACTATGAAGTAGACTATGACAACTGTTCCAACTTTTAGGTAACTTCATGAGATATATCTTTAGAAGCATAGTTTCAGTCTGAGGGATGCTCATATACAATAAGGCTGGAAGGATAAATCAGTGGTAGTGTATACTTAATACATAGGCATCCCTAGATTCAGTAACACATCATATGGGATGCTAAAGAATATTTACTAAGAATTTAGTTTCCATCAATACGACATAAAAATTTTAACTTAACAGTACATCACTTAATACTATTCATTTTAGATATTGAATAATTTCAAATATGTTTTAATCATTTATAATATATTCTAAGTTATCAAAGATGTGTACATTATTTTTCTTTACTCACAGGAGAAAGGAAAAACAGACTAGTAATGGTAATATTATGTTTAAACAAATCATTGAATTGGAAATTTTAAGAAATATTAATGGTTCTTTTCTTCACTTTAACTTCTAATGAGGAAATATTTTAAACACTAAGTCACAACTAACCCACATTTTTTGTGTGTTAAAAACTGTACTTTCTGGCATGAACAGAGGACCCATTAGTTCTTGGCAAACAAATAATCAAATATTTTAGATAATTCAAATATATTTCTTGTGGGTGTAAGTAAACCCACTGGAGATTTTTTTCCCTCAAAGGAATCAAGCTTGTTGTTAACTGTGTTAGTGTACTTTCCTCTCTATGTCTATTTGATTTGTTTCTGGTGTATTGCCCTGTAGAGTCTTTGTAGCTACCATATTCTGGAAAAGTTATGGAAGATTTGGAAGTTCATAAGAGCTCACTCATAGGCTGCATTAGAAAGAACAAGTACCCTTTTGTTCTTTTCAAATGTAGTAGTAATTTAGGCATTGAACAATTTGTATGCATGTTAAAGAAAAAGTAGAATTTTAAAGAAGCAAATATTCTAAAATAATTAACTTCCACTTATATTGTACAGGAACATTGAAGATTAGAAAAGAATGATTGACAGTATGTTGGCTAAAGTAGGTGCATGGAAGTTGGGCAAACCTAAGTTTGAACTTGAATACAATGACTTTTTTTCTTTTTTAAAAAATATTATTAATTATTCTATTCATTTACATCTCAAATGATAATCCATTTTCTAGTTACTCCTCCACCACTCTCCACCCCACATCTGCCCTCCCCCCTCCTTTTTGCCTATATGAGAGTGTGTCCCTACCCACCTACACTCACCTGCCCCACCGCTTCAGTGTCCCCCTACTCTGGGGCATCAAACCTCCCCGGGGACAAAGGACCTCCCTTCCCCTTGTCAGACAAATGCCATCGTCTGCTACATATGTGTCTGGAGCCATGGATCCCTCTAGGTATACTCCTTTTTTAGTAGTCTAGTCTCTGGGAGAACTGGGTGGTTGGACCAGCTTATGTTGTTCTTCTGATGGGATGAATTCAATGTCTTATAAGCAGCTAAGTAATTTACTTAAGTTCTTTGTATGTATTAGCTACTAACAGATATTGAAACCTAAGCTACAGAGAAGTTGTATACACTGAGTAGAGAATAGTACTTTAGGGACTATGCAACTTGTTACAGTTGTGATTCCAACCAAATTCTAATTAGAATAGAGAATTAAATAATGACATTTTATGAATTTGGTAAATATCAAACTGGTGAATTTCTTCAAATTATTCTTTCTGTTAACTATACTTAAATATTAGGCTTTATAATGTAGATTTTCATCTGGTGAGTAAAAATGAAGATAGCAATAACTTTTGCCTTACCAATAAATTTAAACTCACAATTATTATACAAAAAATTGAGCAATGTTTTGACTGATAATAAATTGTAACTGTATGTAACTATTTCTGAATAAAGTCTCCCAAAGTAAATAAATTTAATATTATGCAAAACTAAGCTGGCCATTATACCAAGATACTTTCACATGACAAGAAGTGAGCATGTAAAAGGGAGCTGAGGAAATGTGGTTGTGTGCACTGAAGGATGAGAAGACATTTCCTGCATCTAAGCTGACCTGAAGTTAGCATGAGGAGCACAATGGTGCAGTTTCTGCCTGGAATAAATATGTGAAACTGTTGAAATATATGCTATTTTGCAAATCATTAATTTTAGATATATTTATGCTCATAGATCTTAAATGGGCACAATGCAATGTAGTAGTAATTCAGTAGTAATTTTCCAAAAATCTATTCTTTTTCCTTTTAATCATTTACTATAAAGATAGTGTTTCAGGAAAGTTCACTTGAATATTTACTGGTTTCACTCACCATTATTTATTGTTTTTGAGGTTACTCCATTAATAGCATTTACATTTCAATAAGAAATGATGAAGATAAAAATTCTACCATTATTTCTATGAAATCATTTTAATGATGTTTATTTCTTAGTTTCAAATAAGTCAAAAGGAGTGAGGGTTCATACACTATAAAACACATCAATAATTATGAATTATTGAATGGTATTTTCTGAGTTGTAATAATGAATTTAGCCAGGACTGGAACTCCTACAGCCTATACCTTTTGACTGATGCTGTACTGAAATTCTTGTCTTCTAAGAAAGATGTACCGATACCTTACACATTCACTAAAACTATTTTCTGAGTTTTATTAAGATATAAAGTAAAAGTCAATGAACATAGTACAAGGTAAATGTGAATGTTTTCACCCAGTCTCCTATCTATTGTTAATTTCCCTCTAAGGATTTGCACCAGACGCTTCTCTTTCTTTTTGTGTGTGGATTCTGAATACATTTTACACCATTTCATATTTTGATGGTGCTTCTCATTACTACTTTTTCATATTAGGAAGTTGATGAGAAGTTAATTTTTCTGTATATGATAGATTCTATAATTTCTCAGTAATGTATCTCCTGGCAGTGAATATATTACAACAGCACATCCCAGTGATTTGAACAGAAAGAACTAAAGTTCTAATCTTGGCCAGGTGTTCTGCATCTATTACACAGAGAGACATTTTACTCATGAAATATTCCCAACTGCTCTTATTTAATTTTACTCCATCTTACTACTTAAGATAGCAACACACATTTCTTATCCTTTTCCTCAGCTCTAGGCCACTTGAGCCTATGGTGTTGCCACAAGGTCACTTTCTAGGAAGCTGACTCTGGACAAACTGGACATAAAGGGGAAGCAAGACTTGTGGCTGTACTTCAATCTTCCTATGAAGAACAACCGGATAACAAATAATCAAAGAATCTAAATTGTCTAAAGCTTCAAATTCTACTTGGACAAGGGGGAGAAGTTAGTTATCCTTATGAGCTGCTGGGATGACCTGATAGCATAGCCATTACTGATAAGTACTACTTAGAGCTTTCAGGTCCATATCTGCACTGGGGAGATGGGGCTGTTCCACAGCCCTCTGTACATGGGTCCTGCCAGGATAAACCTGGTCTCCCAGGAGTGCTGTCACAAGGTCTCAGGCCCACAGGAGGGGCAAGCTCCAGCCAGAGACAGCAAAACAAACTAACACCAGAGATAACGGCAAGCATAAGAACCCTTACCATGAGAAATCAAGACTCCTTGATAACATAAGAACCCAGTTCTCCCACCACAGCAAAACCCCACAAAAGCAAGATTTGGATTTAAAATCACATCTCATGATACTAATAGAGGATTTTAAGAAGGACATAGATAACTCCCTTAAAGAAATACAGGAGAACACAGGTAAACAGGTAGAAACAGTTAAAGAGGAAACATTAAAATCCCTTAAAGAATTACAGGGTAATATAACCAATCAGGTGAAGGAACTGAATAAAACCATCTAGGATTTGAAAATGGAAGTAGAAAGAATAAAGAAATCACAAAGGGAGACAACCCTGGAGATAGAAAACCTAGGAGAGAGATCAGGAGTCATAGATGCAAGTATCACCAACAGAATACAAGATATAAAAGAGAGAATCTCTGGTGCAGAAGATACTATAGAAAACATTTACACAGCAGTCAAAGAAAATATAAAATACAAAAAACTTCTAACCCGAAACTTTCAGGAAATCCAGGACAAAATGAGATCATACCTAAGGAAAATAGGTATAGATGAGAACAAAGATCCCCAACTTGAAGGACCAGTAAATATCTTCAACAAAATTATAGAAGAAACCTTCCCTAAACTAAAGCCTACAGAACTCCAAATAGATTGGACCAGAAAAGAAATTCCTCCTGTCACATAATAATCAAAACACAAAATGCATAAAACAAAGAAAGAACATTAAAAGTAAGGGAAAAAGTCAAGTAACATATAAAGGCAGACCTATCAGAATTATACCAGGCTTCTCACTAGTAACTATAAAAACCAGAAGATTGTGGGCAGATGTCCTAAAGACCATAAAGAACAGAAATGGTAGGCCAGGCTATTATTCCTAGCAAAACTCTCAATTACCATAGATGGAGAAATGAATATTCCTTGACAAAGACAAATTTACACATTATCTTTTCACAAACCCAGCCCTTCAAAGAATAATAAATAGAAAACTCCAACACAAAGAGGGAAACTACCCCCTAGAAAAAGCAAGAAAATAATCTCTTAACAAACTCAGAAGATAGGCACATAAACATAATTCTACCTCTAACAACAAAAATAACAAAAAGCTACAATCACTTTTCCTTAACATCTCTTAATATCAATGGACTCAATTTTCCAATAAAAAGACATAGACTAACAGACTAGATACTTAAACAGTACCCAACATTTTGCTGCATACAAGAAATCTACCTCAGTGACAAAAACCAGATACTACCTCAAATAAAAGGCTGGAAAACAATTTTCCAAGCAAATGGTACCAAGAAACAAGCTGGAGTAGCCATTCTAATATTAAGTAAAAAGACTTTCAACCTAAAGGTATGAAAAATGTTAAGGAAGTATACTTTACACTCATCAAAGAAAAAATATACAAGGAAGAACTCTCGATTCTTAACATCTATGCTCCAAATTAAGGGCACCCACATTCATAAAAGAAACCTTATGAAAGCTCATAGCACACTGCATCTCACACAAAAATAATGGAAGACTTTAACACCCCATTCTCATCAATGGACAGATCATAGAAACAGAAACAGTGAAACAGTGAAACTAACAGAAATTATGAACCAGATGGATTTAACAGATATGTATAGAACATTTTATCCTAAAACAAAAGAATATACCTTCTTCTCATCACCTCACAGTACCTTCTCCAAAACTGACTATATAATCAGTCACAAAACAGGCCTCAATAGATACATGAAGATAGAAATAACCCTATGCATCCTATTAGATTATCGCAGACTAAGGCTGGTCTTCAATAACAAAAACAATAGAAAGCCCACATACATATGGAAGGTGAACAATACTCTATTTAATGATAAGTTGGTCAAGGAAGAAATAAAGAAAGAAATTTAACACTTTTTAGAATTTTATGAAAATGAAATCACTAAATATCCAAACATATGGGACACAATGAAAGCAGTGCTAAGAGGAAAACTCATAACTATGATTGCCACTAAAAAGAAACTGGAGAAAGAAACTACATATCTCTAGCATCTTTACCATACATCTAAAATCTCTAGAACAAAAAGAAGCAAATACTCTCAAGAGGAGTAGATGCCAGGAAATAATCAAACTCAGGGCTGAAATCAACCATGTAGAAACAAACAAACAAACAAAAAACTATACAAAGAATCAACAAAACCAGGAGCTGGTTCTTTCAGAGAATCAAAAAGATAGAATAACACTTAGCCAGACTAACCAGAGGGTACAGAGACAGTGGAGTTGTAACAACAGAAACCAGGAAAATTCAAAAAATTATCAAATCCTACTACAAAAGCCAGAATGAAATCAACAATTTTCTAGACAGATATCAGTTATCAAAGTTAAATCAGGATCAGATTAACAGTCCCATAAGAAACCCTAAAGAAATAGAAGCACTAATTAATAATCTCCCAACTAAAAAATGTCCAGGACTGATGGGTTTAGTGCAGAGTTCAATCAGACCTTCAAAGAAGACTTAATACCAATACTCTTCAAACTATTCCACAAAATAGAAGCTGAAGGAACACTACCCAATTGGTTCTATGAAGCCACAATTACTATGACACCTGAACCACACAAAGACCCAATAAAGAAGGAGAACTCCAGAACAATTTCCCTCATCAATGTTCAATGCAAAAATACTCAATAAAATTCTTGCAAACCAAATCCAAGAACACATCAAAACGATCATCCATCATGATCAAGTAGACTTCATGCCAGGGATTCAGGGATGGTGCAATATATGTAAACCAATCAACATAATCCTTTTTCCAAACTCAAAGGAAAAAAAAACATGATCATTTCATTGGATTCTGAAAAACATTCGACAAAATCCAACACCTCTTCATGATAGAAGTCTTAGAAAGATCAGGAATTCAAGGCCCATACCTAAACACAGTAAAAGCAATATATAGCAAACCAGTAGCCAACATCAAACTAAATGGAGATAAACTTGAAGCAATCCCAGTAAATTCAGGGATTACACAAGGATGCCCACCCTTGCCAGAGAAATTAGACAACACAAGGAGATCAAATGGATTCAAATTGGAAGGTAAGAAGTCAAACTATTTTCAGATGATGTGATGGCGTGACCCCAAAATTTCTGTCAGAGAACTCCTAAAGTTGATAAACAACATCAGCAAAGTGACTGGATATAAAATTAACTCAAACAAATCAGTTGCCTTCCTATACTCAAATAATAAACAGGTTGAGAAAGAAATTAGGGAAACAACACTCTTTTTTTTTTTCTTAGTTTTTCGAGACAGGGTTTCTCTTTGTAGTCCTGGCTGTCCTGCAACTCACTCTGTAGACCAGGCTGGCCTCGAACTCAGAAATCCGACTGCCTCTGCCTCCCAAGTGCTGGGATTAAAGGCATGCGCCACCACCGCCTGGCTATGGGAAACAACACTCTTAACCATAGTCACAAATAATATAAAATACTTTGGTGTGACTCTAACTAAGCAAGTGAAAGATATGTATGACAAGAACCTCAAGACTCTGAAGAAAGAAATCAAAGAAGATCCCAGAAGATGGAAAGATCTCCCATGCTTATAGATTGGCAGGATTAATATAGTAAAAAATGGCCCTCTTTTTGAAAACAATCTACAGATTTAATGAAATATCCATCAAAATTCCAACTCAATTCTTCATTGAGTTAGAAAGAACAATTTATCTGGAATAACAACAACAACAACAACAACAACAAAAACACAGCATAGTGAAAACTATTATCAACAATAACAGAACTGGCAGAGTCACTTTCCCTGACCTCAAGCTATACTATAGAGCAATCACAATAAAACTGCATAGTATTGGTACAGAGACAGGCAGGCAGATCAATGCAATCGAATTGAAGACCCAGAAATTTAGCCACATACCTATGGTCATTGATCTTTAACAAAGGCACTAAAATGATCCAGTGGGAAAAAATATAGCATCTTCAACCACTGGTGTTAGTTAAACTGGAGGTCAATATGTAGAAAAATGCATATTGATTCACTCTTATCCTCTTTTACAAAGCTCATCTCCAAGTGGATCTAGAACCTCCACATAAAACCAGGTACACTCGAACTAATAGAAAATAAAGTGGGGAAGAGCCTTGAGCTCATGGGCACAGGGGTAAATTTCCTGAACAGAACACAAATAGCTTATGCTCTAAGATCAAGAATTGATCCATGGACCTCATAAAATTGCAAAGCTTCTGTAATGCAAAGGACACTATGAAAAGGAAAAAATGGCAACCAACAGAGTGAGAAAGATCTTTACCAATCCTACATCCAATAGAGGGCTAGTATCCAATATATACTTAGAATTCAAGAATTTAGACTCCAGAGAACAAAATAACCCTATTAAAAATGGGATACAGTGCTAAACAATGAATTCTCAATTGAGGAACTCAAAGGGCTGAGAAGCACTTAAAGAATTGTTCAACATAGTTAGTTATAAAGGAAATGTAATAAAAAAAACTCTGAGATTCTACCTCACACCATTCATAATGACTAAGTTCAAAAACTCAGGTGACAGCAGATGCTGGTGAGGATGTGGAGAAAGAGGAACAATCCTCCATTGAGAGTGGCATTGCAAACTGGTACAGCCACTCTGGGAATCAGTTTGATAATTCCTCAGAAAATTAGACATAGTCTACATGAGGACCCAGCTATAACACTTCTGGGCATATACCCAGAAGATACTCCAACATGCAATAAGGACACATGCTTTATTATGTTCATAGAAGCCTTTTTATAATAACCAGAAGCTAGAAAGAACCCAGATGTCCCTCAACAGAGGAATGGATATAGAAAATGTGGTACATTTATACAATGGAGTACTACTCAGCTATTAAAAACAATGAATTCATGAAATTCTTAGACAAATTTCTTATGGATAGAAAATATAATCCTGAGTGAGGAAACCATTCACAAAACAACACACATATACTCACTGATAGGTGGATATTAGCGCAGAAGCGTAGAATATCCAAGATAAAATCAACAGACTACATGAAGAAGGAAGACTCAAGAAGAAGGAAGACCAAAGTGTGGATACTGCTTCAGTCCTTCTTAGAAGGGGAACAAAATAGGCATGCAAAGACATATAGAACCAAAGTGTAGAGCAGAGACTGCAGGAAAGGCCATCCAGAGACTGCTCCACCTGGGGATTCATCCCATATACAGTTACCAAACCTAGATACTATTGTGAATACCAAAAAAAGCTTACTGACAGGATCCTGATAAAGCTGTCACCTGAGAGGCTCTGCCAGTGCCTGACAATTACAGAGGTGGAAACTCTCAGCCAACCATTGTACTGAGCACAGGGTTCCCAGTGGAGAAGCTAGAGAAAGGACCCAGGGATTTGATGGGGTTTGCAGCCCCATAGGAGGAACAACAATATAAAGCAACCAGTACCCCCAGTGCTCCCAGGGACTAAACCACCAACCAAAGGGTACACATATGTAGCAGAGGATGGCCTTGTTGGACATCAGTGAGAGGAGAAGCCCTTGGTACTTGTTCTTTGTACTGTAAGCAGAGCCCATAGATGGGGGAAATGTCTTCAGAAACTTTGTTGCTTTTTCATGAATAGGAGCCTGAACTACTTTCCAAAGGCTTTAGAGAGTTCAGAGTGATTCTTCTGGGATTGCTATCAGATCAGATCAGAGTGATCAGGATTTTGCTAGACAAAGTCAGTCAGAGGATCATTGTTAATGAGGTGGCTTTTACCTTCCTTACTAGGAAGTTCAGCAACATGGAGTTTGGCATTTCTCTGTAAGGTGAAGAAGGTATTCAAAGTGTCAATGATTTCATGCCCAACGCTGGATAATATGGTCTGAAAATTACCTTGCTTGTTGACTTAATCATTGCTGATAAATTTGATGAGAATATCATCACTGGCCAAGCCACTGTGGCCTCTGGTATATCTGCTGGTTGTATATGCTTGGACTGAGGTACAGAGAGCACCAACAAATATGTTGTGGCTTAACCTAAGCAACTTGTTTGGGATTGGCATTTGAGAATACTTAACTTGAGTCAGGAGAGTCAACTCCCAGGTGTTGAATACCTCTCAGAGCTTTTGGTGACACTGCCACTTGCTGTGTGAAATGGAACACATCAGCCATGTGATCAGTGGGATTGGTGCCATTGTGGAGCTCCTGAAAGGTAATGTCCTTCCTAGGGTTGCTACTTTCAGGACGGTGTAGTATTTTCCTACTTTTGGTTCCTGTGTACAACCCCTTAGTCAGCATACTGTCTGAATCATCATTTGGTGTTATTGGAAAATTCACCTAGTAGCCAAGATGCTGCATCCGGAACCCCTAAACAGTTGCACAACATCTCAGCTTGTCATTGCTGCATCAGGATTTGTCTATGTTCTTCAAGATCCCAGATAATTCCTCAGTGACTAAAACCATTTTTGATTTTAGAGTGCATGTCCTTATATTCTGACTGTAAGAGGAAATGAGATATAAAATCTTAGTTCTTTCTTTGATGGGGTTTTACCACTGTTCATGACTTTGTGACTTTGCATAGAGATTCCAACTGTAGGATCAGATAAGCTATTGATCTATTAAACAATGAAGATGTCCCCTGGTATGTATATGGGAGACCTTTATTCTAATAATTCAAAGATTTGTTTGTTTTGTTTTGTTTTGTTTTGTTTTGTTTTGTTTTGTTTTGTTTTGTTTTGTTTTGAGACAGGGTTTCTCTGTAGTCCTAGCTGTCTTGGAACTCACTCTGTAGACCAGGCTGGCCTCGAACTCAGAGATTCCAGAGATCTGTCTGCCTCTGCCTCCCAAGTGCTGGGATTAAAGGTGTGAGCCACCACTGCCCTTGTTCTTTATTTTTAAGTGGATGTGCATATCTGTGCATATATGCACATATGAGTATGTAACATTTTTGCTGGACAGGTGCAAAAATTGGAAGTAAATTGAATAAAGTGTGATGTGCATTGACTTGCATGGTTTCATTAGAGAAGATTAACTAAGTAAGCAAAGAAAAGAGACACATATAAGAGTACTGGGATTGGGAGGTCACCACCATCTTGGCTCCTGTAATAAAGCGGTCAGCTCAGTCAGAAACGCAGAGAAAACTAGAGTGAAGGATTGCTGAGGGCACAGCCTACCTGGGTTCCTTCCACACGCTTTTCATGCAGTGACTGCATTCCATGTGTGTTCTTTTGTGATTGGGTTACCTCACTTAGGATGATATTTTCCAGTTCCAACCATTTGCCTAAGAATTTCATGAATTCATTGTTTTTAATTGCTGAATAGTATTCCATTGTACAAATATACCACATTTTCTGTATCCATTCTGCCACTGAGAGACATCTGGGTTCTTTCCAGATTCTGGCTATTATGAATAAGGCTGCTATGAACATAGTGGAGCATGTGTTCTTATTGCATGCTGGGGAATTCTCTGGGTATATTCCCAGGAATGGTATAGAAATATCCTCCTGAAGTGTCATGTCCAGTCTCTGAGACTGATTTCCAGAGTGGTTGTACCAACTTGTATTCCCACCAGTAGTGGAGGAGTGTTCCTCTTTCTCCACATCTTTGCCAACACCTGCTGTCTCCTGAGTTTTTATTCTTAGCCATTCTGACTGGTGTGAGGTGAAATATCAGAGTCATTTTGATTTGCATTTCCCTAATGACTAATGATGTTGAACATTTCTCTTTTTTAAAATTTTTTATTGGATATATTCTATATTTACTTTTCATTTCCCTTTTTCTGGTTCCCTGCTCCCCCAAAGGTCCCAAATGCCCTTTTCCCTTTCCGTGTTCCCCCATCCACCCCTTCCCACTTTCCTGTTCTGGTATTCACCTACACTGATGCTTTGAGTCTTTCTAAAACCAGGGTCCACTCCTTCCTTCTTGTCGGACATCATTTGGTATGTGAATTGTGTCTTTGGTGTCCCAAGATTCTAGGCTAATATCCACTTATCAGTGAGTGCATACCATAGGTATTTGAGACTGGGTTACCTCACTTAGTATGATGTTCTTCAGCTCCATCCATTTCTCTAAGAATTTCATGAATTCATTGTTTTTAATGGCTGAATAGTACTCCATTGTGTATATATACCACATTTTTTGTATCCACTCTTCCATTGAGGGTCATTGGTTCTTTCCAGCTTGTGGCTATTATAAATAAGGCTGCTATAAACAGTGAAGCATGTATCCTTATTGCATGCTGGGGAATCTTCTGGGTATATGCCCAGGAGTGGTATGGTTGCGTCCTCAGGAAGTATCGTGTTGTGTTCTGAGGAACCACCAGACTGATCTCCAGAGTGTTTGTACCACCTTGCAATCTCACCAGCAGTGGAGGAGTGTTCCTCTTTCTCCACATCCTCACCAACACCTGCTGTTTCCTGAGTTTTTAATCTTAGCCATTCTGACTGGTGTGAGGTGAAATCTCAGGGTTGATTTGACTTGAATTTCTCTAATGACTAATGATGTTGAACATTTCTTAAGGTGCTTCTCAGCCATCAGAAGTTCTTCAAGTGAAAATTCTTTGTTTAGCTCTGTACCCGATTTTTTTATAGGGTTATTTGGTTTTCTTGGGTCTAATTTCTTGAGTTCTTTGTATATATTGGATTTTAGCCCTCTGTCATATGTAGGGTTGGTGAAGATCTTTTCCCAATTTGTTGGTTGCTGATTCGTCCTTTTGATGGAGTAGTTTGTCTTACAGAATCTTTGTAATTTTATAAAGTCCCATTTCTCAGTTCTTGATCTTAGAGCATAAGCTATTGGTGTTCTGTTCAGTAACATTTCCCCTGTACCCATGTCCCCAAGAGTTTTCCCCAGTTTCTTTTCTATTAGTTTCAGTGTGTCTGGTTTTACATGGAGGTCCTTGATCCACTTGGAATTGACTTAGTACAAGGAGATAAGAATGGATCAATTCACATTCTTCTGCATGCTGACCTCTAGTTGAGCCAGTACCATTTGTTGAAAAGGCTATCTTTTTTCCATTGGATGGTTTCAGCTCCTTTGTCAATGATCAAGTGACCATAGGTGTGTGGGTTCATTTCTGGGTCTTCAATGCTATTCATTCATCTACCTGCCTGTCACTGTACCAATACCATGCAGTTTTTAACACTATTGCTCTGTAGTACTGCTTGAGGTCTGGGATACTGATTCCACCAGAAGTTCTTTTACTGTTGAGAATAGTTTTAGCCTACCTGGGTTTTTTTGTTATTCCAGATGAATTTGAGAATTGCTCCTTCTAACTCTATGGAGAACTGAGTGGGGATTTTGATGGGGATTTCATTGAATCTGTATATTGCTTTTGGCAAGATGGCCATTTTAACTATATTAATCCTGCCAATCCACGAGTATAGAAGATTTTTTCCATTTTCTGAGGTCTTCTTCTGATTTCATTCTTCAGAGACCTGAAGTTCTTGTCATACAGATCTTTCACTTGTTTGGTTAGAGTCACCCCAAGATACTTTATATTGTTTGTGGATATTGTGAAGGGGGTCATTTCCTTAATTTCTATCTCAGCCTCTTTATCCCTTGAGTATAGGAAGGCTACTGATTTGCTTGAGTTAATTTTATAACCAGCCCCTTTGCTGAAGTTGTTTATCAGCTGTAGGTGTTATCTGGTGGCATTTTTTGGGTCACTTAACTATACTATCATATAATATGCAAATATTGATTGTTTTACTTCTTCCTTTCCATGTTTTATCCCTTTCATCTCCTTATATTCTGTAATTGCTCTAGCTAGAACTTCAAGTACTATATTGAAACGATATGGAGAGAGGAGCCAACCTTGTCTAGTCCCTTATTTTAGTGGGATTACTTCAAATTTCTCTCCATTTAGTTTGATGTTGGCTACCGGTTTGCTGCATATTGTTTTTAGGATGTTTAGGTATGGGCCTTGATTTCCTGTTCGTTCCAAGACTTTTAGCATGAAAGGGGGCTGAATTTTGTCAAATGCTTTCTCAGCATCTAATAAAAGGGCTATGTGGTTTTTTTCTTTGAGTTTGTTTATGTAATGGATTGTGTTGGTGGATTTCCATATATTGAACCATCCCTGCATCCCTGGGATGAAGTGTACTTGATCATGGTGAATGATCATTTTGATGTGTTCTTGGATTCGATTGGCATGAATTTTATTGAGGATCATTATGGATCCAGTGACAAAACAGCCTTCAGACAGCTCAACCAGGGAAGCTTCTGACCTGCAGGGAGCCCCATGGTGAGAAGGAGCCCTGGTCCAAGGTCGCCACCATGTTGGATCCAGTGACAAAGCAACCAGCTTACCCAGGTATGCAGAGGACATCAGAGTGAAGAATTGCTCAGGACACAGCCTGCCTGGGTTCCTTATGCATGAGGGAGCCCGGCAGCTCTACAGCTGCCTGCGCACGTATACTGCAGGGGAACCGCTGACCTGGAGGGGATCCCTTGGTTAAAGGGATCCCAGAGGTCTGAGATTCCCACTATCTTGGCTTCTGTGACCAAGCAGCCAGCCTGGCCGGGTGTGCGGGGACTGGGGGATTGCTTGGGATGCAGCCTGCTTGGGCTCCTTCTGTGCGCGTGGGAGCTGGTCAGCTCTACAGCTGTCTGGGCATATATCCTGCCAGGGAAGCATCTGACCTGCAGGGAATCCCACACTCAGACGGGGCCTTGGTCCAAGGTCACCACCATCTTGGCTCCTGTGGCCAAGCAGCCAGCTCAGCTAGAGACCTGTGCCACATCTGACACTGGGAAGATCCCACTTCCTCATACTCTCTAGAGAACTGGCAGGAGCAGGATAATTGCCACTGCCCCTTTCCATTGGTTGTGGTAGACCGGTGCCACATCTGACACGGGGAAGATCCTACTTCCTGATATACACTTGAGAACAGACAAGAGCAGGTTATTTGGTAGAAGTTGGGCATTCAAGAACCAGGATCAGCAGAGCATTTGAAATCCAGCAGCAAGCCTTGTCCTGGGCCATTTTATCTACAGAGTGATCAGTGCTTGGAGGGGATACTCACAGCATCCATCATCTTCACTACCGGGTGGACCAGACAGGCTACACCAGGTACACAGAGACAACCCGAGTATAGCATTGCTTGGGAAAAGGCACACTAGGACTCTAATGGCACCCAAGAGTATGGCAGCACATCAGCAATCTGTGCCAGGGTAAACCCAGACATCCAGGGGTAAAGAAATAGCCTTACAGGCCCACAGGAGGTCCAAGCAGCAGCCAGTGACAGCAGGACCAACTAACAAGAGAGATTACCAGATGGAAAAGCCAAATGCAAGAACATTTCTAACAGAAATCAAGGCAATATGGCAGCATCTGAACACAATTCTCCAACAACAGCAAGTCTTGGATACACCAACACACCAGAAAAACAAGATTTGGATTTAAAATCACTAGTCATGATGCTGTTAGAGGAACACAAGAAGGACATAAATAACCTCTTAAAGAAATACAGGGGAACATGACTAAGTTAGAAGCCCTTACAATGAAAACACAAAAGTCACTTAAAGAAATTTAGGAGAATATGGGTCAACAGATAGAATCCAATAAAGAGGAAACAAAAGAATAGCTTAAAGAAATGAAGGAGAATTTGAGTCAACAGGCAGAAGTCATGAAAGAGGTAACACAAAAATTTAAGAAATACAGGAAAACACAAAAAAACAAGTGAAGGAACTTAGCAAAGCCATCCAGGATCTAAAAACAGAAGCAGAAACAACTAAGAAATCACAAAAGGAGACAACTTTTGAGATAGAAAGTCTTGGAAAGAAATCAGGGGCCATAGATGCAAATATCAACAACAGAATAACAAGAACAACAAGAGATAGAAGAAAGAATCTCAGATGCCGAAGATACCATAGAAACCATAAACTCAACAGTGAAAGAAAATGCAAAAAGCAAAAAGCTTGTAACCCAAAACATCCAGGAAATCCAGCACACAGTGAGAAGACCTAACCTAAGGATTATAGGTATAGATGAGAGTGAAGGCCCTTTACAACTTAAAGGGCCAGCAAATATCTTAAACACAATTATGGAAGAAAACTTCCCTAACCTAAAAAGAAAGTTGCCCATGAGTAAACAAGAAGCCTACAGAACTACAAATAGACAGGACCAGAACAGAAATACCTCCTGTCACATAATAATCAAAACCCCAAATATACTAAACAAAGAAAGAATATTAAGAGCAGTAAGAGATAAAGGCCAAGTAACATATAAAAGAAGACCTATTAGAATTACACCAGATTTCTCACCAGAGACCATGAAAGCTAGAAGATCCTGGGCACATCTCATACAGACTCTAAGAGAACACAAATGCCAGCCAAGACTACTATACCCAGCAAAACTCTCAATCACCATAGATAGAGAAACCAAGATATTCCATGATAAAACCAAATTTACACAATATCTTACCACAAACCCAGCCCTACAAAGGATAATAGGTGGAAAACACCAACACAAGGAGGGAAACTGCACCATGGAAACAGCAAGATAGGAAACTTCTTTCATAAAGCCCAAAAGAGAACAACCACTCAAATATAAAAATAACATCAAAAATGACAGGAAGCAATAATCACTATTCCTTAATATCTCTTAACATCAATGGACTCAATTCCCCAATATAAAGACATAGACTAACAGACTGGATATGTAAACAGGTCCCTACATGTTGCTGCTTGCAGGAAACACACCTCAGTGTCAAAGACATACAGTACCTCAGAGTAAAAGGCTGGAAAACAATTTTACAAGCAAATGGTCTTAGGAAACAAGCCAGAGTAGCCATTCTAATATCAGATAAAACTGACTTTCAACCTAAAGTCATCAAAAGAGACACAGAAGGACACTTCTTACTTTTCAAGGGAAAAATCCACCAAGAACTCTCCATTCTGAACACCTATGCTCCAAATGCAAGGGCACCCTCATTCGTAAAAGAAACTTTACTAAAGCTCAAAGTACACATTGTACTTAACACAATAATATTGAGCTACTTCAACACTCTACTCTCCTCAATGGTCAGATCAGGAAAACAGAAACTAAAAAGGGACACAGTGAAACTAATTGAAGCGTTAGATCAATTGGATTTAACAGCTATATATAGAACATTTCATCCTAAAGCAAAAGAATATACCTTTTTCTCAGCACCTCATGGTACCTTCTCCAAAATTGACCATATAATTGGCTACAAGACAGACCTCAACAAATATAAGAAGATCAAACTAATCCCATGCCTCCTATCAGATCAGTATGGATTAAGAGTGGTCTTCAATAGCAACAAAAACAACAGAAAGCCCACATACACATGGAGGCTGAACAATACTCTACTCAATGATACCTTGGCCAAAGAAGAAATAAGGAAAGAAATCAAAGACTTTTTAGAATTTAATGAAAATGAAGGCATAACATACCCAAATTTATGGGGTACAATGAAAGCATTGCTAAGAGGATTACTCATAGTCTTGAGTGCCTCCAAAAAGAAACCGGAGAGAGCATACTCTAGCAGCTTAAGGGCACACCTGAAAGCCCTGGAACAAAAAGAAGCTAATTCACCCAGGAGGAGTAGAAGACAGGAAATCATCCAACTCAGGGCTGCTTGATTAATCAAACAGAAACAAAGAGAACCATACAAAGAATCAACAAAACCAGGAGCTGGTTCTTTGAGAAAATCTACAAGATAGATAAACTTTAGCCAGACTAACTAAAGGGCACAGAGAAAGAATCCAAATTAACAAAATCAGAAATGAAAATGGGGAAATCACAGCAGAAACTGAGGAAATTTAAAAAAAATCATTAGATTTTACTACAAAAGACTGTACTCAACACAACTGGAAAATTTGGAGGAAATGGAAAATCTTTCACAAGAAAAAGGAAGGAGAGGGCCCTGGTCCTGGAAATGCTTGATGCAGTATTGTAGGGGATTATCAGGACAGAGAAGTGGGAGGGGGTTATTTGGAGAAAGGTGGAGGGAAAAGGGATTATGGGACTTATTATCATCCCTTTAAACACTATTTAGTAATTATTTTATTTTTGAACATACTTTTCAGTTTCACTATATTTCTTTTATTTTTCCCTCCTAATTGAACATACCTTTTTAAAAATCAAGAGTCGATATTTTTCATGTAACATAATATGATTAGGTTCCCCTCTGCCATTGCCTCACAAATCTTTGCTACTCACCCACACATTCAAATAGATACTTTTTCCTTTATTAGAATACAAACAGGCACCAAAAATTAAAAAAATAAGATACAATAAAAACAAACAATATCCTGAAAGGAGTTCAGTGTTTTTATTCTTTCTACAGCTCATATGAGATACAGAGCTTCAGATTTCAGTATAATTTATATTTTTAGGTTAGCAGGCTTTTGACAGAAGTGTGAACATCAGAAATAATTTCTTTGTGAATATTTTGTCTCACCTGCAAAAGCTTCATGTCCACTAGAAATACTTTCTGCATGCTTTCTCCTAGAAATCTCTGGCAAACTATAACACAGTTCTATTTCTATTGTTTAGACTGCACTTGTCAAAAATCATATAAATATGGGCATTCTAAAATAGTGTATTTATTTGAAATATACAAAGTTCACACATATTGTAGCATGTGTGAGCATATCACACTTCTGAGTAATATTCTTCAGTATCAGTATACT
Organism: Apodemus agrarius; assembly: GCA_964023405.1. Lineage (NCBI taxonomy): Eukaryota > Metazoa > Chordata > Mammalia > Rodentia > Muridae > Apodemus > Apodemus agrarius. The sequence continues at coordinate 162,862,757 of OZ030007.1, read as the reverse complement.
GTGATTTATTCATTCATTGGCAATTGAAGATTCAAGTGACTTCTATATATTATCTACTAATGACACTATTAATATTATTTATTACTCGCACATTTTACATAATATGTTTTTATTATTTAGTTTATAAACTACATTTGTGGGCATAGGCCACAATTATTGTTAAACTTTTTTATTGTTGTTTATAATGAATTATTTTAAAAGGGTATATAAATTTGATATTTGTATTGATTATAGACACATTGATATATTGTACTAACTTGATAAGATCTAAGAATTGAAATAAACTGTCATGCTGACTGAAGCAAATATTTAAAATATAGTGAACATTTTCTGTGCAAGAGAAACCCTGGAATTTTCTGTCATGACATTTTATAATTATAGAATTTTTTTCTACAATTCTTTTAGATAAACAACCATGGCTAAGACAAGTCCTCCATAAAAGATCATTCATATACATATTTGTGACTTTGAATCTACTGTAGCAATCCCTTCTAGAGGACTTTTACTATCTTTAACAACACAGAATTGATTTTCGCAATGAATTGCATGACAGAAAATGTGACTGGTGGATACTCTTAATAACACTTTATGGAGCTGTCTTGGGATAAGCCATGCTCCAACACTTATTTGCCCTTGAGATTTATAAGAATTCCTATCTTTAGTGCTGATAATTAGGAGCTAATTTAACTTGAGTTCAAGTTAGCTGTGAACAAATGGATTAACAAGTACCTTATTAAAATTTTAATTTACATTTCATTTATCACATTTAATAGAATCTACGTTTTTTTTTCAGGGTTAGGAAAGTCATTAATTTCCTAGAATAGCTTTGGATATATTAATTCCAAATATTTTTGTTGTTAGTTTTCATACTCACAACAATTTATCATACAGCATAAAATAAAACGTTAAGATTCACAACACAAAATTTTAATCAAAGACCATTTAATAAATTAACAAGTTTAAACTATTTATGTTTATATGGATTATAAATTTTGATAGAAAGAATGCTCAATTAAAATAATTTGAGGTTATTGGATCTTTTACACTATTATTTGATACTTATTTTCATGTTGGGGTAAATAGTTTGGGTCTCAGCTCATAATTTTATTCTTCAAAGTACTTTATGTCCTTGTAAGTATTTTCAATATTTTTATAGGACAATGTGTTATTCACAGTTTTGTTTATTTGTATGCTTTGAGACAGGCTCTCACATATCTAATCTTGGTTTTTACCTCAGTGTTTTAGTCAAGACTGACCCTGAACTTCTGATCCTCCTGCCTTCAACTCCCACGTGCTGGTGTTACTGACATGAGCTCAGTCACACCCAACATCCTAATAATAACTTTTACAGATGCATAGTTTCATCTTGACACGACACATATTGATACAAAAAGTTACAATGCCATAAAATGTATTTTTATATTACAGATATATCATAATTACCACAAACAAGGATTAAAGGAAGAAAATGTGGCAGACAAAAATATAAGAATGATAATAAATGTATATAAATATTCTATATGTTAAAAAAGTTTTACCCAATCTAGCCCCTTTAATAACTTGAATATGATTAAAAGAAAAATCCAGTTTTCATTTTTCTTAAGTGATTTTAAATATAATACCTGAAATCTGTTGAGTTTTATGAAATAGTTGATGACCCATTTTTGTAATGTGTAGCTGAGCACTTAAAGATAGAACTCTAGTCACCTCATAGCTTTTTGTATAGGGCAAAACTATGTATATATTTAAAGGTCTGTATTCCATTTTCAGAATTAGTATCCTGTCAAGATATTTTTCAGATTGTATCATTAGAATAGTAAAAGGTAACATTTTCTTAAGATGAGACAAGTGATCTAATTTTAATGACAGCTACAGTTAATGTCAGAAACCCAGATATAGTTTATAATGCTTAGTAATTACAGCAATCTTTCTCCTCTTTTACTAATTATTTCAAGAGAAAGAGGTAAAAAGCCTTAAGAATGGGCATAAAAGGCAGCTATATTGAATCTCTTTTTCTTTCAAGGCAAATAGCTTTCAAATCATTCCATTAGCTGTCATCAGAGCACAAAAAGAATTAATCAAAAATGACATCAATTTCTAGGGCCTGCCAAAACCTCGTGAGAAAAACAATCCCATCATAAAGAGAAAGAAATTAAAGGTACTGTCTTTGATCCCATAAAGGGATTTGACTCTTCTCCCTGGTGTATCCATATTTGTGTTATACAGAGTTATACATGTGATATATGCTTTACTTCCAGATACATTGGTAGTGTCTAGTACTCTACTTGATTAATATCTCATGCCTATTTTACATTTTTCTGAACTCTTTTTTCTTTTCAAATAGCACTTTAATTAGGTTATTTTCTTGATTTGGGTTATTATTCGCTGTCATATTTGAAAATTTTAGAATATTGAATTGAAATTTTATAGAATTAACACCTGACAAGCAAAACATGTACAATTTGAAAACTAAAAGAAAAATGAAAACTGTATTATATAATTATATATTTTGAAGATTCTAAATGAGATATTTGAAGTTTTAATTTAATATCATTTATTTTGTTGTTTTCAAGTTTTTAATAAGCAAATGACTATTTTTGATAAAAAATAAATGATGACATGCTTCATGAGAGAGGAAGAAGACTGGGCTCAAGAAAAATGGTAATCCATTCTTGAAATACAGTAAAGCTCAATTTGGATTAATTAATTTGGTAACCAGACCTATAAATATTATCACTGTATATTTCACCTGTGGTTCCCAGGTCAAAATCATAAGATATGTGTAGACAACAGGGTGTAACCACAGAAACCAGAAATTGTAGAGAGATCATATGTAGGAAGTTTAGGGGGAAATGACAAGATACAGCTATTTGAAATTGGAATCAAAATTTAGGAGAGCAGTCTCCACCTGGTTGGCAGGATGGAAGTAAATACAGAAGGAGGAGTGATGATGGATAAATAACACTAAATTCATTTTATAAAGCAATAGGAAGTCATATTATTTTATATTTCTGAAATTCATCCAATGCATATAAGTATCTCTCTCTCTCTCTCTCTCTCTCTCTCACACACACACACACACACACAGAAAGAGAGACAGAGACAGAGACAGAGATTATAAAATCTTGAAGAAGATTATTCCATTTGGGCTGGTAATGTTCCTCACAAGATCATGGACTAATACCAGGGAATAGAAACCATTTTTTCAAATGGTGGTTCAGGATAGTCCAAGTGTCCCATAAAATTATATATATATATATATATATATATATATATATATATATATACATATATATATGAGCATGATCCCCTGATGATGGAGACATTGTACACTTTGGACACAGGATTCAGATGACTTAAGTTACATCTGGTTTGTGGACCTTATAAAAGAGTCTATTGCTGTCACTTTGCTAGGATAACACAAATTCTTTTTTTTTTTTGATTTTTTTTATTGTATATATTCTATATTTACAATTCATTTCCCTTTTTCTGGTTCCCCACCCCCAAAGGTCCCACATGTCCGACCCTTGAGGACATTGGCTCAGGGGAAAACTTCCTGAACAGAACACCAATTGCTTATGCTCTAAGAGCAAGAATAGACAAATGGGACCTCATAAAACTACAAAGTTTCTGTAAGGCAAAAGACACTGTCAAAAGGATAAATCGGCAACCAACAAATTGGGAAAAAATCTTCACCAACCCCACATCTGACAGAGGGCTAATCTTCAATGTATACAAAGAACTCAAGAGGTTAGACCCCAGAAAACCAAATAACCCTATCCAAAAATGGGGTACAGAGCTAAACAGAGACTTTTCACCTGAAGAAATTCGGATGGCTGAGAAACACCTTAAAAAATGTTCAACATCACTAGTCATTAGGGAAATGCAAATTAAAACAACCCTGAGATTTCACCTCACACTAGTCAGAATGGCTAAGATTAAAAACTCAGAAGACATCAGGTGTTGGCGAGGATGTGGAGAAAGAGGAACACTCCTCCACTGCTGGTGGGAATGCAAGCTGGTACAACCACTCTGGAAATCAGTATGGCGGTTCCTCAGAAAACTGGGCGTGATACTTCCGGAGGACCCAGCCATACCACTCCTGGGAATATACCCAGAAGATTCCCCAGCATGCAATAAGGATACATGCTCCACTATGTTCATAGCAGCCTTATATATAATAGCCAGAAGCTGGAAAGAACCCAGATGTCCCTCAACAGAGGAATGGATACAAAAAATGTGGTATATATACACAGTGGAGTACTATTCAGCCATTAGAAACAATGAATTCATGAAATTCTTAGAGAAATGGATGGAGCTGGAGAATGTCATACTAAGTGAGGTGACCCAGTCTCAAAAGAATACCCATGGTATACAGTCACTGATAAGTGGATATTAGCCTAGAAGCTTGGAACACCAAAGACACAAATCACATATCAAATGATGTCTCACAAGAAGAAAGGAGTGGACACTGGTGCTAGAATGGACCAAAACATCATTGTGGGAGAGTACAAGAACAGTAAAGTGGGAGGGGGTGGATGCGATAACACAAATTCTTAACTCCACTTACATCTTATCCTATACCAACAGACAATGCTAATTATTATGCGTCATCAAAGATGCCTCTCTTAATAAATGGAGACCACAGCAGCAAACCAAAACTGGACACAGTTCAGGCATCATCAGATTATGGAGAGTTTAGTTCCAATGTATGCATTGGTTTCATATCTCCTGTTTCTATGGTTCACCAAGGATTGAGAAAAATAGAAGGTAAGTATATAAGGCACAGAATACTAGGAGGCCTACTGCTTCTCTTCTGCTGCAAAAAAGCATGGACCAAGAGAAACTTGGGGAGGAAAGAGTTGATTCACTTTATGCTTCTGGAAGTTGATGGAATTAAAGGAGGGACTCAAGCAGGTCAGGTTCTGAAGTGAGGAACTGAATCAGAAGCTTACTAGCTCTATTCTGATGGCGGACTGATCCTATTTTCTTACACACTGGATCTACCTGCCCAAGTATGGTACCTTTCACAGAGTGTTGGGCCTTCTCATATCAATCATAAATCAAGAAAGTATCCCATGGATTTATTTACATTATTTACTGACCACTCTGATGAAGGCATTTTCTCAGCTGAGGTCTTTCTCTCCTGATGATTCTAGTGTGTGTCAAGTTGCTGAGAACTAACCAGTGTATCTTGCTTCCATATTCCCTTGGGGCAAAGTCAAATGGATCAGAGACATTTAGGGTAATGAGATTCCATACATTGGATAATGTTATCAGCAACCACCTTTAAAAGTCATATTACACAGGGAAATGTTACCCTTTTTCTATCTTTCTAAAACTTGTTTTGCTTAAAAGGAGACCATTGCATTTTTCAAGGCTTCTTATGTAACAATCATGAAAAATATTATGCAAAAAAGGCAAACCATGTCTTGGAAGAATAGACAGTAAATGCTCTACTTTATTCTCTGTCACAGGAATATGAGAAACCCCCTGGAGAACTGTCTCCCAGCATAGCTCTAAAAATTTGTTTCTATTGAACATTTTGCTGTGAGCATTTTCACTTTTAATTGCTTAGAATTTTATGTCTCTTCTTCAGCTTCCTTGCTAAGATATACCTATTTTGATCTCAATTTACTATGAGGTTGGTTGTTATGTGAATTATAAGAGATGATATGAAATGATCACCACCTTAAAGTAGGAACAACTCATTTCTATTCAATTACATGTAATTCCCCTTAGAAAATTGTCTTGAAAGTCTAATCTTACCTTGGTGTGTCACTTAATTACATATCATTAGTGACATGAAAAATCAAAAATATTTTATAAATGTTTTTAAAGTAACATAAAAGAAATATTTCTTACGCCAGTGTTATCAAAAGCAAGTATACAACACACACACACACACACACACACACACACACACACACATTCATTTTGTTGGATCTCTACTTGCGAAACTCCAAGCTTTGCTCAAACTTGCCCTTTCCTCTAGGGAAAGCTGTGCAGTTCTTATGGTTCATTCATTAGTTACTCTGTTCTTGGCCAGTTTCTTTGCTTCACTTGGTGCTCCTGAAAGCCTTTTCTGTCTAGGGACTTCAGATCCATTATCTCCTCCTCCTCCTCCTCCTCCTCCATGTCTTCCTCCTCCTTTTTTAAAAATTAGGTATATTCTTTATTCACATTTCAAATGTTGTCCCCTTTCTTGGTTCCCCCTCCCCCCAAAATCCCATAAGCCATCTCCCCTTCTGCAGTCAACCCACCCCCTATTTCCTGTCCTGGTATTCCTCTACAAGTCTTTCCAAGACCAAGGTCCTCTCCCCCATTTGGTGTCGAACAAGATCATCCTCTGCTGCTGATGTATCTGGGGCCATGCGTAACTCCATGTGTACTCTTTGTTTGATGGTTTTGTCCCTGGGAGCTCTGGGAGTACTTGGTAACTCATATTGTTGTTCCTTCTATGGTGCTGCCAACCCTTCAGTTCCTTGGCTTCTTTCTCTATCTCATCCATTGTGGATCCTGTGCTCAGTTCAATGGCTGGCTAAGAGTACCCCCCCCCCGTATTTGTCATGCACTAGGAGAGCCTCCTGGGTGATACCTATATGCAGCTCTGGTCAGCCAGCACTTGTGGGCCCCCACTATAGTGCCTGGGTTTTGTAACTGTATATAGGATGCAATCCTATGTTGAGTAGTCTCTGGAAGCTCTTTCCTTCAGACTCTGCTCAACCTTTTGTCTTTGTATCTCCTTCTGTGGGTATTTTTTCTCCTTTCTACAAAGCATCCAAAGATACAAACTTTGTTCTTCCTCCTCCTTGAGCATCATTTAATATGTGAATTGTGTCTTGGGTTTTCAAACCTCGTAGGCTAATATCCACTTATCAGTGAGTGCATACCATGAGCATTCTTTTGTGATTGGGTTACATCACTCAGGATGATATTCTCCAGCTCCATCCATTTGTCTAAGAATTTCATGAATTCATTGTTTTTAATGGCTGAATAGTACTCCATTGTGTATATATACCACATTTTCTGTATCCATTCCTCCATTGAGAGACATCTGGGTTCTTTATAGCTTCTGGCTATTATAAATAGGGCTGCTATGAATATAGTGGAGCATGTGTTCTTATTACATATGGGAGCATCCTTTGGGAGTGTTATAGCATGGTCCTCCAGTAGTATTATGCCCAGTTTTCTGAGGAACTGCCAGACTGATTTTCAGAGTGGTTTACTAGCCTGCAATCCTACCAGCAGAAAAGGAGTGTTCCTTTCTCCACAGCCTCTCCAGCACCTGCTGTCTCCTGAGGTCTTTAACTTAGCCATTCTGATGGGTGTGAGATGAAATCTCAGGATTGTTTTGATTTGCATTTTCCTGATGACTAAGGATGTTGAACATTTCTTTAGTTGCTTCTCAGTCATTCGATATTCCTCAGGTGAACATTCTTTACTTAACTCTGTACCCCATTTTTTAATTGGGTTATTTGGTTATCTGGAGTTTAACTTCTTGGGTCTTTGTATATATTGGATATTAGCCCTCTGTCAGATGTAGGGTTGGTAAAATGTTTTCCCAATTTGTTGGTTGCCATTTTGTCCTATTGACAGTATCCCTTGCTTTACAGAAACTTTGTAATTTTATGAGGTTCCATTTGTCAACTCTTGATCTTAAGGCATAGGCTATTGGGGTTCTGTTCAGGAAAATTTCCCCTGTGTCTATGTGTTCAAGGCTCTTCCCCAGTTTTTTTTTTTCTATTAGTTTCAGTGTATCTGGTTTTATGTGGAGGTTCGTGATCCACTTGGACTTGAGCTTAGTAAAAGGGGATAATAATGGATCAATTTTCATTCTTCTGCCTGCTAGCCTCCAGTTGAGCCAGCACCAATTGCTGAAAAGTCTATCTTTTTTTCGACTGGATGAAATTAGCTCCTTTGTAAAAGATCAAGTGACCATAGGTGTGTGGGTTCATTTCTGTGTCTTCAGGTCTATTCCATTGATCTATCTGCCTGTTACTGTAACAATACCATGCAGTTTTTTTAATACTATTGCTCTGTAGAACCACTTGAGGTCTGGGATACTGATTCCCCCAGAAGTTCTTTTACTGTTGAGAATAGTTTTAACTATCCTGGGTTTTTGTTATTCTAGATGAATTTGTAATTTGCTCTTTCTAGCTCTATGAAGAATTGAGTTGGGAATTTAATGGGGATTGCATTGAATTTGAATATTGGTTTTGGCAAGATGTCCATTTTTCTATATAAGTTCTGCCAATCCATGAGCATGGGAGATCTTTCTATCTTCTGAGGATTTCGACTTCTTTGTTCAGAGACTTGAAGTTCTTGTCATATAGATATTTCACTTGTTTGGTTAGTCACCCCACATATTTTATATTGTTTATGACTATTTGAAGGAAGTAGTTTCCCCAAATTCTTTCTCAGCCTGTTTATTCTTTGAGTATAGGAAGGCTACTGATTTGCTTGAGTTAATTTCATATCTGGCCACTTTGCTAAAGTTGTTTATCAGATGTAGGAGTTCTCTAGTGGAGTTTTTTTTATTCACTTAACTATACTATCATATCATCAGCAAGTAGTGATAGTTTGACTTCTTCCTTTCCAATTTGTATCCCTTTGAACTCTTTATAATGTCTAATTTCTCTAGCTAGAACTACAAGTACTATATTGAATAGATATGGAGAGAATGGGCAGCCTTGTCTGGTTCCTGAATTTAGTTGGAATGCTTCAAGTTTCTCTCCATTTAGGTTGATGTTGGCTACCTTTTTGCTGCATATTGCTTTTACTATATTTAGATATGGGCCTTGGATTCCTGATCTCTCTAAGAATTTTACCATGAAAGGATGCTGAATTTTGTCAAATGCTTTTACAGCATCTAATGAAATGACTATGTGGTTTTTTATCTTTGAGTTTGTTTATGTAGTGTATTATATTGATGGATTTATGTATATTGAACCATCCCTGCATCCCTGGTATGAAGCAAACTTTACTGTGGTGAATGAGAGTTTTGATATGTTCTTGGATTCTGTTGGCAGGAACTTTATTGAGTATTTTTGCATTGACATTCATAAGGGAAATTGGACCGAAGTTCTTTATCTTTGTTGGATCTTTGTGTGGCTTTGGTATCAGCATAATTGTGGCTTCAAAGAATGAGTTGGGTAGTGTTCCATCTGTTTCTATTCTGTGGAATAGTTTAAAGAGTGTTGGTGTTAATTCTTCTTCGAATGTCTGGTAGAATTCTGCACTAAAACCGTCTGGTTACATGTTTTTTGTTTTTTGTTTTTGTTCCCCCCCCCCCCGGAAGATTTTCAATGACCACTTCTATTTCTTTAGGGGTTGGGGGACTGTTTAGATGATCTATTTGATCCTGATTTAATTTAGGTATTTGGTATCTGTCTAGGAAATTGTCCATTTCCTCCAGATTTTCCAGTTATGTTGAATATATGGTTTTGTAGTAGGACCTGATGACTTTTTTAATTTCCTCAGTTTCTGTTGTTATATTTTCCTTTTCATTTCTGATTTGGTTAATTTGGATACTGTCTCTGTGACCTCTGGTTAATCTGGCTAAGGGTTCTTCTATCTTGCTGATTTTCTCAATGAACCAGCTCCTGGTTTTGTTGATTCTTTGAATAGTTCATTCTTTTTCTACTTGGTTGATTTCAGCACTGAGTTTTATGATTTCCTGCCTTCTACTCTTCTTGGGCATATTAACTTCATTCTGTTTCAGAATTTTCAGATGTGCCATTAAGCTGCTAGTATATGCTCTCTCTAGTTTCTTTTTGGAGGCACTCAGGGCTATGAATTTTCCTCTTAGCACTGCATTCATTGTGTCCCATAAGTTTGGGTATGTTGTGTCTTCATTTTCATTAAATTCTAAAAAGTCTTTCATTTCATTCCTTATTTCTTCCTTGACCAAGGTATCATTGACTAGGGCATTGTTCAGCTTCCATGTGTATGTGGACTTTCTGTTCCTTTTGTTGCTATTGAAGACCACCATTATTCCATAGTGATCTGATAGGAGGCAGGGGATTAGTTTGATCTTCTTATATCTGTTGAGGTCTATTTTGTGACCAATTATATGCTCAATTTTGGAGAAGGTAACATGAGGTACTGAGAAGAAGGTATATTCTTTAGCTTTAGGATAAAATGCACTCTCTCGCTCTCTCTATCTATATCTATATCTATATCTATCTATCTATCTATCTATCTATCTATCTATCTATCTATCTAAATATATGTTAAATAGATTTATTCCAAAACTTCAGTTAGTTTCATTGTGTCTCTGTTTAGTTTGTGTTTCCCGAATCAGTCCACTGAGGAGAGTGGTATATTGCAGTCACCCACAATTATTGTGTGAGGTGCAATGTGTGCTTTGAGCTTTAGTAAAGTTTCTTTGATGAATGATGAAATACATGAATTTCAAGCATAGATGTTCAGAATTGAGAGTTCTTCTTGGTGGATTTTTCCTTTGATGAGTATGAAATCTCCATCCATGTCTTTTTTGATACTTTAGGTTGAAAGTCAATTCTATCTGAGTTTAGGATGTCTATTCCAGCTTTTTTTCCTGGAACCATTTGCTTGGAAAATTGTTTTTCAGCCTTTTACTCTGAGGTAGTGTTTGTCTTTGATACTGAGGTATGTTTCCTGTATGCAGAAAAATGCTGGGTCCTGTATATGTATCCAGTCTGTTAGCCCATGTCTTTTTATTGGGAAATTGAGTCTATTGATGTTAAGAAATATTAAGGAATAGTGATTGTTGCTTCCTGCCATTTTTGATGCTATTTTTATGTTTGTGTGGGTATCTTCTTTTGGGTTTGTTGAAACAAGATTACTACTTGCTTTTTCTAGGGTGTAGTTGCCCTCCTGGTATTGGTGCTTTCCATGTATTTTCCTTTGTAGGGCTGAATTTGTGGAAAGGTATTGTGTAAATTTGATTTTCTCATGCAATATCTTGGTTTCTTCATCGATTGTGATTGAGAGTTTTGCTGGGTATAGTAGCCTGGGCTAGCATTTGTGTTCTCTTAGACTCTGTATGAGATCTGCCCAGGATCTTCTAGGTTTCATGGGACGAGTCTGGTGAGAAGTCTGAAGTAATTCTGAAAGGTCTTCCATTATATGTTACTTGGCCTTTTTCTCTTAATGCTTTTAATATTCTTTCTTCGTTTAGTACATTTGATCATTTGATGTTTTGATTATTATTTGACAGGAGGTATTTCTGTTTTGATCCAGTCAGTTTGGAGTTCTGTATGCTTCTTGTATGTTCATGGGCATCTCTCTTTTTGGTTAGGGAAGTTTTCTTCCATAATTTTGTTGAAAATATTTACTGGCCCTTTAAGATGTAAATCTTCACTGTCTCGTATACTTATAATCCTTAGGGTTAGTCTTCTCATTGTGTCCTGGATTTCCTGGATGTTTTGGGTTACAAGCTTTTTGCATTTTGCATTTCCTTTGACTGTTAAATCAATGCTTTCTATGGTATCTTCAGCACCTGAGGTTCTTTTTTCTATCTCTTTTATTCTGTTGTTGATGTTTGCACCTATGACTTCTGACTTCTTTCCAAGGTTTTCTATCTCCAAATTTGTCTCCCTTTGTGATTTCTTAGTTGTTTCTACTTCCGTTTTTAGATCCTGGATGGTTTTGCTCAGTTTTTTCACTTGTTTGTTTGCATTTTCCTGTCATTTTTTAATGGATTTTTGTGTTGCCTGTTTCAAGACTTCTGCCTGTTGATCCATGTTCTCCAGTATTTCTTAAATAATTTTTGTGTTTCCTCCTTATGGGCTTCTACCTGTTGACTCATATTCTTCTGCATTTCTTTAAGGGAGTTATTACTATCCTTCTTGAAACCCCCTAACAGCATCATGAAGAGTGATTTTAAATCTAGGTCTTGCTTTTCTGGTATGTTGAGGTATCCAGAACTTGCTGTTTTTGAAGAACTTATTTCATATGGAGCCATGTTGCTTTGGTTTCTGTTGGTGATGTTCTTGCTTTTGCCTTTTGTCATCTGGCTATCTCTGTTGTTAGCTGGTGTTGCTGTTTCTGACTGTGTCTTCTCTGTGCTCCTGTGAGACCTGTTCTCTCTGTGTACACTGGCATGTAAGTACTTCTGCAAGACCCACTCTCTTGTAGTTATTTGGGTATGTAACTCTGTGGCCCAGATTAACTCTGGGTGCAGGCTGTGCTGGTTTTCTCCTCCAGGCCACTGGGTGTATAGCTGGCTTCTTGTGCCACTTGGAGGTAGCGTGCTGTGCTGGCTGTCTCCTCTGCTCTTCTGGGTGGATATCTGGCTTCCTGTGCCACTTGGAGATGGTGCGTTGTGGTAGAGGATGTTCTCAAGCTGGGGGCAGAAACTAGAAGGCTCCTGCCAGAGGCCTCTGGACTGGATCCTCTGAGTTGCAAGGTAGGTCTCACTTGTGCTGGTTGCCTCCTCTGCTCCGCTGGGTGGATATCTAGCTTCCTGTGCCACTTGGAGATGGTACACTGTTTCAGGGGATGTTCCCAAGCCAGAGGCAGAAACCAGAAGCCTCCTCCTCCTTCTTTTTCTCAGTTACTACACCATTATTTTCCTTTTTTCTTAGATATTTTCTTTATTTACATTTCAAATGTTATCCTCTTTTCTCATTCCCCTTCCAAAAATCCCCTATCACATCCCCATGCCTCTGCTCAATAAGCCAGTATCAGAGTCAAAAGCAAAGCAAAATATCTTTCAACTCAATCCTTAGATTTCCCCATTCCCCATGAAGGTAAAGGCACAAAAATCCAATTAGTAAAATAATAATGTAAAACTTTACATGGGTACATATCTCAATGTTTATTCATATGATTTAACAGATTAAGGATCTCTTTAAAAATGTGGACCACCTGCTCTCCTTATAATCCAACTTGAGGTTCTAAGTAGCAGCTGATACTAGAGAAAGGAGTCCCTATGTCTTCAAAAGGCACATATATTGAGCTTGGAAGAAGTAATTATATACTGGGAAGAATTTCTCCATAATTCTCAAGCTGAATATGGTTGAGTATATAAATTTTACAAGTCAGGAGATGGATATGTATCTCCAAAAGAGTCTCAGAGCCAATCTCAGATAAGAGAGGCAAAGGGAAGAAAAGAATCATGGGAGAATCTTTGTAGGAATAGGGGTTTTGGTAAGTTTGTGTCTTAGAACTTAGGATTTGGGCTTCTGAAGGCTGAGAAGGAACATAGATGACTGGAAGCAAAGAAATAACACATTATACTTTAGGATCAATCTTTCAATAAAGGAGCATTGGCAGATGAAGACTACACTAGTGTCATCAAAATTCAAGTTAAATTAACTGAGTAGGACACATTCATATAAGCTCAGACCTTGGAAGACTGAGGCAAAAGTCTTTAGAGGCTGCATGGGCTGTCTAGATAAACCTTGTCTCCAACCTCAAATAATAGAAATATGTACATGTACACATTATTATAGAGATGTTTGAAACCTGGATTCCCAATCCACTACTAATGAAAAGCTAGTAGGCTCTGTGTTGTGTAGAAACATGTTGATTATATAACAACATGTGTATTAATCACACATGTGTTTATGATATAAACAAAGGTGTTACTTTATTGTCTATTCATTATACAAGTACTTAATGGACTCTTTCAAAACATCAGGCTCTTGAACAAGTTGTGGGATTTGGCAGTAGAAAAAAATACCATCAGCCATGGAGACTGGCTGTCTCCTTTGCCTTGAACTCTTTGAAGCCCTTCCCCCATGTGCTCTTTATCATGTGACAACTACTTCATTTCCCTGCATCTGCCCTTATACATCTCTACCAGTTGGAATTTAAAGGCATGTCATTATGTTTTTTGAAATATCTTAATTTTAGTTGTGAGTAATATCATAACATCTTTGGACAGGTGCAACAGGTTGCTGAATGAAATAATAGTGTTCATTTTGATAGCCATTTAAGCAGGCAGGCAGGATTGGGTTTTGTAGATGTAGGTGTGAAAAGCCAGAGCAGGAAGTCAACTTCGTTCTCTCGTGTAACTAGTGGTGGTAATAATTATCTTGTAGAAGAACCTTAAGGCATAAAATTTGGGGCATTGGTCTGTTCATAGTTTTTAAATGTAGTTTCTTATAGAAATATAGCCATATTTACATCATTTTCAAATAGTAAATCAGAAGAAAGACATTCAAGGAAAAAATGGGATGCCAGGCTGAAATAACAAAAGATGTACAAATGATAGTAAAATGCTGAGCTAAGGTTAGTTGTATCTGCTGGACTGTCTCTACAAAAGCAGGTAGCACATAACAAGTTATTTTTTCAGTCTGAATTTGAAAACATTTTATTGGATTTAAGATTACAATCCCAATATTAGTGCAATTTGATTCTAGCTTCCTCTTACCAACATATTATTCTGCTTAGAGTACTAGTAAAACATTCTTTGCTAATGCTTTAAAACAGATTTTCCCTATATACTTCTGGATGCCAATAAGTCCAAGATCAAGGTGTTAGCTGTCTTGACTATTTAGTAACTGATTTCTCTATGGCCTGTAGACAACTCATCCTTAGGTGCATGTGTGAGAGATGAAAGATAAGAGACCAAGAGACAGGGAAATTTGTGTGTGTGTGTGTGTGTGTGTGTGTGTGTGTGTGTGCATGTGTGAGAGAGATGGAAATAACAAGTTTTCTGCTTCTCATAGAGGCATCGGTCTCATCTTTTGGATCCGATCCTCAAATTTTCATCCTCAATCAATTACATTCTGTACTGTCTCTGAACATTATTACATTTCAATAAAGTGTGTCAATGAGAATCTTTGAAGGATACTATTTAGTTGAAAATATTTTGTACTTAGGAATAACTATACAACCATATGTAAAGACATATGGAATGTTTATGGATGATGTGTTCCTTTAACAGAGTAGAAAATTTGAAAAATTGAATATAAAATAAAGTTCTCTGAATTTTATTATCATTAGGAATATTGTATTTAACTCACTATAGATTCCATTTCTTCTCATTATTTGTTTAATAATTTACATATACAGATATTATTACAAAACAGAACACCACTTAGTAAATATACTAATCATTTGTCATATCTATGTAAACTTAGCCAATATTTTATATTGTCTCGGTAAATATTTTCACTTCATTGCTTGTAACAGGCACTTGATACTAAAAGTAAGTATCATGTATTCATTCTTAGTATGCAGTTTTGCTTCCAATTTTTCCTAATATAGAGGATATTTTCAAACACAACCTCTAATGTGTTGCTTGTAAATAAGCACCATGGTTCTTAAAATAAACCCTCAACTATGAGATAGTTACATCAAAGGGCATAGTGTTGCTAAAGTACTTTCAGGTACCCCAGACCTAATAAGCCATCATATATTTAATGGGACCATGTTTTCTAAGCAGATTGGAGACTCGAAAGGATCTTTGACACAGTGCATTTGAACCAAAAGCTATTCACAATGGCCAAAAGAGGTGAGAACCTTAACGTGAATAGGCTGGGGCCAAGGACAAGCCAAGTTTTTTCATGCATGCATCCTCTTCCTACTTACACTGTATGTAAATCCTCAAAGAAAATATCTTGCTACTCACAGTCTGTTTCAAATGTTCATTCCCCCTCTCTCTCAGTCTGTCTCTCTCTCTGTGTGTGTCTGTCTCTCTGTCTCTCTCTCTTTCCCTCTCTTTCAATTTCTCTCCTTTCTCTCATTGTCCTCCCCACCTTGTGATTTTCACATTGGGGCTTTAAAGTGCAAACACAAGATGCACTTGTTTGAAGCAGTTTTAAGAGCTCTTTATGTTTAAAGTTTAATTTTAGTTAAAATACCTTTTGCTTTCTGAAAAATTGTGAAGTGTGCAAATAGCACTCATTCTTCCAATGACAAACTTAAAAGTAAATTAACAACATAGAAATGTGGATAGGCATTTGTGTGAAGTGGCACTAGACAGTTGATGTCAGTGCAGCCTCTGTAAGTACTTTCTAGATGAGGAAAATATTCTCCATGGTGTCAAGTGTCTTGGAGTTGCATGGCATCCTCCCTCCTATTAAAGGGCCACTTAGTACAATGAGGTGCAATTAAGGCAATTGAGCCTGGGTGGTCTGAAAGGTGATTCACTCCCAAAGTGCTTCATTGGCTTTACTGTGTGAATAATAGATACATGTGATGCTATCCTTGATTACTCAGTAGTAAGGAAATACTAAGGTATAGACTAGGTGGAAAAAGAATTATATTTCTTCAGTACATTTGAATTCAAATTTCCTGCAATCATAACCTTTGATTCTGTGATCATTCCTAAAGATTTGCATAACAAGACTATACTTATGTGGTCTATTCTGAAATTTTATAGAAAAATTAATTTAGGGGATTTTTTTATGAATTCTCTTTACTTTTTTTATTATTTTCACCTTAAAGAAAGTCTTTCAGTTTGAGCCATAAATTTATGCAAAAGCTACTATTTCTACCTGCTCTCAACCCTAATAGATTTTCAATGTATTTATAGTGACTATAACAATGTTATTTATTTGCATGTTAACACTACCATTTCTCTTGTTAAAAAAAATCTTGTTTTCTTGAAAATCATGGTACACTCCTGGCTATGATTGTCATTAACTGATTTTTATTTTATGTTTTCATATTTTAAAAACATTTCTTTAGCTCCATAGATTTGGGAACATATTTTTTTCTGTACTTACAGATTTAACGCCATCAACATTTTTCCATGTAAGATTGATATGCTGTGTTTCTTAATATATTAGCCATTTTATGGTTATAACTTCTATGCTGCTCTTGGTCATTGAGACTATTCTTCAAGGCCTCAATCTAAATTAATCTAAATTTCCTCAATCTAAAATATTTACAAAATTGTTTTGCCTTCCTATGTCTTCCTCTCCTTCTCTCTTTGAACTAGAATCATAGCTATGAGTGCTATGCATTTTTGCTTTTTCCATTATTTTTATTTTTCCAGACCATTTAAATCATGTTAAGATGTAGTCCCTTTGACATCTGAACCTATAATTTAGGACCATGTAGCCATTTTGAAGATTTTATCTTTAATAGGACCTGTTTGTGGAATGCACATTTCCTTTTACATCTACACATTAAGCTGTGAAAGTAGTAACTTCCTTTTTTCAGTCATTACCTATCTCAGAAACCATCACAGGCATCTGTTCCCAGAAGTCCTAAGGCAGGGAGCCAGAAGCTCACCTGTGTGCCATGGCCTTAGAGCCACAGTTTCTCACAATTTCTCACCTAGAAATTGTTGGGAGGGTATCATCTCTGTTCCCACCTCAAACCATCTGGGATTTGCACTGAACTAGATGCTCAGGTGATTTCTATTCATATTCCAGACTTTAAAGCTCGTCCCAGAGACTTCAGGAAGATCCACTGTTATGTTGGCTCTATGACTCTGTTAGCATCAATGATCTTCTCAACTGAAATTTTAAAATTATGTTTCTTCAATTATTTATGTGTGTCCACAATGGGGTATGCCTCTTAAATTTTTGACATCTAGAAGGAGTGAGGTATCCCCTTCCACCTCCGGGTTCTAGGGATATAACTCAGGTAATCAGGCTTGGTAGCACGAGCCCTTACTGAGTGGGTCATCTCACTAACCCTAAAGGGAGCCTTTCTTTGTCTGATTCTTGAACACAGCCCAAAGTTGAATGACTGGATAGTTATCAGCATTTGACTGAATCTACAATATAAGTTAAACAGACCATCTGAATATAAGAATAAATCAGAAAATTTACCAAAGTTTAAAAAACATATTAATGGTAATAAATTACACATAAGATTCATAGTTTGAAAATTTGAAGTCATAATTCAAGAATTATCCCTGTTTATAACTGAGCTCTAGAATGCTCTGGTGGATTTTGAAAACACATTTGCTGGTGCCATTGGGAAAACAAGATATGAGCCTTGAATACCTGTGAGCTAAGCAAAATTAGATATCTCAAAATATTATAGAATTATTTAAAGCTGTTTGCCCTAATGCTATGAATGCTAGAATATAAATGAGTCTTCAGACTACAGTATGTTTTTGTGGATTTATAATTCAAGTTTACAATATGTAAATTTCACACATAAATATTCACTCAAAATGCATAAATTATGCATCTAAAAAGGCTCTTATTTACTTCTTTACCATGAATTCACATTTCGAAATTAAAGCAATGGTTTGCCATAAAATTACAGCTTAGCTATACAATGATTATTTAATATTATATTGTTTATTTTATGATATATCAGCAAATTAATAGTATTTTAACATATAAGACCTTTTACCTCAAAGTACATATAAAACATTTTTCTATGATAGTAAATATTCAGATACTAGTAAGATCTTCAAAAACATACTTTCTTAAACTCTTAATATCTTAATGATTGCCCCTGTAAGATGCTAACTCAGATAACCTTTTGCTTAGTCGTGAACATCTTGAACATCAGCAGTGATCCTAGGTGAGAATTTGACTTTACACAAAACCATGTTAACTTAGTCCAAACAAGAGATGTGTGGGTGTGTATATATGTGTATTTCTCTGTCTTACCATTTTAGGAGCTATACATTGACATTGTACCCAAGAGGCAATGTCATTTTCTTCAGTTGTATGACAAATATTTTTGTCCTATATATTAATCTTATAGCTTCAATATGTCAAATTAAACCCACTTCAATTATTAAAACAAGAAGACCTGAGAACATTTTTTGAAACAAAATGAGGAAAGTGGATATCATTTGAAATGTAAATAAAGAAAATATCTAATAAAAAAGATTAAGAAGAAATACCTTTCTCTTCCACTATGCTTAGTTATAAAATATGGACTCCTGCCAAGAATGTTGCTGTAACTAGCATCTCATTTAGTATTGGGGAATATGCAAGCAAGTTTATATACTTAAAGCATTTACTTATTTTTCCATGTACACATTGGTGGTGGGTCCTTCGAAATAGATTAATTATATTTGTCACTTGTTATACTCTTTACCTTCATTTTACCTACCTCAACAGAATTCCAATTAAGTTTTTCAAGTTTGTCTGCAACATTAGTTTTTAAATAATAAACCCATGACCTGTTTTTTCTAACATTGTATATATTTTATTTTTCTTAAATTTTATGTCTATCTATGTAAATCATATTTTCAAATAGTATAAAGGAAGACATTTTAAGTAGGGTATTCTGAAAATAATTAACAATACCACTTAGAAGAATCTGTTTTTGTCCTTTCTATTGTTACCCTGTCTTATTTGTTTAATTGTTTGCTAATAGACAAGGAAAAACAATAGAGCTTAATTTCAGCAATTAAAAATCTTATGCTAGGGAGCAGCTGGGACAGAAGTTCTCCTGCTGCCATTTGCACCAGACAGCTGGGTGACTCCACAGCCTTCTGTGCAGGTCTGCCAGGAGAGAGTGGTCTCCCTTCAGCACTTTCACTTCTGAGTGCAGAGGTGAGATCTCTACCTTCTCTCTGGAGGGAAACAGCTAGGATCATACAGGTCATAAGATCAGTGGAACAGCTAGGACAGAGGTCTTCAGGATGCCATTTGCACTAGGGAGTCAGGCGGCTCCACAGCCTTCTCTGCACAGACCCTGATAGAAGAGAGTTGGTCTCCCAGGAGTAAGGGCACAGGTGTACAGGCCCACAGGAGGGAAAAGCTCCAGCCAGAGACAGAAAAAACAATTAACACCAGAGATAACCAGATTGCAAACGACAAGCATAAGAGATCTACCAACAGAAACCAAGGCTACTTGGCAACTTCAGAACCCAGTTCTCCCACCACATCAAGTTCCACATTCCCCAACAAACCAGAAAAGCAAGAGTTGAATTTAAAATCATATCTCATGATACTGATATTAGGCTTCAAGAAAGACTAACTACCATAAAGAAATTCAGGAGAACATCAGTCAACAGGTAAAAGCCTTTAAAGAGGAAACACAAAAATCCCTCAAAGAATTACAGGAAAACACAAACAATCAAGTGAAGGAATTGAACAAAACCATCTAGGATCGAAAACTGGAAGTAGAAACAATAAAGAAATCACAAAGTGAGACATCTCTGGAGATAGAAAACCTTGGAAAGAACTCACGAGTCATAGATGCAAGCATCAACAACAGAAAACAAGAGATAGAAGAAAGAACGTCAGGTGCAGAAAATCCCATAGAAAATAGTCAAAGCAAATGCAAAATGCCTAAAGCTTATAACCCAAAACATCCAGGAAATCCAGGACACAATGATAAGACCAAACCTAAGGATTATAGGTATAGAAGAGAGTGAAGATTTACAACTTAATGGGCTAGTAAATATCTTCAACAAAATTATAGAAGAAAATTTCCCTAACCTAAATAAAGAGATACCCATGAATATACAAGAAGCCTACAGAACTCCAAACAGACTGGACCAGACTGGAAAGTCCTCCAGCACATAATAATCAAAACACCAAATTCACTAAACAAAGAAAGAATATTAAAAGCACTAAGGGAAAAATATCAAGTAACACAAAAAGGAAGACCTATTAGAATTACACCAGTCTTTTCACCAGACACCATGAAAACTAGAAGATCCTGGGCAGATCTCTTACAGACCCTAAGAGAACACAAAAACCAGCCCAGACTACCATAACCAGCAAAACTCTCAATCATCATAGATGGAGAAATGAAGATATTTCATGATAAAACCAAATTTACACAATATCTGTTCACAAATCCAGCTCTACAAAGGATAATAGATAGAAAATACAAACACAAGGAGGGAACCTCCACCCTAGAAAAAGCAAGAAAGTAATCTTCTTCCAACAAACCCAAAAGAAGATGCCCACAAAAACATTACAATAGCATCAAAAATAACAGGAAGCAGCAATCACTATTCCTTAATATCTTAATATCAATGGACTCAACTCCCCAATAAAAAGACAGACTAACAGAAATATTTCCAATGTAAAATCTTCAATTTTAACAGAAAATGTTTGTAATTCCTTTAAATTAATTTAGTAATTTTTTGTTTGTTTTTAATTTTTATTTTCTATATTCTATGTTTACATTCAAAAGGATTCCCCTTTCCCAGTTCCCACCCACCATACTTCCCATAGTTCCTCTCCCCCCCCCAACTATTCCCCAATCATGCCTCCTCCCCCCTCGGTTTCTTTACTAAACTGGAGGCAATCTTTGCAGGCCCAGGGTCCTCTCCTTTCTTCTTCTTGGGAATCATTTGACTTGCTAATTGTGTCTTGAGTATTTAGGGCTTCTGGGCTCATTTCAAGTGTATTCTTTTGTGATTGGGTTAACTCACTCAGGATGATATTTTCCAGGTCTAACCATTTACCTTCAAATTGCATGAATTCATTATTTTTAATTTCTGAGTAGTATTCCATTGTATAAATATACCACATTTTCTGTATCCATTCCTCCTTTGAGGGATATTTGGGCTCCTTCCAATTTCTGGCTATTCTAAACAAGGCTGCTATAAACATAGTGGAGCATGTGTCTTTATTGTATGCAGGGGAATCCTCTGGGTATATGCCCAGGAGTGGTATGCCAGGGTCCTCTGGAAGTGACATGCCCAATTTTCTGAGGAACCGCCAAACTGATTTCCAGAGTAGTTTTACCATTTTGCAATCCCACCAACAGGGGAGGAGTGTTCCTCTTTCTCCACATCCTTGCCAGCACTTGTTGTCTCTTGAGTTTTTAATCTTAGCCATTCTGACTGGTGTGAGGTGGAATCTCAGGGTTGTTTTGATTTGCATTTTCCTGATGACTAATGATGTTGAACATCTTTTAAGGTGTTTCTCGGCCATCCGAATTTCTTCTGGTGAAAATTCTTTGTTTAGCTCTGTGCCCCATTTTTTGATAGGGTTATTTGGTTCTTTGGGGTCT
Source organism: Apodemus agrarius (assembly GCA_964023405.1). Taxonomy (NCBI): domain Eukaryota; kingdom Metazoa; phylum Chordata; class Mammalia; order Rodentia; family Muridae; genus Apodemus; species Apodemus agrarius. The sequence continues at coordinate 162,840,917 of OZ030007.1, read as the reverse complement.
AACTTCTTGAGTTCTTTGTATATATTGGATATTAGCCCTCTGTCGGATGTGGGGTTGGTGAAGATCTTTTCCCACTTTGTTGGTTGCTGTTTTGTCCTTCTGACAGTATCCTTTGCTTTGCAGAAACTTTGTAATTTTATGAGGTCCCATTTGTCGATTCTTGATCTTAGTGCCTAAGCTATTGGTGTTCTGTTCAGGAACTTTTCCCCTGTGCCCAAGTCCTCCAGGGTCTTCCCAAGTTTCTTTTCTAATAGTTTCAGTGTGTCTGGATTTATGTGGAGGTCCTTGATCCACTTGGAGTTGATCTTAGTGCAAGGAGATAAGAGTGGGTCAATTCGCATTCTTCTGCATGTTGACCTCCAGTTGAACCAGCACCTTTTGTTGAAAAGGCTATCTTTATTCCACTGGATGGTTGTGGCTCCTTTATCAAAGATCAAGTTACCATAAGTCTGCGGGTTAATTTCTGGGTCTTCAATCCTGTTCCATTGATCTGCTTGCCTGTTGCTATACCAATACCATGCAGTTTTTAACACAATTGCTCTGTAGTACTGCTTGAGGTCAGGGATATTGATTCCCCCAGAAGTCCTTTTATTGTTGAGAATAGTTCTAGCTATCCTGGGTTTTTTGTTGCTCCAGATGAATTTGAGAATTGCTCTTTCTAGATCTATGAAGAATTGAGTTGGGATTTTGATGGGGATCACATTGAATCTGTATATTGCTTTTGGCAAGATGGCCATTTTTACTATATTGATCCTGCCAATCCAGCAGCAATAAATATTTTTCCATCTTCTGAGGTCTTCTTTGATTTCTTTCTTCAAGGACTTGAAGTTCCTGTCATACAGATCTTTCGCTTGTTTGGTAAGAGTTACGCCAAGATACTTTATGTTGTTAGTGGCTATTGTGAAGGGTGTTATTTCCCTAATTTCTTTCTCAGCCTGCTTGTCCTTTGAGTACAAGAAGGCCACTGACTTGCTTGAGTTAATTTTATAACCTGCCACTTTGCTGAAGTTGTTTATCAGCTGTAGAAGTTCTCTGGTAGAGTTTTTTGGGTTGCTTAAGTAAACTATCATATCGTCTGCAAATAATGATAGTTTGACTTCTTACTTTCCAATTTGTATCCCTTTGACTTCCTTATGTTGTCTAATTGCTCTCACTAGGACTTCAAGTACTATATTGAAAAGATATGGAGAGAGAGGGCAGCCTTGTCTAGTCCCTGATTTTAGTGGGATTGCTTCAAGTTTCTCTCCATTTATTTTCATGTTGGCTACTGGTTTGCTGTAGATTGCTTTTACTACGTTTAGGTATGGGCCTTGAATTCCTGCTCTTTCCAAGACTTTTAGCATGAAAGGATGCTGAATTTTGTCAAATGCTTTTTCAGCATCTAATGAGATGACCATGTGGTTTTTTTCTTTCAGTTTGTTTATGTAGTGGATTACATTGATGGATTTCCATATATTGAACCATCCCTGCATCCCTGGGATGAAGCCTACTTGATCATGGTGAATGATCGTTTTGATGTGCTCTTGGATTCGGTTAGCAAGAATTTTATTTAGTATTTTTGCATCTATATTCATAAGAGAAATTGGCCTGTAGTTCTCTTTCTTTGTTGGATCTTTTTGTGGTTTAGGTATTAGCGTAATTGTGGCTTCGAAGAATGAGTTGGGCAGTGTCCCTTCTGTCTCTATTTTGTGGAATAGTTTGGAGAGTATTGGTGTTAAGTCTTCCTTGAAGGTCTGGTAGAATTCTGCACTAAAACCATCTGGTCCCGTACTTTTTTTGGTTGGGAGGCTTTCTATAACCCCTTCTATTTCTTTAGGGGTTATGGGACTATTTAGCTGATCTACTTGATGCTGATTTAATTTTGGTATTTGATATCTGTCTAGGAAATTGTCCATTTCCTTCAGATTCTCCAGTTGTTTTGAGTATAGACCTTTGTAGTAGGATCTGATGATCTTTTGAATTTCCTCAATTTCTGTTATTATGTCTCCTTTTTCATTTCTAATTTTGTTAATTTGTATACTGTCTCTGTGTCCTTTGGTTAGTCCGGCTAAGGGTTTATCTATCTTGTTGATTTTCTCAAAGAACCAGCTCCTGGTCTTGTTGATTCTTTGTATGGTTCTCTTTGTTTCTACTTGATTGATTTCATCCCTGAGTTTGGTGATTTCTTGTCTTCTACTCCTCCTGGGTGAATTAACTTCTTTTTCTTCCAGGGCTTTTAGGTGTGCCGTTAAGTTGATAGTGTATGCTCTCTCCAGTTTCTTTTTGGATGCACTTAGGGCTATGAGTTTTCCTCTTAGCACTGCTTTCATTGTGTCCCATAGATTTGTGTAGGTTGTACCTTCATTTTCATTGAATTCTAAAAAGTCTTTGATTTCTTTTTTTATTTCCTCCTTGACCAAGGTGTCATTGAGTAGAGTATTGTTCAGTTTCCATGTGTATGTGGGCTTTCTGTTGTTTTTGTTGCTATTGAAGACCACTCTTACTCCATGTTGGTCTGATAGGAGGCATGGAATTAGCTCGATCTTCTTGTATTTGTTGACATCTGTCTTGTGACCAATTATATGATCAATTTTGGAGAAGGTACCATGCGGTGCTGAGAAAAAGGTATATTCTTTAGCTTTAGGATGAAATGTTCTATATATATCTGTTAAATCCAATTGGTCCAAAGTTTCAATTAGTTTCACTGTGTCCCTGTTTAATTTCTGCTTTCCTGATCGGTCCATTAAGGAGATTGGAGTGTTGAGGTCACCCACAATTATTGTGTTAGGTGTAATGTGTGCTTTTAGCTTTAGTAAGGTTTCTTTTACGAAGGAGGGTGCCCTTGTATTTGGAGCATAAATATTCAGTATTGAGAGCTCTTCTTGGTGGATTTTCCCTTTGGCCTGCAAGAAGTGACCTTCTGAGTCTCTTTTGATGACTTTAGGTTGGAAGTCTATTTTATCTAATATTAGAATGGCTACCCCAGCTTGTTTCCTGAGACCATTTGCTTGTAAACTTGTCTTCCATCCTTTTACTCTAAGGCAGTGTTTGTCTTTAACACTGAGATGTGTTTCCCGTATGCAGCAAAATGTAGGGTCCTGTTTCTGTATCCAGTCTGTTAATCTATGTCTTTTTATTGGGGAATTGAGTCCATTGATGTTAAAAGATATTAAGGAATAGTAATTATTACCTCCAGACATTTTTGAAATTATATTTATTTATTTTTATTTATTTTTTTATATTCGAGAGGTTATCTTCTTTTGGGTTTGATGAGAGGAGGTTTCTATCTTGCTTCTTCCCGGGTGTAGTTTCCGTCCTTGTCTTGGTGTTTTCCCCCTATTATCCTTTGTAGGGCTGGATTTGTGGAAAGATATCGTGCAAATTTGCTTTTGTCATGGAATACCTTGATGTCTCCATCTATGGCGATTGAGAGTTTTGCTGGGTAAAGTAGTTTTGGCTGAAGTTTGTGTTCTCTTAGAGTTTGCATGATATCTCCCCAGGATCTTCTAGCTTTCATGGTCTCAGGTGAGAAGTCTGTTGTTATTCTGATAGGTCTTCCTTTATATGTTACTTGGCCTTTTTCTCTTGCTGCCTTTAGTATTCTTTCTTTGTTTAGTACATTTGGAGTTTTGATTATTATGTGACGGGATGTATTTCTGTTCTAGGCCAGTCTGTTTGGGGTTCTATACGCTTCTTGTATATTCATGGGCATCTCTCTCTTTAGGTTTGGGAAGTTTTCTTCCATAATTTTGTAGAAGATATTTGCTGGCCCTTTAAGTTGTAAATCTTCACTCTCGTCTATACCTATAATCCTTAGGTTTGGTCTTCTCATAGAGTCTTGGATTTCCTGGATGTTTTGGGTTACCACCTTGTTGCATTTAGTATTTTCTTTGACTGTTGAATCAATGGTTCCTAAGGTATCTTCGGCTTCTGAGATTCTGTCTTCTATCTCTTGTATTCTATTGTTGATACTTGCATCTATGGCCCCTGATTTCTTCCCAAGGTTTTCTATCTCCAGTGTTGTCTCCCTCTGTGATTTCTTAGTTGTTTCTACTTCTGTTTTTAGTATCTGGATGGATGTGCTCAGATCTTTTGCTTGCTTGATTGTGTTTTCATGTATTTCTTTAATAGATTTTTGTGTTTCTTCTTTCATAGCTTCTACTTGTTGGCCCACGTTCTTCTCTATTTCTTTAAGTGATTTTTGTCTTTCTTCCTTATTATCTTCTTCTTTTTGATCCATCTTCTCCTGAATTTCTTGAAGTGATTTTTGTATTTGCCTCATAAAGGCTTCTAACTTTTAATCCATTTTCTCCTCTATTTCTTTACGAGATTTTTCTATGTGTTCAGCTACCAGCATCCTGACCAGTGATTTTATATCCAAGTTTTGTTTTTCTGGTGTTTGGGGGTATCCAGGGCTTCCTGTTGTTGGCGAACTGGGTTCAGATGCTGTCATGTTTCCTTGATTTCTGTTAGTAACGTTCCTTTGTTTTCCTTTTGCCATCTGGTTATTTCTGGTGTTAGTTGGCCGTGTTGTCAGTGGCTGGTGTTTGAATCTCCTGTGAGGCTGGGCTCACCTGTTGTTTCTCTACTGGTGAATATGCATGACTGCTGATTTAAGGGATCATAAGCTGGCTGCCACCCATGCGATTGTAGCCCCTGATGGATTCTGTCTACCTGGGCTTCTCCAGCTGTGTCCTGGTTGCAATATGGAGGCCCGCCGCTATCGCTGGTCCAGAGGCCGGCGAGCTGGTTGCCGACTGCTGCCTCGGTGCATGGCCAGAGGGCGCGGGGAAGTCCCGCAGAGCCTAGGCGGAACTCAGCCTGCCTGGCAGCGAGAGCCTAGCAGATCCCCCCGTGAGGGTAGCCCTGGAAGGAGTGTCTATTTGGGCCTTTCCAGCTGTGTCCTGGTTGCAATATGGAAGCCTGCCACCATCGCTGGTCCAGGGGCCGGTGAGCTGGTTGCCGACCGCTGCCTCGGTGCACGGCCAGAGCTAGTAATGTTTTTTATGTCTATTCTAGACTCTCATTGGGGGTGCCGTGCTGCCTGGCAGGAACTTGATATTGGACAAGGACAAGTGATTCAAGCAGGAATCTGACATTAGGGCATAATAAGGAAGTAGGTTATGGCAGAAGCAAGCTTCAGGCAAGATTCTGGGCTTGGATAATGAAGTAGGCTCAGGTCATCCTTACATACCTTTGGAAACAACTGTCACTGAAGTGATGTGGGACTTTGCTTCTTGCTTGATACTTTTGTGTTTACTGTCTTACTTATTCCTCATTGTACTACTTTTGACCTTAATTTCTGCATGTAATTTAATTGTTATAAAAGGGGATTGAAAATCATTAAACCTGCCCTTCAGTCTCAGAATTAACTGGGGTCATGCTGAAGTTTTGTCCAATTGTCTCTTTTCAATCCCCACCCCTGCACTGGAGAATCTGTTGACTGACGGAGTGGGCTTGGTCAGGTGAAGCCTCAACGTTGGAGCTCCAGAAAGGGGGATACAGTGAAAGACACCTTGGGAAAAGGAAGAGTGCACAGAGGAAAAGTGGGCCAGCAGATAAACCTTGAAGAAGGACATGGTGAAGGTCAAGTGTATTTTGTGTATGTGTTTAGAGTTATGCTAAAATGTTAGAGAAGCACAGGTAATTTTCCTGGGTGCTTTTAGTCTTTGGACTCTGCCTAGAGACAGTTTACACCCTAGACATGAGAGAATGGGCTAGAGAAAAGCAGTCCTTCCTGACTGTCTGGGAAGCTTTGGCAAAAGAGAATGAAAATGAGCTTAAGCTATCTTAGAGCTCTCCTAGGGACAGAAGGCAGTCTGGAGATGCCCTGCCTCCTCTGGCTCCAACTGGAGGAATGTTTGGTTCTGGGTCCTTTAGGTAGGATATCTGGGTCCCTTCGGAACCTCTAATTCTCTTCCCTCTCTATTTATTGTCTGTCCTTGGCATGCCAATTTGTCTATGTCCGTCAAAACTGACTGTTTTATATTAAGTCCATGTTTTTGTTTTGTGGTTGGTTGTTCTGTGTTTCATGTTCAAAACAAAAAATGGTTAAACTTTATCTGCTGGTTGTTCGCCATTAGATTTAGTTTTAACCCATTTCATAAAAAGGGAAAAAGAAAAAATGAAAAAAAAGTCTCAATTGGCCTTTGGATATTGGTACCTGTAGTTAGGAGTCTAGCACAGCTGAGAAGCCCTGCCAGGAGCTTCTCTATACAAGCAGATCTTAAAGGGGCCAACAGCTTCTTGGCTTCTATGGTAAGGGAGATGGTGGCTGTTTTTCCTACAAAAATCTCTGTGATTGTGATTATTGGCTTTAGCAGGTAACAAGGAGCTCCTCTCTTGAAATTACAGTTAGAAAACGTAAAAATTTTGATTGTCAAATTTATGATATGTGTGGCTGCTTCATTTTATTCTGAATGGTCTTAAAGTTATAAATATTTCCTGCATGTCTTGCTTATTGAGCATTGGCTTATAAGTTATTGGGTATGATTTAAAAAGTGTAACATTGGTAAAGAAGGTGAGCTTAAAACTGGTAACTCAGGGTTGGAATAATTTTAAAAAACTCATGGCATGAACCAGCCTAGGAAATCAGGCCTCAAGAGATACTTCTAAATTGGGATAATATTTTGTGTTTTTCTTATCCTAAAAATTAGACTTATTTCAAAAGAAACTTAACAATTAAGGCTAAACTGCTAGTGTTCCATTGACTGCACTTTGCAGTCTGATCGCAGGCTCATGATTCTTAACTCACCCATATTTTGTAATTAGGATGATTTTGAGAGTGCAAAAAGGTTATAAACAGCTGTGGCCAGTATGGGCCCACTGCCACTTTTGCACAAGCTTTATTGGATACAGTTGTAGGAACAAAATTTAACCCAAGATTGGAAAGGAGATCTTAGTAGGAATTTTTTGGTATCAAACCGTCTCCTAATGAACTGTTTCAGAAATTTGTGGATAGCCAAAAATAAACAGTGAGTAGAATTTTTGGAGACCCTCAAGCAGGGGTTTCTTTTGTTACACAATTGGCATATGAGAATGCTAATGTAGTCTGCCACACTGCCATCCTGCCATTCAAAGCAAAGACAGATTTAAATTGGACCCTCATACAATCAGGGTGTGGCTATGACTGCTGCCTTGCAGGGGTCTAGAGTACAAGTAATGCTTTCACAGTGCTTAGGTGATAAGGAATGATTTAAGTATGGGGAATAAATCATTTTAGGAAAGATTGTTCAAAAAATTAAAGACATAGACAAGTAGTAGAATTGCTCCCCTGGAATCTGTCCTCACCATAGGAAGTGTCCTCTTTGGGCCTGGCCTCAGGCAATAGACTCTGATAAAAAAATATTTACATTTGAAGTTGCAAAACTCAGAGACGCCTCAACAGCTTGTGTGACACTCCCTGCCTTCGGAAGGCTTTTTGTTTTTTTTTGTTTGTTTGTTTTATTTATTTTTTTTGGGGGGGGTGCTTGCCTTGCCTGCAGCGAATTCCTCTTAGGCCGAAGCAGGATTATTGCAGATCTATCAAGGTGTTGTTCAAAATAAAGTTCAAATTTAAAATTTATGAAAGGTTAATGAGGCTATGGAACTTATGAAGTCGTTAAAATCTGGCGTGCCTACCTCATAAAGTTATTATAGATTTGGAGAATTGTTTTTATGTTATTCCTTTGCATCCTGATGATGATAAAGAGTTTGTGAAGCGATATCATTGGAAAGTTTTGCCTCAAGGAATGGCTAATAGCCTCACCTTATGTAAGAAAAAAAATCTTTTGTCTCTGCTTCAATACAAGAAGCTAGGACTTTGAATATTTCAGTGTATATTATTCATGGAGTTTTATTACAGGTCTTTGCTCTTACAGTGGGCTTTAAAATTTGGGGGAGAAGTACTTGCTCCAGAAAATATTCCAAGGCAATATCATTTTCAATATTTGGGATATCAGTTATATCCTAAATTAATTGTAGCACAGAAAATTCTAATAAGAAGAGGTAATTTACTTACTTTAAGCTATTTTCAAAATTTATTAGGAGATATTAATTGGCTAAGACCTCATCTTAAGCTTACTACAGGGGAACTTAAAACTCTGTTTGATACTCTCAAGGGGGATGCAAATCCTAATTCCTCTAGACAATTAACTGATGAGGGACGAATAGTTTGCAGAAAGTAGAGGAAGCTATTAACCAACAACAGATACATTATATAGATTATTATCAATTTTTCACTGCTTGAATTCTTGCTACAAGTCACATTCAAATAGCAGTCCTTTGGCAGAAGGGACCTCTATTATGGATGCATCTTTCTTTGTCTCCAAAGTTTTAACACCTTATTATGAAGCTGTTGCTGTGTTAATACAGAATTGTAGGATAGAATCGAAAATATTTTGAGAAAGAACCTGATGAAATATTTATTCCTTATTCCAAACAACAACTAGATTGGTTATTGCAAAATACTGATATTTGGCCTATTGCATGTGAAAATTTTCTATGCAAAATTGATAATTATTATCCAAAAGACAAATTGTTACAATTTGCCTCTATACATGCATTTGTATTCCCTGTGAATTTACACATGCAGCCCATAGAGAATGTGCTCACTGTGTTTACAGATGGCTTATTTAAATGGAAAGCTGCATATGTGATTGAATCACAGGTCCATTCTCTTGAGTTTCCCCCTGATTCAGCACAAATAATCAACTACATGCTGCAGCTGCTGTTTTTGAAATGCTTAAAAAATCAAGCTTTTAATTTGTATACTGATGACCAATATATAGCTCATGGTTTACAATTACTCGAAACTGTTCTTCTTTTTTTTTTTTAAGATACTGCTAATTCTCAAATTTTGCAATTATTTATGCAAATACAACTCAATTTAAGAGAACAACAGTTCCCTATTTTGTAGGCCACCTAAGAGCTCATACTGGATTGCCAGGACCCCTTAGTGAGGGCAATGCCACAGCAGATTTATGTACTAGAAAGGTCATAGATCTTACACAGGAACAATTAGCCAAACAATCTCATTCTTTACATCATCAAAATAGTAATAGCTTGAGACAAAAATTTGGTATTTCCAGAGAATGTGCACATCAAATTATAAAGATTTGCCCCGAATGTCCTCAATTTCTACCTGTACCACATAATGGTGTTAATCCTAGAGGACTTATACCTAATCAATTATGGCAAATGGATGTTACATTTCTGATTTTGGAAAATTAAAATATTTACATGTGACTATTGACACCTTTTCAGGCTTTCTAGTTGCCTGAAAACAGGAGAAACAACTAAAACAGTAATCAATCATTGCTTACACTGTTTTTCTATATTGGGTATTCCCAATCAGATTAAAATTGATAATGGAACTGGCTATTGCAGTTGAGCATTTGAGACTTTCTGAGGACAGTTTAATAAATATCACCCATATTACTGGGATTCTTTATAATCCTCAAGGACAAGGCATTGTAGAATGGGCCCATGGAACTTTAAAATAGTATCTTCATAAAATAAAAAAGGGGGAGTTATATCCTCCATATATATACCACAAAATTATTTAAAGCATGTTCTTTTTTATTTTAAAATTTTTTAGAATTTGGATGTCAAGGAACATTCTGCTGAGTGTCTATAGCACCCTACAACTAGGCATACTTATGCCTAGGTGAAATGGAAGAATCCACATACTGTTGTATGTTATAATCCCAATCAGGTATTTAATATGGGGAAGAGGGCATGTTTGTGTTTTTTCCTCAGGATGCTGAAGGAGCATGCTAGCTGCCAGAGTGATTGGTGTGACATGCTGATGTTGGGACAAAGAATGATGCTGACTTAACAATGGTGTCAGAAAAGCTGCTTTAGACATTTGTTCCTGGCCCACCTTTGCTTCCTATATCCCAGTTTGGAAAAGCTGCCTTTACTCAAGCTTTTAGACCTTGTGGGACAGAGAACATGGAGACTGGAAACTGACTTAGAAAAATCAATCAAATAGAGAAGCTGTTATAATGACTCATCTCTATCCTTTAGTGTGACCAGTTATTCTCACTCAATCATGGACTGGTATAGAACTCAATCCAATATTGGAAATGGCAGTCTTCATTTGGAAGGCTGGTTCTGGACATTTTCAGAGACATATTTGGAAGTGAGCTGCAGTTTTTGATGATGTTATGCTAGCAATAAATAAAACTGGGGTAGGATATGGATTTGAAACAAGTATTAGTGCATGTGTTAAATCTCCCAATCTTTTAATTAGTAATGTCAAAATTACTTTGGTCTCTTCTACAGTATTTAATGTAAGTTGTATCAACTGTACACTTTCCAACCAGCTATCAACCAGCTTTTGTCTTATTACCTGTGAGTATTTTAGGACCCCGTTATTCTGAAAAAAGCTTACAGGTACTGGAGGAAGTGAGTCAGGCTTTAAGTAGAAGCAAGAGAACAGTGCACTTGATTATTGCTGGTATAGCAGGTTTAATTAAGTTGATAGCTAGTATCACTGCCTCTGCAATAGCTTTGACACAAGAAGTTAAGATAGTTAATTTTGGTTATCATTTAGCAAAAATGTTACTAATGTTCTGAGTACTCAAGAAGATTTAGATAGGCATTTGGAGCAACAGATGATGAAGAGCAGGTCCAGAGTTTAAAAGTAAGAAGTCATCTTGAGTGTCATGCTAAATACCAATGGATTTGCATTACTTCTAAACTTTACAATGATAGTCACTATAGTTGGTAAAGGATTCAAAAACACTTGCAGGGTATTTGGCATAATTCTAACACCTCTCTAGATGCCTTAGCTTTGCATACTGAGATTATGAATTTAAAGAATGCTGCTCCACTGAGCTTTAATGCTGCTGTTATTGCTGGCAAAATTATCCATAGCCTAAAGCCCGTATTTCCATCCTGGTCAAGCTTTAAGAATGGCATATATGGCTTGATCATGCTAGCCCTTATTTTCCTGTGGATACTTCTATTCCTGCCCATCGTGTTAAACATGTGTTGTCTTTAACAACATTAATCTGTTGGCAGCCAAAGTACATGGCTTGAAACTGAGAACAAACCCCTAAACAGAGTCACTAATATAACAGGCTGGCAATCCAAGGACAGGTAAGATTCTGCACAAAGCCTTACCGACCTAAGACAGAGACGTGCGCCAAAAGGCCGTGTTTATTAATAAATACCAATAAGGCAGTGTTTGCTTATTAGCAAACACTAATAAGGCTGTGATTGTTTAATTAATACAAACAAGCTACACATGATCTTGATGACAAGTAAGGAAGGCCTTCTTGTGAGAATGACCTAACAAGAAGGCTCAGCCTTGTTTATGAAATAAAAAAGAGGGAGATGTGGAGAACCTTATTGGGGTGCCATGCTGCCTGGCAGGAACTTGACATTGGCCAAGGACAAGAACTTCAACAGGAATCTGACATTAGGGCATAATAAGAAAATAAGTTATGCCAGAAGCAAGCTTCAAGCAAGATTCTAGGCTTGGACAAGGACATAGGCTCAGGTATTTTAGTCATCCTTACACACCCTAGGAAACAACTTTCACTGAAGTGATGTGCAACTTTGCTTAATGCCTTGACAATTTTGTGTTTACTGCCTTGCTTTTTCCTCATTGTACTACTTTTGACCTTAATTCCTGCATGTAATTAAATTGGCATAAAAGGGAATTGAAAATTATTAAACCTGCCCTTCAGTCTCAGAATTGACTGGGGTCATATTGAAGTTTAGTCTAATTGTCTCTCTCTTTTCAATCCTCACTCCTGCGCTGGAGAACCTGTTGACTGACTAAGCAGGTTTGGTCAGTCTACCATTTTATCTGCATTATTTTTCATGATAATCTTCTATTTTAATATGTTTTCCTATATACTTCTGTTTTATCAGAAATGTTTTCAATGTAAATCTCAGATTTTATCACACAATATTTTTAATTCCACCTTCAATTAATTTAGATTGAAATAGTCAATTTTAATATGTTTGTCTATATATCTTGAATTATACCAGAAATATTTTCCATGTGAATCTTCAGTTTTACCTGAAAATGTTTGTAATTCCACTTTCAAAAAATAAAAAATAAAAAATAAAAAAAGAGAAGTGTGTGGACTACCTGACAAATGCCATTGTTATGTCTGGACAGCCTCAGCAGCTGCTGTAAGTGTTACAGCAGACTCTTCCACCAGCAGTGTTCCAGATGTTCTGACCAAGCCTCCAACCATTAGTCAGAGAACTGTAAGTGCTCAGAGCTTGGCTGAAGAAGGTGTGGAATGAGCCAGATACCAACATGATGAAATCTCAGTAAAATAATTGATCAGTTAGCTTGGAAGCTGATCAACTCTCAGGGCAAATTGTGCTTGTCATGAACTGTCCCACACCGACATCTGCCGAAGCAAATGTGAACTTTAGTAGATCCATTGCCTATTCTATTTATTCTTCCAGTGAAAAGTATTTTGACAGAACTTTTCAGAACTGACTTAACCAAAAAAAATCTTATGCTAGAAACTTAATATCTGAATTAAATGTTATACATTCTTGTGACAAAAAAATAGAGGGACTTCGTGACAAAGCATTGATTTAATAGGCTTTAAAGACAAATTCATCTACCTAAACATGTTTCTAAAGCAACCCAAACAACATGCTCCTGGTAAGCATTATGTAACTGTTAGAAGTCTATCAACTATAATGTCAATAACCTTGGCTATATTATAATCCCAAAACAAATACAAAACAAAGTAATAATACCAAAGGAAAGTATTTCATTCATCTGTTATAAAGGAGATAGTGCCCTGTAGGGCTAAAATGAAATAGACAAAAAATAAATTTCTAGGAGTAGACATTGTAAAAGCGAATTGAAAAGGAGAAGAGGTAGATGGTAAGGCCAGCAATGGTCACATCATAGTAGGTGTCCACCCATAGCCTAAGCCACAGGATAATAAAGACTCTATTCTACATGTGCCCAAGTATTAAGAATAGACTTCCACATATATGTGGGCTTTCTATTTTTTTATGTTATTGAAGATCAGCTTTAATCTGTGTTGATCTGATAAGATGCATGGGATTATTTCAATCTTCTTATATCTATTGACGACTGCTTTGTATCTGATAATATGGTCAATTTTGAAGAATATACTATGAGTTGTTGAGAAGAAGGTATAGTCTTTGTTTTAGTATAAATGTTCTATAGATATCTATTAAATTCATTTGGATCATAGCTTCTGTTTGTTTTACAGTTTCTATGCTTAGTTTCTGTTTCCATGATCATCAATGAGAGGAGAGGCCCCTGGACCTCCAGGGTAGGGGAAAGCAAGGTCAGAAAAGCAGAAGTGGGTGGGTTAGTGAGCAGGGAGGGGGGATAGGATAGCAGGCTTTCAGAGGGAAAAGGAGGAAAGGGGATAACATTTGAAATGGCATACCACTCCTGGGCATATACCCAGAGGATTCCCCTGCATACAATAAAGACAAATGCTCCACTATGTTTATAGCAGCCTTGTTTATAATAGCCAGAAATTGGAAGGAGCCCAAATATCCCTCAAAGGAGGAATGGATACAGAAAATGTGGTATATTTATACAATGGAATACTACTCAAAAATTAAAAATAATGAATTCATGCAATTTGTAGGTAAATGGTTAGACCTGGAAAATATCATCCTGAGTGAGTTAACCCAATCACAAAAGAATACACATGAAATGCAATCACTGATAAGTGGATATTAATGAGCCCAGAAGCCCTAAATACTCAAGGCACAATTAGCAAGTCAAATGATTCCCAAGAAGAAAAAAGGAGAGGACCCTGGGCCTGTAAAGATTGGATCCAGTTTTGTAAGGAAACCGTGGGGGGAGGGGGAATGAGTGGAGAATAGCAGGGGGGGAGAGGAATTATGGGACATATGGTGGGGGGGGAACTGGGAAAGGGGAAAGCCTTTGGAATGTAAACATAGAATATAGAAAATAAAAATTAAAAAATAAATAAATAAAAAAATTTTAAAAAAGAAAAGAAAATATCTAATAAAAATGTAAAAAAATCGAATAGACTATTGGCTCCTTCAAACTTACATTCTTACATATGTAACTACATATGTATAAGGAATATTATAATGTAAATTTAATTAACACTCAGCTATTGAAATATAAAACTTAAGGTTTGTGTCAAGCAGCAATGACCAGAGCAGGGTAAAATACAATATAGGAAGTTCCACAATTCTGAATGCATTCTCAATAATGCACGCAATTTTCTAGTTTTATTTCTTCTGAAGCATACACAGTGACTAAACTGATATTCTTTTCATCATGTTGAAATGAACTTTTTTTGATACTAATAGTTGAGATTTTTTTATTCAAATATTTAAATAATTATATTTATTTTTAAGTATTTATTTATTTACTCATTTTTATTAGATATATTCTTTATTTACATTTCAAATAATTTCACCTTTTCTGGTAACCCCTCCCCCAAAGTCCCATGAGTCATATCCCCTGCCCCTGTTTCCCAATCAACCCCCTCCTGCTTCCCTGTCCTGGTATTCCCCTATACTGCTGCATCAAGCCTTTCCAGGACCAGGGACCTCTCCTCCCTTTGATGTCCAACAAGGTCATTCACTGCTGCCTATGCTTCTGGAGCCATGGGTGATACTATGTGTACTATCTGGTTGATGTTTTTGTCCCTGGGAGCTCTGGGAATGCTGGGTGGATCATATTTGTGTTCCTCCTTTTGTACTACAAACCCCTTCAACTCCTTGGGTCCTTTCTTTAGCTCCCCCACTGGGGACCCTGTGCTCCATTCAATGGCTGGCTGAGAGTGTTCCCCTCTGTATTTGTCATGTACTAGCAGATCCTCCCAGAGGACAGCTAAATCCAGCTCCAGTCAGCAAGTACTAGTGGGCATCGATAATAGTGTCTGGGTTTTCTAACTTTATATAGGATGGATCACTAGGTGGGATAGGTTCTGGATGGTCTTTCTTTCCCTCAGACAAAATTCAGCATCCTTTCATGTTAAAAGTCTTGGAAAGAACAGGAATTCAGATCCATACCTAAACATAGTAAAACTATACAGCAAACCATTAGGAAACATCAAACTAAATGGAGATAAACTTGAAGCAATCCCACTAAAATCAGGGACTAGGCAAGGCTGCTCTCTATCTCTCCATATTTACTCAAAATAGTCCTTAAAGTTTTAGCTAGAGCAATTAGACAACAAAAGGAGGTCAAAGGGAAACAAATTGGAAAGGAAGAATTCAAATTATCACTATTTGCAGATGATATGATAGTATACTTAAGTGACTCAAAAAACTCCACCAGAGAACTCCTACAGCTGATAAACATCTGCAGCAAAGTGACTGGATATAAAATTAACTCAAACAAATCAGTACCCTTACTATACTCAAAGGATAAACAGGCTGAGAAAGAAATAAGGGAAATGACACCCTTCACAATTGTCACAAACACTATAAAGTATCTTGGTGTGTCATAAGTGGATATTAATGAGCCCTGAAGCCCTAAATATGCAAGACACAATTAGCAAGTCAAATGACTTCCAAGAAGAAGAATGGAGAGGACCCTGGGCCTGTAAAGATTGGATCCAGTATTGTAGACCCAGAACAGAGAAATCGTGGCGGGGGGGGGGGTGGGGGGGTGGGGGGGAATGAGTGGGGAATAGCAGGGGGGGAGAGGAATTATGGGACATATGGTGGGGGGGTAATTGGGAAAGGGGAAAACCTTTGGAATGTAAACATAGAATATAGAAAAAAAAAACTAGAAAAAAAAAGTATCTTGGTGTGACTCTAACCAAAGAAGTGAAAGATCTGTATGACAAGAACTTCAAAGTCTCTGAACAAAGAAATAAAAAAAAAATCTCAGACAATGGAAAGATCTCCCATGCTCATGGATTGGCAGGATTAATATAGTAAAAATGGGCATCTTACCAAAAGCAATGTACAGATTCAATGCAATTCCCATCAAAATCCCAACTCAATTTTTCATAAAGTTAGAAATAGCAATTCTCAACTTCATCTGAAATAACAAAAAAAAAAACCCAAAAACAAAAAACAAAACAAACAAACAAACAAACAAAAAACCTAACCCAGGATAGCTAAAACTATTCTCAACAGTAAAAGAACTTCTAAAGAATCAGTATCCCAGACCTCAACCAGTACTACAGAGCAATAGTGTTAAAACTGCATGGTATTTGTACAGTGACAGGCAGGCAGATCAATGGAATAGAATTGAAGACCCAGAAATGAACCCACATACCTATGGTCACTTGATTTTTGAAAAAGGAGCTAAAACCATCCAGTGGATAAAAGATAGCCTTTTCAACAAATGGTGCTGGTTCAACCGGTGGTGAGCATGCAGAATAATGCAAATCAATCCATTCTTATCTTCTTGTGCTAGGCTCAAGTCCAAGTGGATCAAGGACCTCCACATAAAACCAGACACACTGAAATTAACAGAAGAGAAACTAGGGAAGAGCCTTGAGCACATGGGCACAGGTAAAAGAACACCAGTAGCTTATGCTCTAAGATCAAGAATGGACAAATAATTATATTTCTTAATATAGTGCTTACATATTCTTTAGTATAATCCTATATAGTAGAATTAGATATTTCTTTATGACTTATTTCAGTAGACATATATTTTAACTGGGTCATGGCCATAAATTCTTCATCTCATTGCTTCATTTTCTTTGTTTATTAATACCTAATTCCTAGGCAAAGGGAGACAGAGTGGTGAAGGGACCCATAGATAGCCTGGATGTCCTCACAAATCTTTTTGCAGAAAAGGACCACGTATCTTCCCCTAGTAAGTAATGGGACTGCATCACTGCATGGTATAGTGACTATAAGATTTATTGTCCAAACTGAGACACTTTCAAAAGTGGAAGGGAGTACTATTAATAATTATACCTGGACAACAGACATAAACCACAACTGTCCTGAGAAGCGAGGACATATGGGTATGCCATTACCTCGTGACAGTGCAGTGATGTATGAACAAGCTCTTTCAGTCCTATAATGTAGCATGGTTTGGTAGTTTTTCCTAAGATTAAGCATTTCACACTGTTCATTCATGTCTGCTTCTGAATATCTAGGCTTTTCTAAAAATTCATGCCAAAGCTAATTCTTTTATTTCTTGTTTTGAAAGAAATAAACTTTTTTTCAACTTAGAAACTCTTCATTATAGCAACATTTTAAAGCTGAGAGTCTTGTTAGTAGTTGTCATTAAAATTATTTTATCAAGTTAAAATGTAGTTCCATCATTTTCCCTTTACTTTCTCCAACCTCTTCCATGTAACAATTCCCAGCTTTCTCAGAAAGTCATACCAGAACCTCTTTTCCTTTAATTGTTTAATTGTTTTCACACACACACACACACACACACACACACACACACACAAACACAAACACACATACACACACACACTCACACTCAAATCTATAAGCTCAATTACTTTGTACATATAAGGTTACTTAAATGTATATGATTCTGGTAGATGACAACTTGATCTTTGATATGCAATTGGGGAACAACATGGCTGTCTATCTCAATAAGGATAACACCAACAGACATGATAACTTTAAAGGGGAACTTTCATGGAGCTCTAAAGCTGAACCAACACTCCAGCTAAGGAATATTGGGGGAATGAGAAAGCAGTCACCATTCTTGATATTGTCAAAAAGACAAAAAGTTCCAGACAGGTGTGCAAAACTAGTTGGATCCCTGAAGTAATTTTAGCAAATTCTTAATATAATCATAGTTATTATTTTTTCATTAATATGTCAAATTATAAAAATTAATTTCTAGAACACAAAATCTTACAGTTAATTATCTACATTAAACACATGAAGAAAATGTAAATTTTGTTTAGGGGATACATCCATTTAATCATATATAATAATGAAGTTTCTTTTTTAAAATCTTATTTTCTTGCTATTAGAGCTTTCACATTCTGATATGCAGTGAAGTTCACACTACATTTACCTTAGTCAACACTTCATTACATTTTAACAGCTTTTGTTTTATATCTGCAAGCTTCCACCTAATTGATGTATAAATTTTATTATTGCTTATGCATCAGTTGTATAACACTATACATCAATTTTTCTCATTAATTGTGATTTTTTCACATCAAATAAAGTCAGTGTGTATCTTTTCTAATACTTCTAAGTTTAGTGTCATCTTATTATATAGCAAATATTTCTTTTTAATTTATGCCTGCTTACAATCTCACTTTATTCAAATATTTTACTTATAATTTTTAATGTTCCTTTCTTTATGTATGAAAAAAGCTATGTTGCATTCACTGGCTAACTTTGACATCTCTAAAGCTTTAGGAAGGGTTTCTGACTCGAACTTGGGACCATCCTGTGCCACAGTGCACTGTATCCAAGTGGTGCAGGGAGGTAGCTAACACCGCCCCCCCCCCCCCAGGAGTGCAGAGAGGACAGTCAGCACAGGTGAAATCTACTCTGTCTTTCTGAGGATCACATACAAAACCCTCTGGCTGAAGCCCTCTGGTGTCTGTCTCTGGCTTAGGACTGTCATCTGCCACAGTGCACCATAGACAAATAGCACAGAGAGGTAGCTAACCACCCAGGAGTGCAGAGGCCAGAAAACACAGGTGGAACCACTCCCACAGCTCAGAGGAGCTTGCTGGGAACCCTCAGGCAGGAGTCTTCTGGTTTCCAGCTCGGGACCATCCTCTGCCATAGTGTGCCTTATCAAAGTCCTGCAGGGGAGTAGCTAACCACCCAGGAGTGTGGAGAGGCCTGACAGCACAGGGAGGACCATCCCTGCTGCTCAGAGGAAGCAACCTGAAACCCTGAGGACACAAGAGCTTAGGATCAGCCTAGGGCAGTAGTCTTCTGACTTCTGCCTGCACCCAGAGCTGATTAGGGCCACAGAGCTACATACCCAAATACAACCACAAGAGAGCAGGTCTCACAGGAGTGCCTACATACTTGTGTACACAGAGAGAACAGGTCTCCCAGGAGCACAGATACAGAGGCTTGCATGGCAGACAAGCCACAGTCAGAGACAGCAACACCAGCAAACACCAGGGAAAAACAGATGGCAAAAGGCAAACACAAGATCATTGCCAACACAAACCAAGACAACATGGTACCATCTAAAACAAGTTGTCCCAAAACAGCAAGTCCTGGACAACCCAACACACCAGAAAAGCAAGATCTGGATTTAAAAATCACATCTCATGATGCTGATAGAGGATTTCTTTTCTTTTTTTTAATTAGATATATTTTTATTTACATTTCTAGTGTTGTCCCCTCTCCTGGTTCCCCTCCCCCCCAAATCCCATAAACCATCTCCCCTTCCCCAATCAACCCACCCCCAATTCCCTGTCATAGTATTCCTCTACACTATGGTATCAAGTCTTTTCATGACAAAGGGCCTCTCCCCCATTTGGTGTCGAACAAGATCATCCTCTGCTGCCAATGTGTGTGGGACCATGGGACCATGGGTAACTCCATGTGTACTCTTTGGTTGATGGTTTTGTCCCTGGGAGTTCTGGGAGTACTTGGTGACTCATATTGTTGTTCCTCCTATGGTGCTGCAAACCCCTTCAGCTCCTTGGCTCCTTTCTCTTTCTCTTCCAAGGGGACCCTGTGCTCAGTTCAATGGCTGGCTGAGAGTGTCCCCCTCTGTATTTGCCATGCACTAGGAGAGCCTCCCGGGTGATAGCTATATCCAGCTCCAGTCAGCCAGCACTACCTACAATAGTGCATGGGTTTTATAATTGTATATAGGATGAATCCCTGGGTACAGTAGTCTCTGGATGGTCTTTCTCTCAGACTCTGCTCACTCAGCCTTTGTCTTTGTATCTATTTCTGTGGGTACTTTTACCCTTTCTACAAGGGACCCAAGAATCCATACATTGTTCTTCCTCCTTCTTGGACATCATTTGATATGTGTACTATGTCTTGGATATTCTAAGCATCTAGGCTAATATCAACCTATCAGTGAGTTCATAGTATGAGTGTTCTTTTGTGATTGGGTTACATCACTCAGGATGATATTCTCCAGTTCCATCCATTTGTCTAAGAATTTCATGAGCTCATTGTTTTTAATGCTTGAAAAGTACTCCATGTGTAAATATACCATATTTTCTGTATCCATGATTCCATGGAGGGACATCTGGGTTCTTTTCAGTTTCTGGCTATTATAAATAGGGCTGCTATGAACATAGTGGAGCATGGGTCTTTATTACATACTGGAGCATCCTCTGAGTATATGCCCAGGAATGATATAGCAGGGTCCTCTGCTAGTATTATATCCAGTTGTCTGAGGAATCACTAAACTGATTTATAGAGTGTTTTACCAGCTTGCAATCCCCCCAGCAGTGGAGGAGTGTTCCTATGTCTCCACAACCTCTCCAGCATCTGCTGTCTCCTGAGATTTTTATGCTGACCAGTGTGAGGTGAAATGTCATGGTGGTTTTGATTTTCATGTCCCTAATGGCTAAGGATGTGGAACATTTCTTTAGGTGCTT
The DNA here is from genome assembly GCA_964023405.1 of Apodemus agrarius. Lineage (NCBI taxonomy): Eukaryota > Metazoa > Chordata > Mammalia > Rodentia > Muridae > Apodemus > Apodemus agrarius. The sequence goes on along the minus strand of OZ030007.1, from coordinate 162,820,458 downwards.
CTCAGCCATTCGATATTCCTCAGGTGAAAAATCTTTGTTTAGCTCTGTACCCCATTTTTAATATGGTTATTTCGTTCTCTGAAGTCTAACTTCTTGAGTTCTTTGTATATATTGGACATTAGCCCTCTGTCAGATGTAGGGTTGGTAAAGATCTTTTCCCAATTCATTGATTGCTATTTTCTCATGACAGTATCCCTTGCTTTACAGAAATTTTGTAATTTTATGAGGTCCCATTTGTCAATTCTTGACCTTAGGGCATAGGCTATTGGGGTTCTGTACTGGAAATTTTCCCCTGTGCTTATGTGTTCAGGCTCTTCCCCCAGATACTTTTCTATTAGTTTCAGTGTGTCTGGTTTTATGTGGAGGTCCTTGATCCACTTGGACTTGAGCTTAGTACAAGGGGATAAGAATGGATCAATTTGCATTATTCTGCCGGCTAGCTGCCAGATGAACCATCACCATTTGTTGAAAAGGGTATCTTTTATCAACGGGATGAAGGAGCTCCTTTGTGAAATATCAAGTGACCATAGGTGTGTGGGTTCATTTCTGGGTCTTCTATTCTATCCCATTGATTTACCTGCCTGTCATTGTGCCAGTACCATACAGTCTTTAACACTATTGAGTTGTAGTACTGCTTGAGGTCTGGGATATTCATTCCCCTAGAAGTTCTTTTACTGTTGAGAGTAGTTTTAGGTCTCTTGGGTTTTTTGTTATTTCAGGTGAATTTGTGAATTGTTCTTTCTAACTCTATAAAAAATTCAGTTGGGATTTTGATGAGGATTGCATTGAATTTGTATATTGCTTTTGGCAAGATGGCCATTTTTACTATATTATTCCTGTCAATCCAAGAGCATGGGAAATCTTTCCGTTTTCTGAGGTCTTCTTCAATTTCCATCTTCAGAGAATAGAAATTCTTGTCACACAGATGTTTCACTTGTTCGGTTAGAGCCATATTGTTTGTGACTATTTTCAATGGAGCGATTTCGCCAATTTCTCAGTGTGTTTATCCTCATAGTATAAGAAGTATACTGATTTGTTTGAGTTAATTTAATATCCAACCACTATGCTGAAGTTGTTTATACGTTGTACGAGTTCTCTTGTGGAGATTTTTTTTGTCATTTAAATATACTATCATATCATCTGCAAACAGTGATAACTTAGCTTCCTTCTTTTCAGTTTGTATCCCTTTGACCTCCTTTTGTTGTCTAATTGCTCTAGCTAAACTTCAAGTACTATACTGAATAGATCTGGAGAGAGAAAGCAGACTTGTCTAGTCCCTGATTTTAGTGGGATTGCTTCAAATTTCTCTCCATTTAGATTGATGTTGGCTACTGGTTTGTTGTATTTTGTTTTTACTATGTTTAGATATGGGCCTTGGATTCCTGAACTTTTCAAGACTTTCAGCATGAAAGGATGCTGAATTTTGTCAAGTCATTTTTTAGCATCTAATGAAATGACCATGTGGTTTTTCTCTTTGAGTTTGTTTCTGTAGTGGATTATAATGCTGGATTTCTGTATATTAAACCATCCCTGTATCCCTAGTATGAAGCCTACCTGATCTTTGTGAATGATGGTTTTGATGTGTTCTTGGATTCAGTCAGCAAGAACTTTGAATAGTTTTGCATTGACGTGAATAAGGGAAACTGGTCAGAAGTTCTCTTTCTTTGATGGATCTTTGTGTGGTTTTTGTATCAGCATAACTGTGGCTTCATAGAACGAGTTGGGTAGTGCTCCTTCTGTTTATATTTTATGGAATAGTTTGTAGAGTATTAGTGTTATGTCTTTGAAGAACTGATAGAGTTCTGCACTAAAATCACCTGTTCCTGTGCTTTTTTGGTTGGAAGGCTTTCGATGTTCATTTCTATTTGTTTAGGGGTTATGGAACTATTTAGATGATCTATTTGATCCTGATTTATTTTTTTCTCTTAGCACTGCTTTTATAGTGTCCCATAAGTTGGGTATGTTATGTCTTCATTTTGATTAAATTCTAAAAAGTCTTTGATTTTTTTCCTTATTTCTTTCTTGACCAAGATATCATTGAGTGTTCAGCTTCCATGTGTATGTGGGCTTTCTGTTGTTTTTGTTGCAATTGAAGACCACCATTGTGGGGAGCCGATGGCCGGCCCAAAACATCCTGCTGGCCAAAAACATCCTGCCAGCCAAAAACATCCTGCCGGCCCAAAACATCCTGCCGGCCCAAAACATCCTGCAGGTCCAAAACATCCTGCTGGCTTGAAGTAAACAAGTCAGTGCCAGGTGCTGGGTAGTTTACCATCCCTTGGTCTCCGCCTCTCCCGAGCTGCAGCCAATCAGGGGATAACACGTCCGAGGTAGGGGTTGCAGCCTATATAAGGGATGGGCTTCTGGGTATCTGGGTCTCCGCTCTGTAGGCTTATGCTCTCCCTCTCAGGAGCATTAAAGCTTTTCTGTAGAAGGATCTTGAGTGTGCCGCGTGGTTCTTGCTGGCGAGACGGTAGCGCGGGACATCTGGTGCCGAAACCCGGGAATACGAGACCTCATCATCGTCAACACCATCGGAGACCCCTTGGCTACAAGGAAGATTCAGAACTGCAGGCAGATACGTTCGGAGAGGTATGTTCTTCTTTGGCTTTGACTTGGGATTGTCGCCACCCTGGAAAGGTAGCATTGAAGCTTTTGTGACCATTCTTGGAGCCCTTTTAATCTTTCTCTTTGCCATGTATGAATGCTCCAGGTCTTTGACTCTTGCCTCATGGAACAAATTAGGTAGAGATCTTGACCGCAAAATGGTAAAAAGAGACTTGAGGCAGGGGACAAAAGCAATTGAGAAACTTGTTAAAAACTGTCTAGAAGATAAAGCTTGTAGGGCTGCCGTGGCGGAAGGTCTAAACACCCTTGAAAAAGTCCAGGATAGCATATCAGAAACCGAGCGTAGTGAGAGGTTGGGCGCGCGCAAGAAAAAAACAGTCCCAAAAAAGGAAAAAGGACCTCCCGGAGAGTCTAGAGACAAGGGAGTGAATGTGTCAGATCTTAAGGCTTTAAACTTTGATAACTCTGATAGCTCTAATAGCTCAGAGGATGAGGTCTTGGACCCCAATGAAGAGGCTGAGTTAGAGGAGGAAGCTGCCAGATATGAGGAGGAAAGATACCATCCGGATGATCGAAGGCAGAATAGTAAAGAACCTCGAAAATGGCAGCCCCTAACAGCCCTTTCACAGGTTGTTCCTTCGGTGCCTTCTCCCTATGAGACACGCCCGAAGTCTTGCTCCTTTTTGTCTAAAAAATTAAAAAGAAAGCTGTGCCTTGCTTACCCAGTCTTTAAAGGTACAGAAGGAGAGCAAGTAGTACCTATATTCCCCGTCCAAAATCAAGGAAGACAGGGCCTGGGTTTTTCCTAGGTGCCACTGGGGCAGCACGACCCATACCATGGAAGACAGGGGATCTGGTGTGGGTTCCCCAGTGGCCGTTAACCTCTAAAAAACTAGAAGCTGTGACTAATCTTGTTGCAGAACAATTGGCTTTTTGTGCACAAATGCAAGTCACACATATTACGGGCTTGCCATATAACCCTCAAGGACAAGATATCATTGAGCGCGCACACCGTACGCTCAAATCATATTTAATTAAACAAAAGGGGGGAATAATAAAAGATCTGCCCCCCGTGCCACGGGTTGCCATAGCAGTGGCACTCTTTACTATAAATTTTCTAAATTCAGATAAGCATGATCAGACCGCAGCAGAGCGACATTGCTCAGACCCGCATCGACCTAAAGAATTGGTAAAATGGAAGGATGTGTTGACTAATGAATGGAAAGGCCCGGATCCTATTCTAATAAGATCCAGGGGAGCCATTTGTGTCTTCCCACAGAGTGAAGAAAACCCCTTCTGGGTCCCTGAGAGGCTTACAAGAACAGAAGGACACCGCAAATCGCCCAGTCACTCACACTCCGAGAGTTGAGAGCAGCCATTATCCAGGTCAACTCTACGAGCCTTGACCTGTCCTTGACGGAGGGACTACCATCATGGATCGCTTCAGCTGTCTCCTATTTTAAGGACTGGGTGGGGGTGGGATTGTTTGGCGCAGCCCTTTGCTGTGGACTGGTGTTACCTCTCTGGCTGGTCTATAGGCTCAGGGCTCAAACCAAGAGAGACAAGGTGGTTATTGCCCAAGCGCTTGTGGCTCTGGAACAAGGAACTCCCACTGACATTTGACCAACAATGCTCAAGCAGTAGGCCGCCGGCTGGACAGCTCTTGCACACCCGGAGCTTAGACTCATTGCACAGGGTAGAGTGTCCAGCTTGAGCAGCCCATGGGGGATGCCGAGCAAAGCATCGCACAGAGAGACACCTGACATAAGGGTCTCTCTGGGAGGCATGTTGTCCTGCATAAGGGTTGCCTGCCCTAGTTTCCCTTTCCCAGAAAAACGGCAGAGTGACAGGTCGAGGGCGCTTCGGGTCAAACCAACAGCCTAGTGGCGACTCTCCTACGAAGTCTTAATTTTGTTGCTTGGGAGTTCGACCTCTGTCTCCACCCCTTAAAGATTGGGTGACCTACTTGCTATAAGAGCAAAAGGGCCTCATTATTAGATTGTTTTGAACCCTGAAGGTCCAGACAAGAGCCTGAAGGTTGATCAACAATCTGAGGTCTTTATTTTAAATAATAAAAAAGGGGGAGATGTGGGGAGCCGATGGCCGGCCCAAAACATCCTGCTGGCCAAAAACATCCTGCCAGCCAAAAACATTCTGCCGGCCCAAAACATCCTGCCGGCCCAAAACATCCTGCAGGTCCAAAACATCCTGCTGGCTTGAAGTAAACAAGTCAGTGCCAGGTGCTGGGTAGTTTACCATCCCTTGGTCTCCGCCTCTCCCGAGCTGCAGCCAATCAGGGGATAACACGTCCGAGGCAGGGGTTGCAGCCTATATAAGGGATGGGCTTCTGGGTATCTGGGTCTCCGCTCTGTAGGCTTATGCTCTCCCTCTCAGGAGCATTAAAGCTTTTCTGCAGAAGGATCTTGAGTGTGCCGCGTGGTTCTTGCTGGCGAGACGGTAGCGCGGGACACACCATTACTCCATAGTGGTCTGATAGGAGGCATGGAATTAGTTCAAACTTCTTATATCTGCTGAGGTCTGTTTTGTGACAAATTATATAGTTGATTTTGAAGACGGTACCATGAGATGCTGAGAAGAAGGTATATTCTTTACTTTAGGATGAAATATTCAACATATGTCTGTTAAATCCATTTGTCCCAAAACTTTAATTAGTTCCAGCGTGTCTCTATTTAGTTTGTGCTTCCCTGATATGTTCATTGAGTAGAGTGGAGTATTGAAGTCACCCACAATTATTGTGTGAGTTGCAATGTGTGATTTGAACTTTAGTAAAGTTTCTTTTATGAATGAGTGTGCCCTTGTATTTGGAGCATAGGTGTTCAGAATTGAGAGTTCTTCTTGCTGTATTTTTCCTTTGATGAGTATGAAGTCTCCTTCCATGTCTTTTTTGATGACTTTAAATTGAAAGTCAATTTTATCTGATATTAGAATGGCTACTCCAGCTTGTTTCCTGGTATCATTTTCTTGGAAAATTGTTTTCTAGCCTTTTACTCTGAGGTAGTGTTTGTCTTTTACTCTAAGGTGTATCCTGTATGCAGCAAAATTCTGGGTCATGTATAGTTACCCAGTCTCATAGTCTATGTCATTTTATTGGGGAACTGAGTTCATTGATTTTAAGAGATATTAAGAAATGTTGATTGTTGTTTTCTTTCCTTTTTGATGCTATTTTTATATTTGAGTGGTTATCTTCTTTTGGGTTTGTTGAAAGATTACTGTCTTGCATAATCTAGTGTATAGTTGCCCTCCTTATATTGAAGTTTTCCATCTATTATCTTTTGTAGGGCTGGAATTGTGGGAAGATATTTTGTCATTTTGGTTTTTATCATGGAATAGCTAAGTTTCTTCATCTATGGTGATTGAGAGTTTCACTGGGTATAGTAGCCTGGGCTGGCATTTGTATTGTCTTATAGTCTGTATGAAATCTTCCCAGGATATTCTAGATTTCATGGTTAGAAGTCTGATGTAATTCTGATAGGTATTCCTTTATATGTTACTTGGCCTTCTTTTCTTACTGCTTTTAATATTCTTTCCCTGATTAGTACTTTTTATGTTTTGATTATTATTTGTTGGGAGGTATTTCTGTTCTGATCCAGACTGTTTGTATCTCTGTAGGCTTCTTGTATGTTCATGGGTATATTTCTTTTTAGATTAGGGAAGTTTTCTTCTACAATTTTGTTGAAGATATTTACTAGCACTTTAAATGGAAATCTTCACTCTCTTGTATACCTATAATCCTTAGGTTTGGTCTTCTCATTGTGTCCTGGATATCCTGTATGTTTTGGGTTAAAAGCTTTTTGCCTTTAGCATTTTCTTTGACTGTTGAAGCAATGCTTTCTATGGTATCTTCAGCACCTGAGATTCTTTCTTTTGTCTCTTGTATTCTGTTGTTGATGTTTGCATCTATGACTCCTGATTTTTTTCCAAAGGTTTTCTATCTCCAAATTTGTCTCCATTTGTGATTTCTTAGTTGTTTCTACTTCTGTTTTTAGATTCTGGATGGTTTTACTTGGTTCTTTCACTTGTTTGTTTGTGTTGTTTGTGTTTTCCTGTAATTCTTTAAGGGATTTTTTGTTTTGTTTTGTTTTGCCTCTTTCAGGACTTTTCCCTGTTGACCCATGTTCTCCTATATTTCTTTAAGGGATTTTGTGTTTCCTTTTGAAGGACTTCTACCTGTTGACTCATGTTCTGTATTTATTTATGGGAGTTGTTTATATCCTACTTGAAATCCCCTGTCAGCATCATGAGGTGTGACTTTAAATCCAGGTCTTGTTTTCTGGTGTGTTGGGGTATCCAGGACTTGCTGTTGTTGGAGAACTCATTTCAGATGGAGTCATGTTGCTTTGGTTTCTGTTGGTGATGTTCTTGTATTTGCTGTTTGCCATCTCCTTATCTCTGGTATTAGCTGGTGTTGCTGTCTCAGACTGTGGCTCCTCTGTGCTCCTGGTAGACTAGTTCTCGTTGTGTACACAGGCATGTAAGTACTTCTGTGAGACCCACTCTCTTATATTTATATTTGGGTATGTAGCTTTGTGGCCCCACTTTACTCTGGGTGCAGGCAGTAATCTGAAGACTCTATTCCCAGGCTGTTTCTAGGCTCTTGTGTCTTCAGGGTTTCTTCTGGCTGTTCCTTGGGCAGCAGAGATGGTCCTACTGTACTGCCAGGCCTCTCTGCACTCCTGAGTGATTAGTTACCTCCATGTATCCCTTGGATATGGTACACAGTGGCAGAGGATTGTCCCAAGCTGGAGAAGGAAACTGGATGGTTTCCACTGAGGGTTCAGAACAGGATCTTCTGAGCTGCAGATCAGGTCTCACCTGTGTTGAATGTCTCCTCCTCACGGCTGTGTGGGTAGCTGTCTTCTTGTGCCACTTGGAGGTGGCATGCTGTGACAAAGGATGGTCTTATACCTGCTGATAGAGGATTTAAAGAAGGACATAAATAACTCCCTTAAATTATACAGGAGAACATGAGTCAACAGGTAGAAGCCCTTAAAAAGGAAAAACAAAGTCCCTTCAAGAATTACAGGAAAACACAAACAAACAAGTGAAGGGTCTGAACATAACCATACAGGATCTAAAGATGGAAGTAGAAACAACAACAAAATCACAAAGGGAGACAACTCTTGAGCTAGAAAACCTTGGGGGAAAATCAGGAATTATATATATCAACAGCAGAATAAAAGAGCTAGAAGAAAGAATCTCAGGTGCTGAAGATATCATAGAGAGCATAAACATAAGTCAGAGAAAATGCAAAATGCAAAAAGCTTGTAACTCAAAACATCCAGGAAATCCAATACACAATAAGAAGACCAAACCTATGGAGTACAGACATAGAAGAGAGCGAAGATTTCCACCTTAAAGGTCCAGTAAATATCTTCAACAAAATTATAGAGGAAAACTTCTCTAACCTAAAGAGAGAAGTGTCCACGAACATACAAGAAGCCTATAGAACTACAAACAGATGGGACCAGAACAGAAATTCTTCCTGTTACATGATATTCAAAATACCAAATGCACTAAAAAAAAGGAATATTAAATGCCAAGTAACATATAAAGAAAAACCTATCAGAATTACATCAGACTTCTCTCCAGAGACAATGAAAGCAAGAAGATCCTGGACAGATCTCATACAGACCCTAAGGGAACACAAATGACAGTATAGACTACTATAACCAGCAAAACTCTCAATCACCATAGATGGAGAAATCTACATATCCCATGATAAAACCAAGTTTACAGAATATTTTTCCACAAATCCAGCCCTAAAAATAATAATAGATGGAAAATATCATTATAAGGAGGGCAACTACACCCTGGAAAAAGCAAGATAGTAATCTTCTTTTAACAACCTCAAAAGAAGATTATGACCAAATATAAAAATAACATCAAAAATAACAGGGAGCCACAATCACTATTCCTTTATATTTCTTAACATCAATGGACTCAATTCTCCAATAAAAAGACACAGACTAACATATTGGATACATAAGCAGGACCCAGCATTTTCCTGCATACAGAAAACACACCTCAGGTTCAAAGACAAACATTGCCTCAGAGTAAAAGGCTGAAAATCCATTTTCCAAGCAAATGAGTCTAGGAAACAAGCTGAAGTAGCCATTTTAATATTGGATAAAATTTGCTTTCAACTAAAAGTCATCAAAAAAGACATGGAAGGCAACTTCATACTCATCAAAGGAAAAAGATACCAAGAAGAACACTCAATTCTGAACATCTCTGCTCCAAATGCAAGGATACCCTCACTCATAAAAGAAACTTTACTAAACTTTACTAAATGTGTACACAAAGCACACATTGCACCTCACACCATAATTCTGGGTGACTTCAACATCCCACAATCATCAATGGACAAATCAGGGAAACACAAAATAAACAGAGACATAGTGACACTAACAAAAATTTTGGACCAAAATGTTCTACAGATATCTGTAGAACATTTCATCCTAAATCAAAAGAATACACCATCTCCTTAGCACTTCATGGTACTTTCTCACAAAACAGAACTCAATAGATATAAGAAGATTTAATAAATCACATGCCTCCTATCAGATCACTATGGAGTAATGGTGGTCTTCAATAGCAACAAAAACAACAGAAAGCCCATATATGCATAGAAGCTGAACAATGTTCTACTCAATGATAGCTTGGTCAAGGAAGAAATAAAGAAATAAGACTTTTTAGAATTTCATGCAAATGAAGGCACAACATACCCAAATTTATGGGACACAATGAAAGCAGTTCTAAGAGGAAAACTCATAGCTCTGAGTGCCTCCAAAAAGAAACTGGAGAGAACATACACTAGCAGCTTAATGGCACCCCTGAAAGCCCTGGAAGAGAATGAAACTAATACACCCAGAACAGGTAAGAGGGAAAGGGTGAATGGGGGAACAGGAGAAAGGAAGATGTCTTATAGGACTTACAGGGAGGAGGGAGCCTGGAAAGGGAGAAATCACATGAAATGTAAATTAATATATCGAATAAAAAAGAAAGAAAGAAAAAATAAGGCAGGAAATCATCAAACTCAGGGCTGAAATCAACCAGGTAGAAAGAGAAAGAACTATACAGAGAATCAACAATACCAAGAGCTGGTTCTTTGAGAAAATCAACAAGATAGATAAACCTTTGTCCAGACTAATCAAAGGGCCTACAGATAAGTATCCAAATTAACAAAATCAGAAATAAAAAGGGAGCTATAAGAACAGAAACTGAGGCAATTCAAAAAATCATCAGATCATACTACAAAAGCCTACACTCAACACAACTGGAAAATCTGGATGAAGTAGACAATTTTCTAGACAGATACTAAATACCAAAGTTAAATTAGGATCAGATAGACTATCTAAACAGTTCCTTAACCCCTAACAAATTAGAAGCACTCACTGAAAATCTCCCAACCAAAGAAAGCACAGGACCAGATGGTTTTAGTGCAGAATTCTATCAGACCTTCAAAGAAGACCTAAAAGCAATAGTCTTCCACAAAACTATTCCACAAAATAGAAACAGAAGGAACACTACAGAACTTGTTCTATGAAGCTACAATTATGCTGATACAAGAGAACTTCAGTCCAAATTCCCTTATGAGTATCAATGCAAAAATACACAATAAAATTCTTGCCAAATGAATCCAAGAACAAAACGACCATTTACCATGATCAAGTAGGCTTCATCCCAGAGATCCAGGGATGGTTCAATATACAGAAATTCATCAATATAATTCACTATAGAAACAAACTCAAAGAACAAAACCAAAAGGTCTTTTCATTAGATGATGAAAAAGCACTTGACAAAGTTCAGCATCCTTTCATGTTGAAAGGAAAGATCATGAATTCAAGGCCCATACGTAAACATACTAAAAGCAATGTGCAGCATACCAGTAGCTGACATCAAACTACCTGGAGAGAAACTTGAAGCAATCCCACTAAAATAAGGGACCAGACAAGGCTGTCCTCTCTCTCCATATTTGCTCAATGTAGTACTTGAAGTTCTAGCTAGAACAATTAAATAACCATAAGAGGTTAAAAGGATACAAGTTGGAAAGGAAGAAGTCAAATTATCACTATTTGCAGATGATATGATGGTATAATTGAGTGACCCACAAAACATCACCAGAGAACTCCTACAGCTGATAAACTTTAGCAAAATGGCCAGATATAAAATTAACTGAAATAAATCAGTAGCCTTCCTATACTCAAAGGATGAACAGAGTGAAAACAAAATTAAGGAAAAGGCACCTTTCACAATAGTCACAAACACTATAAAGTATCTTGGTGTGACTCTAACCAAGGAAATGAAAGGTGTATATGACAAAAACTTCAAGTCTCTGAACAAAGAAATTGAAAAAGAGTTCAGAAGATGGAAAGATCTCCCAAGCTTGTGGATTGGCAGGATTAATATATTATAAATTGCCTTCTTGCCAAAAGCAATCTACAGATTTAATTCAACCCCCATCAAAACTCTAACTCAATTCTTCATAGAGTTCAAAAAAAGCAATTCTCAACTTCATCTGGAATAACAAAAAACCTAGGATAGCTAAAACTATTCTCAACAGTAAAAGAACTTCTGGTGGAATCAGTATCCTAGACCTCAAACAGTTCTACAGAGCAATAGCATTAAAAATTGCATGGCATTGGTATAGTGACATGCAGGTAGATCAAAGGGATAGAATTGTGTCTCTTCCCCCACTTCAATGTTTGAGCTAGGCGGTTCAGCCTCTGTTCTGATCAGTTCTCAGCCAGTGATTTTCCTAGCCTTTGTTCTGTATAGAACAATCCAGCCTCACCTGAAAGCCATGGAAGCATTCAGGATCTGCAGTTCTCAGGCCTCAGCAGGCAATCTGCTGAGATGGAGCCAGCCACCTGCTGAGATCCAGAGCCAGCAAGATCTCCAGACTTCACCTCAAGCCTGGGGAGAGGGAATTCTCCAGACTACATATTGCCTAACATTTATGTCTTCTTGACCCAATTCTTTTTTGCTGCTCCCCCATCCATCCCTTAAGTTTCTCTTGCAGGACCAGTCTGTAGTAGCTGCAGATAGCTACGGAACTCAACAGAATTGAAGACCCATAAATGAACCTACACACTTATGGTCATTTTATCTTTGACAAAGGAGCTAAAACCTTCCAGTGGAAAAAAGATAGCCTTTTCAACAAATGGTGCTGGTTCAACTGGCGGTTAGCATGCAGAAGATTTGAAATCGATTCCTTCTTATCTACTTGTACAAATTTAAAGTCCAAGTAGATCAAGGACCTCCACATATATCTAGACACAGTAAAACTAATAGAAAAGGAAGTGGGGAAGAGCCCTGATCATGTAGGCACAGGGTAAAACTTCCTGAACAGAACACCAATAGCTCAAGAATTGACAAATGGGACCTCATAAAATTACAAAGTTTTTGTAAGGCAAAGGACATTGTCAATAGAACAAAATGCCACCAACAAATTGGGAAAATATCTTTATCAACCCTACATCTGACAGAGGCCTAATACCTAATATATACAAAGAACTCAAGAAGTTAGACTCCAGAGAACCAAATAACCCTATTAAAAAATGAGGTACAGAGCTAAACAAAGAATCTTCACCTGAGGAATATTGAATGGGTGAGAAGCACCTAAAGAAATGTTAAATGTCCTTAATCATCAGGGAAATGCAAATCAAATCAACACTGAGAGTTCACCTCACACCAGTCAGAATGGCTAAGATCAAAAACTCAGGAAACAGCAGGTGCTGGAGAGGATATGGAGAAAGAGGAACATTCCTCCACTGCTGGTGGGATTGCAAGTGGTACATCCACTCTACAAATCAGTATGACAGTTCCTCAGAAACCTGGGCATAATAGTACTGGATGACCCTGCTATTCCACTCCTGGGCATATACCCAGAGGATTCCCTGGCATGCAATAAGGACACATGCTCCACTTTGTTCCTAGCAGTCCTATTATAGCCAGAAGCTGGAAAGAACCCAGATGTCCCTCAATGGAGGTATGGATACAGTAAATGTGGTATATTTACACAATGGAATACTTCTCAGCTATTAAAAACAATGAATTCATGAAATTCTTATGCAAATGGGTAGAACTGTAAAATATCATCCTGTGTGAGGTAACCCAATCACAAAAGAAGACAAATGGTATGTGCTCAGTGATAAGTGGATATTAGCCCTGAAGCTTGGAATACCCAAGGCACAATTCACTAATCAAATGAAGCTCAGAAGAAGTAAGAAGGAAGTATGGATACTCTGGTCCTTCTTAGAAGGAGAACAAAATACCCACAGGAGGAGACACAACGTGTGGAGCAGTCTGAGGGAAGGACCGTCCAGAGTCCGCCCCACCTAAGGATTCATCCCATACATAGTTACAAAACCCAGACACTATTATTGATGCCCACAAGTGCTTGCTGACTAGAGTCGGATATAGCTGTGCCCTTGGAGGCTCTGCTAGTGCATGAAAAATCCAAGGGAGACACTCTCAACCAACCATTGAACTGAGCACAGGGTCCCCAATGGGGGAGCTAGAAAAAGGACCCAAGGAGCTGAAGGGGTTTGCAGTGCCATAGGAGGAACAACAATATGAACCAACCAGTACTCCCAGAGCTCCCAGGGACAAAACCATCAACCAAAGAGTACACATGGAGTTAACTATGGTTTCAGATGCATAGGTAGCAGAGGATGGCCTTGTTGCACATGAAAAGGAGTAGAGGCCCTTGGTCCTGGGAAGGCTTGATGCAGCAGTGTAGGGGAATATCAGGACAGGGAAGTGGGAGAAGATTGATTAGGGAACAGAGGGAGGGGTAATGGGTTATGGGATTTTCAGGGGTGGGGGGAAGGGAACGAGGAAAGGGGACATTTGAAATGTAAATAAAGAATATATGTAATAAAAAATAAAGCTTTAGAAAAAAAATCTGACTTTGTATTGGATGCTCACTAAGTCTTGCAGTCTTTCTATTTTCACTTTCAAAGTCATTTGCTGTCTAATTGTTCCCTGTGTAGTCGAAGCTGTTTCTGTCCTTTGACTCTGCTATTCCAAAGGAGGTGAAGATTCACTGTAACAGGGGTAGGGATTATCACCCCTCCTTAAGCAGTTGCCTCATGGCCCATCAGCTGGAACTTAACATATTCTACATTAAAAAAAACAACAAACTAAAGAGCTAAAACTGTAGTCTGTGGACCCAAAAGAGACTCCGTGCCAGTGAGTTATTTTAGTTACTGAAATATTTTCTTGCTAATAAATTATAGCTCCTTTAAAAGACCATTTGACTTCTACAATCATTGTCATTTGTGAAATGAATTTATTCTCCTTACACTTAGAAAATGAATGGTAGGCTTGACCTCCTAAACCCCTCTGTGATCATTCCTTTTTCTCACATTGCTTATCCATCAAGTGGCTATGTTTACCTTACCCTTTCACATGGCTGTTTTACTTTTTTCTATTAAACTTTACTTTGTCCCTTCTATATGAAGATGTAATTCAGAAATGGCTTTTACTAATATCCATAAGGAAAATGTTAAATTGTCCTCCCAGAAGGTTGCACTTGTTGTGCTAGGTTTTTAGGGTTACAATGAAATGATAGAAATGAATTTCCTAGTGAAGGAGGCTGGAAGCTTAAAGGTAAGATGTCCTCAGTGCTGAGGATTGGAGGGGAGTCTGCTCATGCCATTCAGCTGCTCTGGCACTTTTGTGGACCAACTTAGAGACTTCATGGCTTGTGACCACATTATATAGATTATATCAGTTACACTGTCAAGGGCCTGTGTCCAATGTACTTTTCTTAGTTGTAGCTGAACAGAAGTAGCACCCCAACTGTAACATTGCAAGAATTAAGGGACTAAAATGTGGAGCTTACAAATCAGCACATGGAACACATTTCCCATCTTAGTTCACTTTTTCCTCCTATGTACCAATGAGGTAATCCTATCAAAACACATGACTGTACCTTTCCTTGCTATGTCTTGAAGAGTCTCTCTTTCCCAGATTGATAGATTGATGCTTCTAATAGAACAGATATTGAAGGAAGAGTCTGATTAGAATTCATATGACACATTTTACTCTATTTCTTCACACTTAATCTTTGATGTAAAAAATGTATAAGCACAACAAAATATACATATGCAATCAATATTCATACAACACAAATGTCTAAGTTCTTTGTTATATTCTTTATGCTTCATTATTCTTCATACCAGTGTCTCTATCTTGGATCAATTTAAATTTTATGGAGCTTTCCCCCTGCATTTTGCTTTTAGCTATTAATTAAATTGTAAACTCTGAACTCAACATATTCTCAAACATGTTGTTTTTGTCTCAGGGAAATAAAGAATACCTCATGTTTTAGTTTCAGTCTTTCTCTAGGAAATTTCTACAGTTGTGCCACATTGACTGATAGCCTGAAAAATGAACAATAATAATCACCTGGATCCACTCAGTTTCAAATGTGTATATCTTGTATAACTTTATTTTAATTTTGTTTTCTGAGTCAGGTGGCTTTATTTACTGCAGGCTATTGTGGTACTCACTGTGTACCCTAGGCTGACCTCCTATGTCTACTATCTGCTTCAAAGTTCTAAGGTAAAGCCTTGCAATGGGCAACCACGCTTTACAGGTGTGTCTCCCGAGTAGTGTGTATAATTTTACTTTAGCTCTAGAATTTGGAAAGATAATTTCTATATGCCAAAAAGGTGTTTAATGCTTTAGCAAATGAGTCTTAAAGTTGCTTATTGAGCGAGTCAATCCAGAAAGTCAAGCACGGTCCCATCTTACAGATGTGGTTTTTAAAGACTACGGGAGGGTTTTCTCTTTACTTACTTTCTTTTTTATTTTATCCTTCAAGATTGCTCATTTTAATTCATTGGCTCCTCAGCCTTTCCTCAAATGTCTATATAGTTTTGCAGATAATTTTCATATTTTTAAATCTTTTCCTAAACAGTAGAAAAGTTTTCATACTTGAAAATTTTTACACAATGCACATTGCTAGGATTATGCCTTGAATCTAAATTTTTAATTGATTTTATTATTTATATTCACATTTTCAGAAAATCCCTCATTATGGTTTTTAAATTTAGTGTGAATCTCTTTTTTTCCCTTTTTCAGTTGCTAAGCATCCTTAGATGGTCTATTATATTTTATTTTCTACATATTAGTGATTAATTGGTGTTAACATTTTTGCTTCTGTAAGCTTGATTTTATAACATCTATCACACACACTGTGTTTCACACAAAAATTCCATGTCTGTGACTATATTACCTCTCTTTCCTCTCCTATTTTTCTAAAAGAATCTTTACTGCAGAGATGTGCTTTTTTAAACTAAAAACCATAAAATCCAGATCTCTAAGGCCAAACAACACACAATGATAGCTACTTTGCCCAAAGACTTCTGAGATTGCTTAAATTAGCCCATCCTAAGAGTATTTTTCCCAGTCCAGTTAAGTGGAAAGTACCACAAAATCTCTTACATACAGTTCTTCCCTCTATTTTGTGACCAACTCCAGTGCATTCCCAGTGACTTCTCTTGCTATACTGGGCTCTTATTCTTTGGAGCTTTCAGTAATAGAGTCTCAAAGATAATCATCTGTTATGTGTTTCCCTTAGTATACTTCTTATTTTATATGAATTAAAAGGAGTTTGGAGAACAGGGCTAGGGGGTCAGAGTTTATCATCTATGCTAGCCATGTCAAGTATCTATATTGTGATTGACATGACATGGACAGTCTATAGAAGACACCAGTTTAATCCCATTCTCAGAAGAGAACCATTGTCTCTACATCTTTTCAGTCATCAGTTGACTTTTGTGGTCATTCAAGAAGTCACTCTTTCTTATCTATAGAAAACAGCTGTCAAAATTCCAAACTGGAAACTACCAAGTTACAGAATTGTCTTGCTGATCTTAGTAGTTGTCTCTGTTTTTCTAGGCCACTGCCCAGACACGTCCTCTGAAACGTTGCAGGGGATTTCCCAGAGCCTCCAAGGATCTTTATAGCCATTTGATTTTGACTGAGCAAAAGAATTTAGGATTGTGAGAAAAGAGAGTCACTAGACTGAAGATCTATGTCTGTATTAATCAAGATTCAAGAGAGGAACAGAACAAAAGGATGAACATATACAATGAATGTTCCATTATATTATCGTCCATGACATCATATGGTAGTTTGAGGAGAATTGTTTTCACTCTGCAGAGGTTAAAAGCCTAGTACCTGCTTAGTTCATGGTTTT
This sequence comes from Apodemus agrarius, assembly GCA_964023405.1. Lineage (NCBI taxonomy): Eukaryota > Metazoa > Chordata > Mammalia > Rodentia > Muridae > Apodemus > Apodemus agrarius. The sequence continues at coordinate 162,803,654 of OZ030007.1, read as the reverse complement.
GAATATCTCAAAATACCCAGGCTGACCCTGAATGCCTCCTGGAGAGACTCTTGTCTTTAATTCATATTGTGAACCTCACAAACTGTCTGAATATCATGAAGACATGCAAAAGTAGAGGCAGCAGTAATGAGACCTGGGAACTGGGACAGTGAAGTGAAAAGTAAAACTAGCTTCTCTTTGATTTATCTTTATGTGACTGTCATCTGAATATTTCACCAATATTCAGAGTGTATCTTCTGACTACAAATAACCTGATCAAGAAAATCCATCATAAGTGTGACTGGCAGTTTATCTCCTACCACCACCCCAACCCCTTGCACTTGTTCATAAATAATATACACATTTTTTGTTGTTATTTTCTTCTTATTATTATGAAAACAGAACTATAATTGTTAAATTAGGAATGGTTATAAATACAAGACACACCACATAGTAGTAAAAGAAAAAGCATATAAAGGACTTATGAAGTGAAATAGAATTTCTATTGTAGTGGTGTCTACAGGAATCTGATAGCCTTCATTATGCTGATCTTTCTTCATTGCATTTTTCATTTAGACTATGATATATTTTGAAGGACACTCTATATTGTTAGAATTTTAATTGCTTATTTCTCATTTCTTCTTTGCATAATTACCACATGCACTTTGATATAGTGTTATTTACTAAGGTTCTCTCAATATTTTTGTACTCAGTATGCCACCATGGTATGCCATGTGACAAATTGTATGTCACTAGTACTAGCTAGAAATCAGTTTCAAAGTGTATAATTACTGTATACACATTGGACAGGACTCTCCGATTGTCCTACAGGTAACAAATTCTGATAATTGTCCTTGAAAGGGAGTTATGATTGGTCTTCCCCTTTAATGTTTCTTCCAGTGGGAATTATGCAGTGTGTCCAGTGTGCCTTGGGAATCATGGTTTCTGGGATCCCCAAGTTGGCTGTCTCACCTTGTTTTTGTGTTAATGTTAGTAAACTGATGTTATCCTAGCCTATTCTTATGTCTGCTTAACATACGCTTGCAATTCTATCATTAAAAATATCTTCAAGAGGAGAGAAAAACCAAAATGACAAAAGAGAAAGTTTTCTGATAATGTATTTTGATTATAAAACAGTAATGCTAAGTACCTACACATGCAGCGCCTTAGATGTAATAGCTCATATAATTAATTTGTGAAGTGTGAACTATTATCACTCTCAATTATGTTTTAATAAGAAAGGCTGGGGACGCAGCTCAGTCCTAGAGCACTTGCCTTCCATGTACAAGGTCATAGGTCTTAGATTTCATTTTCTGAATAAAAAAAATTAACCCCCAAACCAAAGTCAACCCTTTCCAAACTCCTCCATACAAATTAGGAAATGGAGGCAGAGAACATCTATGGGATGTGACTAAAGCTTGTGCAGACAGCAAGTAGCCTAACTTGGATTTGAACCTCATTAGGTGTCTCCAGAGTCTAAGCTCCTAATTCCTCTGCCATATGGTCTGTCATAATAAATTGGATTTGCTCACACAAGAAGTCTTTCACACAAGAATGTAGTAGGGTATTCTTGTAATCCTAGCATTTAAGACAGAGGGAGTAAGGCAAATGGATAAGAAGTTTAAGATCTTCCTTGGCTACATAGTGAGTTTGTGCGTAGCCTGAGATACACTAGCTATCAACACTTGTCTCAAAAAAAAGTAAAAAAGAAAGGAAAATAGTCATTTTTATGTTTTAGATTTTGCAGCCTTAATATTATACTAAATATAATTTAATATATTTCCCACTAAAAGGAAAATCAGAGAATTTAAGTTCTTTTTTGAGAATTTATCATCAAATTGCTTTATAGTGAAGAATCTTGTTTTTATCATTTTTCCTATAATTTTATTCTTGGGGGCTAAAAATAACCTGATTTTAACTTTGGATTTTCTGATTTTATGGTGTGTGTGTGTGTGTGTGTGTGTGTGTGTGTGTTTGTGTGTGTTTCTATGTGTGTGTTTCTTGTGCTTTATTTATTTATTTATTTACTTTTGTCTCATTGAACTTTTAAGGAGAGAGCAAATGGAATGCGGAGTTGAATGTCAGGAGAAGATCTGGGGAAGAGATGAAGGAGGCAAAATTGTGATCAGAATACATTTTATGAAAAACATGTTCTTAATTAAAACAAGAGATAAGTATGAGGCAAATTTTGTCAAGAAAAATCTTTGGATCTCAGCATGAGATTTAAAGAAATAACTTGCATATGAAAGTTCAAGTTCCTGGGCTGGGGACTTGGCTCAGTACATAAATCACTTGCCACACAAATGTGATGACTGGTGTTTGGATCTTTACAATCTGTGTAAAAAGCCAGGCGGGAAAGGCAGCTGTCCTTAGGAAGCAGAGACAGATGGGCCCTGGATCAACTAGTAGCTCCAGTTCCAGGATCAGTGAGAGCCCCTCCTTTAGTGGATGGAAGTTAGAGTCCATTGAAGGGAAGAATTCTCTGAGAACCACATAATCATGTCCGGTCTGTTTATAGGGCCTTGCTGAGTTTCACATGTGTTAATGATAGCAGCTTTTATTTCAGAACAAAAATTGTGTGACTCACAAAATAATACTTTGTTTAATGACAACTAAGAAAGTTACTTTTGTGCAAGTTTGAATAGTTAAGTGCCATAAACAATATTTTAATTACCCAGACAATTTTCCATGGTATAGCATTTAATTAGCTAAAAATATAAGGTGCCTTGTTCCTTTCTTCCAAATTTCTATCCATTGCAGTTTTAAGGACATTCTGAGCTACTTGGGGGCTCATGAGTCTTCCCCTACAGTTTAGGCACCCTTGACCTTTACCTAGCAGACACTTAGGAATCCAATTTATTCTTCAAGTTCCTTTCCCACCCACAGTAGTTATTTTCCATTATATGCTTCAGAAGGGAGATGCTATTTTGTTTCTGGAAACCATCTTTCTGCATGTGTGTTCTGGGAAGTTTCTTCCACTGCCACTTGAGTTCATTCACAAAGGTCCTATGGAGTTACAAAGCTCCAGATCAATTCATGTGCATCTATCTGGGTCCTGTTCCCACCATACTGTCTTGAGTATGCCTTTTATGCATTCTAAACTGAGCAATTAGATGGACTCACTGTTAGCTCAACACCCTTCTTCAGCTTTCTTTCTTATCTCTTGCTGGAAGCACTGCACAGTGACCTAAATTCAAAACACTGACTTTACCTTTTGTCCTTCCTAGTTACTCAGACTTTATCTCCTAATTCCTCACTGGCATTAATATTGCTAACAAAGGCTACACTCATCTTAAAATGGACTCTGTTGGCTTGAGTCCTAGTTATCTGTTATCTCACAGAAACAAGAAACTTTCTATGTGATCCCCAAGAATACTGACTTTATCTTTAATCTACCCATCCAATTGTTTGGGTGTTTCATTCTGAAACACACTGGGGTTTTATCATTTCTCTGGTCCAAAAGTTTTATAGGTGGCCCTCATAAGGAGAGGGTTGTCCTAAACTTTTCACAATGAAGGTGTTTTTATTTTACATTTTACCTTCTCACACTTCTGTCTTCTCACACTGTGCTTGCAATGTAACACTGATTCATGGCTTCTTCCCTGACCTTCTTCCCTGAGTCCCTCCATCAGAACTCCATATCAACTCATGTGCATCTATCTGGGTCCTGTTCCCACCATACTGTCTTGAGTATGCCTTTTGTGCATTCTAAACTGAGCAATTAGATGGACTCACTGTTAGCTCAACACTCTTCTTCAGCTTTCTTTCTTATCTCTTGCTGGAAGCACTGCACAGTGACCTAAATTCAAAACACTGACTTAGACTCCATAGTCTAAGCTCAGGTTGGTCAACACAAATCTGATCTTCAAGAATGTCATATCACTTTCTTTGTAATTTTCCTTAGTAGTCAGACACTTCATGGTTTTCTTCTTTTCAACATTAAAAACATACTCATGGAAGTTTCCTCTTTTGACTTTCAATTATTTGCTTCCAAATCTATCTGCTCTTCCAGTACATTAGATTTTGTTTCCAAGGTCTCAGAGTCTCTCCTTTTTCAATTTCACTTCATATCCCTTCAGCTGCTCATAACTATATATTCAGTCCTATGAAGGGGAAGAAGGAAATGGGAAGAAATATAAATAGCAAACATCTGGGGGAACCTGTTTATAATGTAAGACAAAATTCCTTCTTGCAAAATAAATTTCAATTAGTTTTTTTCATCCTTTCAGTTGTTTCTTTAAATGTATCTATTTTTTCTATATGGGAAAGTTTTATTAGAAATACATTAACTACATTTAAAGAGAGATTCATAATGCCAAAGTATGGAGTAAGGAATGACTGAGATCTCAGACTAAATATAAACAGCACATATATGTTAATCGATTCTGGAGCCCAGAGATGACCATGGAGGAGAGAGAAGGTAGAAAGTATGAAAGAACAACGGGAAGGGAAAAAGGGCTGCAAAGTGCTATGTGACAGAAATGATTCAGCCTTGTAGTCATGAGTGCACAGCAGGTACCATCGCCTGTAGGGAACACACACACACACACACACACACACACACACACACTGAAGATGCAAAGGAAAAAAACGAGGGGGATAAGGATCTGGGAAGAACAAGCACATCAGGAAGGGTTGGAGGTACAGAGGAAGATACTGTGGGCACCATAATACAAATTAGACAGAGTGCTACCTGAGGACTCAGCTATATAACTCCTGGGCATATACCCAGAAGATGCTCCGACATGTAATAAGGACACATGCTCTACTATGTTCATAGCAGCCTGATTTATAATAGCCAGAAGCTGGAAAAAACCCAAATGTCCCTCAACAGAGGAATGGATACAGATATTCCACCCAATGGAGTACTATTCAGCTATTAAAAACAATCAATTCATGACATTTTTAGGCAAATGGATAGAACTAGATAGTGTCATCCTGAGTGAAGTAACCCAATCACAAAAGAACACACATGGTATGCACTCACTGACAAATGGATATTAGCTCAAAAGCTCAAAATAAACAAGTTTCAATTCACAGACCACAAGAAACTCAAGAAGAAAGAAGACCAAAGTGGGGGGCTTTGGTTTTTCTGAGAAAGGGAACAAAATACTCACAAGAGCAGTTATGGAGACAAAGTGTGGAGCAGAGACTGAAGGAAAGACCACCCAGTGGACTGTTCTACCTGGGTATTCATCCTATAAACAGTCACCAAACTCCAATACTATTATGGATAACAAGAGGTATGTGCTGAAAGGAGCCTGTTATGGATGTCTCTGGAGGGGCCTTACCAGAACCTTACAAATACAGAGGCAGGTGCTAGCAGCCAATCATTGGATTGAATGTGGTGTCCTCAATGGAGGAGTTGGAGGACCTAAGGGGGTTTGCAGCCCCATGGGAAGAACAGTGATGTCAGCCAACCAGATATCCCAGGGATCCCAGGGACTAAGCCATCAACCAAGGGGAACACATACTCCCAGCCAAAAGTGTGACAGAGGAATGAATGCCTTGTAGGGCATCAGTGGGAAGAGAGGTCCTTGGTCCTGTGAAAGCTTGATATATGCCACAGCATGGGGAAATTGAGGGGTGTAGGTGGGAGTGTGTTGGGTGGAGGGGCTTATTCTTGGAGGCAGGGGGTGGGTAGTATGGGTTGGGGTTTTCTGGGAGCCGGGAAAATGGGAAACATTTGAAATGTAAATAAAAAAATATATTTAATTAAAAAAAAGAAAATGTTCAAAGTCTTTAGTAATCAGAGAAATGCAAATTAAAATGACCCTGAGATTCTACCTTATACCAACCAAAATGGCCAAAATCAAAACCTCAGCACTTGCTGGTGGGGATGTGGAGAAAGAGGAACACTCCTACATTACTGGTAGGATTGCAAACTGGTACAGCCACTTTGGAAATCAATCCAGAGGTTCCTCAGAAAAATGGAAATAGATCTACCTGAAGACCCAGCAATACCACTCTTGGGAATATACCCAAAAGATGTCCTACCATGACACAGGGGCATGTTTTCCACTATGTTCATAGTGGCCTTTGTGATTGCCAGAAGTTGGAAGCATGCCATGACAGAAGAATGGATACAGAAAATGTAGTTTATTTACACAACAGAATACTATTCAGCTATTAAGAATGAGGAAATCCTGAGTTTTGCAGGCAAATGGATGAAACTGGAAAATATCCCGAGTGAGGTAATTCAGACCCCAAAAGACATACATGGCATATTCTCAAATAATAGTGGATTTTTAGGCCCCCACTCCCAAAAAAAACGAGTACAGAATACTCAAGATACAGTCCACAGAACTCAAAAAGATCAATAAACTGAAGGCCCCAGATGAAGATGCCTCAGTCCCATTTGGGAGGGAGAAAAAAGCTACTACAAGAGGGAAGGTAGGGACCTGGAAGGGAAAAGGATGGGGGGAGGAGTCAGAGAGGGGAACCTGATCAGGTACTGGGTAGGGAAAACAGACTGAAAACCCTGAGGGCCAGCAGAAAGAATGGAAACAGGCAAGCTTGGGAGGTAGGAGGGTGTGGGTACCCTTCGGTGGTTGCTGAGAGCCTCTCAGGACTCAAGAAGAGGGACGGGACTTTACATGAAATACACTACATTGGGGAGAGAGAACTTGCAGAGCCCTCCCCGAGCAGAAAGACAAGGCATCAAGTGAGGGATGAGACTGCCATCCCACCCTAAACACTCAGATCCATAATTGTTTCTGTCTGAAAGAACTTCAGAGATGGAAATGGAGAGGAACCTGAGGAAAAGAAGGTCCAGCGACAGGCCCAACATGAGATTCAGCTCATGGGAAAGGCCCAAGACCTGACACTTTTGTGTAGGCTATGGAACGCTCACAAAAAGGGACCTATCATGTCTGCCCATGAAAGACCCAATACGCAGCTGAAAAAGTTAGATGCAGATATTTGCCCCCAACCAATGGACAGAAACTCCTGACCCCTGTGGTTGTGATTATGGAAAAGCTGGAAGACACTGAGGAGGAGGGTGACCCTGTAGGAGTACCAGCAGTCTTAATTAACATGGACCCTGAGATCTCTCAGACATTTGAACACCAGCTAATATGCACAACACATGTACTGCAGAGGACTGCTGGGTCTGGGAAGATGCACCTAACCCTCAAGAGTTTGGAGGCTCCAGGGAGTTTAGAGGTCTGGTCGGGTTGGGGTTTGGGGCTGGGGCTGTAGGGACATCCTGGTGGAGACGGAGTGGGAAGGATGTGGAGCAGTCGGAGGGTAATAATGGAAGACTGGAAGGATAATAATATCTGGAGTTAAAAATAAAAATAAAAATAAAAATAAAAATAAAAATAAAAATAAAAATAAAAATAAAAATAAAAATAAAAATCATCATTAGTCATCAGGGAAATGCAAATCAAAACAACCCTGAGATTCCACCTCACACCAGTCAGAATGGCTAAGATTAAAAATTCAAGAGATAACAGGTGCTAGAGAGGATTTGGAGAAAGAGGAACACTCCTCCACTGTTGGTGGGATTGCAAGATGGTACAAATGCTCTGGAAATCAGTCTGGCGGTTCCTCAGAAAACTGGGCATGATGCTTCCAGAGAACCCTGTCATATCACTCCTGGGCATATACCCAGATAATCCCCCTGCATACAATAAAGACACATGCTCCACTATGTTCATAGCAGCCTTATTTATAATAGCCAGAAGCTGGAAGGAGCTCAGATGTCCCTCAAAGGAGGAATGGATACAGAGAATGTGGTATATTTATACAGTGGAATACTACTCAGCTATTAAAAATAATGAATTCATGCAATTTGTAGGCAAATGGTTGGATCTGGAAAATATCATCCTAAGTGAGTTAACCCAATCACAAAAGAATACACATGAAATGTAATCACTGATAAGTGGATATTAATGAGCCCAGAAGCTCTGAATACTCAAGGCACAATAAGCAAATCAAAAAATTCCCAAGAAGAAGGAATGAGAGGACACTGGTCCAGAAAGATTGGTTCTAGTTTTGCAGGAGAGTACCAGAACAGAGAAAGGATTGGAGGGTGATTGAGGAATGCGCGGGGGCAGGGGGGGGGAGGACTTATGGGACACATGGGGGGGAGGAGGGGGAGGGGAACTGGGAAAGAAAGCCTTTGGAATGTAAACAAAGAATATAGAAAATAAAATTTAAAAATATATAAATAAAATAAAATAAAATGTACTAAATATCATAAATATTTTCTGTACTTAAAAGAAGGGGCAGAGACTACATGCATGTTAAGGAATAAAGTTGGATTCTCTTTTCATAACATTTTAATATCCTCTCCTGCCATATAGACTGAAAAATCTGGGTTTGAAGAAATTGGTCACAACCAGAAAAAGTTTAGATTAGATTTTATCATTGTTTTTTGTTTCAATTAGTTTATTTTAAAGTGATGTTGTTTTAAAAACTACATTTAAAGTAATATCTTGTCTTTAAATTTTCCAGCCTTGGGTAATGCCATTTATAATCTTCATCCAAAAAACCCAAAAGCTAATGTGGTCCTGAGGTAGGTTTTGGCTTGCCTTGTGATTTAGGAAACTATTTATAGAAGTACATAGCTTTTAGAAAAGGAAGTAAATAGGATTTAAAAATCCCAGTGTGTTTTGAGAGAGCACTGAGAAACATTCCAGTAAAGTCACCTTAGGTCTGAAAAGTTTGGTTGTTGAATAGAAGTCAGGTAAAAAGGATACAGAAGCCAATCTTTAACCTTAATTCTATGAGTCCATGAAGCCATTAATGGCTATATTGTATAGTTGCTGAAAAAAGCTAGAGCCAGGGCAGGAAATGGGACAGAAAATTTCAAACCTCAACTTGTGTAACTTGAAGACACACTACACAGTTGTAATTTCAAGCTGGAAGAAACACTGTGAATGTGTAGTAAGCAACAGAAGGAATTCAATTCACCATTCTGCCTTACCTAATCTTCCTTAATTGTTTGAGTAAAGCCCTGCAGTGTAAACAGTAATGAATTACTTAGGACAAAGTTTAGCCATTGGGGTTGAATTTATGCTCCCAGTGACGTACAATGGTCATAAATTTAGGATGTCCATGTTCATGGGGATATTGTTCACCCCTACTGATGCCAAAGAATACTTGCGCTGATTATACTTTAGTCATTTAATGTTTAAAATTCTTCTCCATCAGAGCTTTTTTTCATAACACACCAGACATTTGTTCATGCATTTATTTGGCTATGCAATATTTAGCCCATGTTAGGTCTGTTGGCAACCAAGTGTGTTTTACTGTAATGTTGCTACACCAGTACTCAAACTCCTTCAAAAAATATTCTTGTTTGCTGCTATTACCTTCCTCAAACATGTGACCTCTCTGCAGGACTTGAACTCCCTAAGCACATCATCATCAGCCCCCACACTTCAAGCGGGTATACAAACACCAGCTGTCAACAGTGCTTTCAATCCAGCTGTCAAGCCAGGTGTGGTGTGTGCTCTCTGATGCCAAGTATGGATTAATTAAGGCTTTGTGAGTGAGTGTGTGTGTGTGTGTGTGTGTGTGTGTGTGTATGTGTGTGCATGCACGAGCCCATGAAATACAATGTGAAGAAGTGTTGGTGTACTACTTTTGGCAGGTCTTCAAATATAGTTCTCATGGATTCTCTGGATACTGCTTCTCAACTTGACAACAGGTTGGCATACTCTAGTTCAAAAGCAAACAACCTGCTAATCCAAATTAAAAACAAAGCACCCAGGACTAACTTGTTGAAGCCTGTGGTTGTATCAGAGTATGCCTACCATGTATCTGACATAAAAGGAGGCAGAAGGATTCTTCCTGTCTCTCATTGTTCTCAATAGACTTACCTTCAGTTCTATCACTTTTGCTTTGTAAAATAATGGCATACTATGTTACACTTAACTCCTGAAATATTTTTAAATATTTAAAGCTATATTTCAGTCCGGAAAAAATTACTTAGTCCTAAATTATGGGGAACTGAAGTTGAGTCTTCTATATCAATTATTTGTGTTTAGTCTCTCTTTCAAGGGCACCAATTATCTTTAGTCCTCAGAGTTTTAAAAGGTTGCCTCATAGTCACCCACTGATATCTTACTCAGTGACACCTCATTTTAAGAGTTCAGGACTGATTAGCTACCTGTTGAACTACCTTTGGTCCAATATATAATTTATTTTGCATCTTGGTTGTAAAAAATTGAGACTTAGATTTGTTTAAACAGAACAAAAGCATTATGGACCATAACCATTAGAATGGCTACCATGATTTCGTTGTCTACTGTATGCTGGGAACTAAGTTTAATATGCACAGAATCTTGTGTGTAAGTTTATACAGGTGATTATTCTTAATTGATTTAATTCAGAAGCCAGGAGTCAAAGGAGTCAAATCATTTACCCAGATCGTTGTAGCTAGTCCTGCAGAATGTGATGCTGTGGGAAAGTTGACCATGAAAGAATAATTAGAGGAGTATCTGGGAGGAGAAGAGAGAAGGCAGGAGGAAGCAAACTAGATAATGAAGCTCATGGAAACTAACAATTTCAATACTTGCCAGTTAACAAAGAGAATTTGGCATGGCTGCTGTACATGTACCTCAAGCAGAGAGGTACTGCTTTGCGGGACTGATCAATGGCGTGAGGAGGGGGCAGCTTGCCATTGACTTTATTTTCATAAGGAAAGAAAAAGAACTTTAAACCCTTGGTTCTTGGAAAATAATGTCAGAAAATAATGCTTGAGTTGAGAGGATCTATCACAAGAGCACGATTAAGAAACTACCATCAAGGACTGCTGAGATAAATCAGCAGGTCAGGAGCTTGCTACCAAGCCTGATGACTTGAATATGGGCCTCGGACCCACATAGTACAAAAGAGCAAGTTGTTTTCTGATCTCATATGCTATAATGTATGTGCACACACAGACACACACACACACATACACACAAACACAGACACACTCATATACAAATAAACATATACATATACACACAGCAAGAGATGGAAAGAGGAAGGTTAGGAGTAGGAAGAGAAGGAGAGAGAATGAAATTTAAAGAAGGAAATTTTATCATGGATACACAATTCAAAGCAAGTGCAAAAAAAAAAAAAAAAAAAGACAAGGGCTTCCAGAATGTACTCCTAACTCCATCATTTAACCTGGGAAGCTGCCAAATTAAGAAAGGACCTGTCAACTGAACATATTGCAATTGTCTCTGTAAGACACATGTGGTACGTACATATGAAGGACCAGTGGAAACCAACAATGTTGTTTTAAGTGCCTCACTAATAAGCATGGTTGAGACTCCCAACATGACAGTGAGGCACACACATGAAGTGAAAGCATTATGTTACAAACCCACAGTGCTCATTCCAGCTTTTCCCTCTTTACAACAGACAGATATACTCAGAAATATATTTTATTTAAGATGTTTTACTTAAATGTTTACTATTCAGTAACACTCACAATGCAACTTTAATTTTATGTACATTCCTGAATATAGCAAGGTATTTTATTTCAATTGAGAACTTTCTTTATAGGTTTGAGAGCATTCCTAAGACTGCATTTGTGGGTGTGAACTTATCGTTTGGGCAATGATTATTAGATCATGCTATATTTGAATAAAAAGGAAATACTTTATATAGTACTCTACAAGTTCTCACAGAAAAATAAATTTTCAGTGACTTGAATCTGCACTACTGTCAAGTGGATTTAGAACAGAGTGAAGGAACCCTTAGCAAAGGGTAATGATAGCAATAATAATGATGAATTGCAAAGCTTTGAGTTAGGAGCAGCATGTCCATTGGGATGCTTTTATTTAAGATGTCTTCATAATTTGAAAGTTGCAAGAAGCATTAGTGAATAAGCATGTAGGGCGAAATTTGAAATCTTTTCACAGATATCTTGGTCCTCAGTGAACATAATTGAATGTTGTTATTATTATTTAATTGAAGACAAAATTAATCATTCTAGTAAGCCTGTAGAATATCTCAAGTGTCAGATATGTCTCAAGGACCTTCACTGGTTTTTTATTGTTAGAGAAGCCATGGCTGCTACATTGCCAAATTTAACTAATTTTTAAGTTTTCAAGGTAGTCAGAAGTTTAAATACCAATAAATTTTAGCCATAAGCTTTAGTGTTCTTTGATAATCAAATTATGTTATGTAGGATTTCTAAAATTGACTGATAAATACTGCAACATTTAATCAGATTGTGCATCTTTTTCAGTAGTCTTAATGGACACAGTAGTGAAATTAAAATAAAAATATATTCAAGAGAAGATTGACTATAAAATTAATGTGAATATGCAAATTGTCCTTGGTATCACTGCATAATTTGTAATGGTATTCAGTTTGACAATGTTTACACTTGTTAATGACTTCCTTTATGAGTGATAATTGATCTACTTCATTATCATATTAAATCCTTGATCATATGCCATTAGGGTTGATGTAATAAATGATCTGGGTGATTCTTAGTGTAATGAACTAATTAGACTAATTAAAATCAATATGTGTGCCAATATTATACTTTGAATCCAAATGTTCATTATCACTGTGCTGGCTTAAAATCAGCAACTCCATAAAAAGGATCTAATGTTGATTTATGAGTATTTGAGGAACATGAAGCAGAATAAATTGCTTGTGGTAGTAGAGACAGCATTAGTGTAGTAAAAGATACTAAATGCATTGTAGGGTCAGGACTAAGTGTACTTACACATGTACTTATATGACACCTTAAACCTCTTCGTAATATATCAGAACATTCTAGCAAATGTATTTGGCTTAAATGCCAGCTCAGGCCCTCCCTACTTGTTTCATAAGTAGCACTGTAAAAACATAGCCATCCCATTTAGGCAAACAGTCTGCCACCATATTTAAATTCACACATTAAGTTTGATAATTGATTAATTTTCTGTAAAACTAAAGGAAACACTCTAAAGCACAAGATAAAATAATCTACAATTTTAACTTGTCTGTTATATAGAAATTATGAATGATACTTTTAGAAAATTGATGTTCTTCAAAATCAGTTTTCTTTCTTACTTCTTGAAGATGCCCTGCCTTATCTCCAAGATTGAAGTAATCTTCACTTAAATACCCTTTAAGATTTTTAATTTAAATTAAAACTTGAGTTCTGTGTTTCTGTGGTGGATTGTTTAATATTGCTCAAATTTATGAAGGGTAAACTTTGCAGAGCTATATGTGTAACCCTATGGAGAGCTAACTATCTCTGAACACAGAAGACATGATTGTTTTTCTTTTCAGATTTTACACAATTTTTATATTGGTGAGAATTTACCCTGCAAAATAAGGACTTCAATACAAAATTGTTTTATTTATTTATTTTTTTTAATTTTTATTTTCTATATTCTCTGTTTACATTCCAAAGGCTTTCCCCTTTCCCAGTTCCCCACCACCATATGTCCCATAGTTCCCCTCCCCCCCAACTATTCCCCAATCATTCCCCCTCCCCCCACGGTTTCTTTACAAAACTGGATCCAATCTTTACAGGCCCAGGGTCCTCTCCTTTCTTCTTCTTGGGAATCATTTGACTTGCTAATTGTGCCTTGAGTATTTAGGGCTTCTGGGCTCATTAATATCCACTTATCAGTGATTGCATTTCATGTGTATTCTTTTATGATTGGGTTAACTCACTCAGGATGATATTTTCCAGGTCTAACCATTTACCTACAAATTGCATGAATTCATTATTTTTAATTGCTGAGTAGTATTCCATTGTATAAATATACCACATTTTCTGTATCCATTCCTCCTTTGAGGGATATTTAGGCTCCTTCCAATTTCTGGCTATTCTAAACAAGGCTGCTATAAACATAGTGGAGCATGTGTCTTTATTGTATGCAGGGGAATCCTCTGGGTATATGCCCAGGAGTGGTATGCCAGGGTCCTCTAGAAGTGACATGCCCAATTTTCTGAGGAACCGCCAAACTGATTTCCAGAGCGGTTTTACCATTTTGCAATCCCACCAACAGTGGAGGAGTGTTCCTCTTTCTCCACATCCTCGCCAGCACTTGTTGTCTCTTTTTTTTTTTAGAGAATTTAATATTTGCTTCCAGAGGTGGTAGATCTGTGTTTTCTGGACTCAGCAAGGCAATTGCATCTATAAATTCAGTAGATAATTCAGCAGGCACAAAGCCTAAGCAACTTCAAGCCAGACAAAATTCCAGCATGAGAAAGGAAGGTAGATATGAAAGTCTCTTCCTCCAGCTAAGGAGCTAATAGTCATTGGCAACTTTTGTGAGAGGTAGAATCAATTTTCTTTAAATTTGGGGTATCTGGTGGTTAGATAACCTTCCAGGGATGGCCATATATCCAAAATTATATGGAAAAAATTGTATTTGATGACTTGATGAGTGTATTTATAGACATATATGTACAAACAAAGCTAAATGTACTCAATAGAATATATAAGTATGTATATATGTGCACACGTATGGATATATTATGTATTATCATGTATATTTACATGTAAATACATATTATGTATATACTCACAAACACACACATATTCCCACACATACACATATATATATACATATACATATACATATACATATACATATATATTTATAACAGTGATAAATAAGAGATCATTAATTTTTAGAGTGGGTACACAGGAAGACATGAAGAGCAAGGGAGGAGTAGGAATAAAGTACTCAGGTATAGCATCTTAAACCAACACACCAACACTCAGAGAGAAGAAAATGCTGGCTGGTTTGGGAAGGGAGGATGACCTGGAATGAGTGGAGGGAGTGAATGTGATAAAATTTTATTGTATGAAATTCTCAAAGGATATATATATATATATATATATATATATATATATATATATATATTCTTTGAATGAATATATGTTCTTTGAATGAATATATATGTATATACATATATACATATATATTCTTTCTTTTAAAATAGCAGTGCTGCTCATTGATTGTATAATTGCCTAGCAGGAGAAAGACCTGATTTGGTCCTCAGCACTACAAAACAAAGGATAAAGTTTGTCTAATTCATTAATAATCTGAACAGTTACATAGTGGTCCTAGAACAGATGTGGGAACAACAGTTCTCAATTATTAAATAAACATTATGTGTCTATTGGGTACAAATGCTTGGAATGATTGCTTGTGAGGTTTTTGAACAATATGATATCTAATAGAGAGTCTAAGTAATTTTTTATATTATGTAAAAATCTAAGAACTATTGCAGTTTAAGAACTTTTAACATTTAATGAGAACCCAATGGAACATGGATTTCAAACCATAGATTCCAGTAATATTTGTTGTATACAAGAGGTGTCATTCACTACATTTTCTTCTCAGGAGAAAAATGAGCGAATGGAACTCATACATCCATAAGGCTGCAAGAAATGCTCTATGTCCTGAGGAAAATATGTAGTGACTAACACACCTACACATAAACTTCTTGTTTTGTAATTTAACTATTTCTTGGATAAAAGCTTGAATGCACCATATTCTTGCAGTACAAGGAAATGGGACGCATCCTATGGCAAGACCCACCCCAATATGGTGTTAGAATATGTGCATTTGTCTTAGGGCACTAGTTGTTCCAGCACTGTCCCTAAAGTACTGTCCAAGGTGATGGTTATGATTCTCTTGAAAACAAGAGACTGCAGCCTCCAGTCTTGACATTCTTGTGCTTTGTGATCTTAGCAAGCAAACACCTTATAATCTAGCAACCTTGCATTTTGCAATATGATGCATTAAGCTGGGTAATTAATTTTACTCTGTTAAGGCATACTATTCTAGCTACCATTTATACTAATGCTTTACCTTTGTTATAGTTAATATTCTATTGTTATAAAGAGACACTCTGATCTCACCAACTCTTATAAAGAAAACATTTAATTGGGGCTTGCTTTTAGTGGGGAGCTTGGTAACATGCAGTCAGACATGGTGCTGGAGAATTAGCTGAGAGTTCTGTATCTTGATTTCCAAGCAACAGGAAGAGAGAGACTCTAGGCTTCCTATGGACTTTTGAAACCTCAATGCCCACCCTCTCCCCCCAGTGTCAAGCTTCATCCAACAAGGCCACACTTATTAATCTTTCTCAATAGTGCTAATCCCTAAAGACTAAATATTTAAATATATGAGTCTATGATGGCCATTCATATTCAAGGTATCCCCCAGTGATATTTTAATAGTAGGAAACATAATATCTGTCTTTACTACTACCACTCCCCCAAAAATTCCTTATAGATGTAACTTTTCTTTGAGTTTTCTGCTAAATAAGTGCACCCTCTCTAGTTCTTCTGAACTCTGGCTGGATGCCTATTCAACTCAGTTGTTCTGGCTCAAATGCATCTCTAAGCTGACTGATTCAATCTGGTTTCTTTTAGCTTCTCACTGAATTGCTTTGCTTAGCCTCAGCCTAGCTCTGGCAATTTGTGCTAATCTTCTGGCTTCTTTGTATTCTCTGGCTTCAACTTGTTTCTTCTAATCTGCACTGAACTGCATGAACTCATAAAGGAACTCAACTCCACTGCACTGCATTCACTACACTGACTCCCAACTGACTGACTTTCTTTCCCTGCACTGTTCTTAGTTTCTTTTTCCTGCACTGTTCTCTTGACAATTGGATATATCCGATCTCTTACTAATTCTGTCAAATCTTTCTGTGATTTGTGACTTTGTCCACCACTCACTTACATGCCACTTTCAAACATCTTTGCTTCCATACAATCAGGCTGTAAAAAAGCCTGTAGTGTATTTTCATGATTTGAGATTGACGTGTGAGGGCCCACCCCATTGCAGGTAGGTCTATTTCTAGTCACGTGTTCCTGTGTTCTATAAAATGGCAGGCTGTGCAAGCCATGGGGAGCAAGCAAGTCAGCAGGCAGTCCTTCTCCATAGCGTCTACATCACTTCCTGTTTCCAGGTTCTTCCTGTTTGATGAGTTCCCACCCTGACTTCTTTTGATGGGGATGTATAAGCAACACACTCTTTCCTCCCTAACCTGTCCTTGATCTGTGTTTTATCACTGCAATGGTAACCCTAATGGGAAACAAGGGTAAGAAATGTTTACATTTAATGTGGTACTACATAATTTTTTTAATCTAAATAGGTACATACAGCAAGTTTACCATCTGTTTTATACTTAGAAGCCTGCAGGAAACAGAAGCTCTGTTTTCTCTGCCACAAAAGTTGATTCTTTCACTTAAAAATGATCCCTAATTTGTCTTTTAATTCTAACATGGTGGTGGCACAAAGAGATAGATTACTAGACGTTTTAGGTTTTTGTGCACAGTCTCTATCTTTTGTATCCAAAAGATTGCAATAATCCATTTATACCACTGTGCTCACAAACTTTGACATTGATACCTAGGAAGGAGGGATTTATCTAAAAGCACATAGGTTGCGATCTCAAGGAGCCTCTAGCTATACTTTTAACTACTCTTTGGTTGAGAGCAGCTCATTGAGATGTGAGGCTGATGCCTTCTGTGCTGTTACATTGTGATAACTGAAATATGATCAGTGTACATGGATTTATGAATCCATGACAACATTGTTGTTCATTCTCTAAGTTAACTAGTAAAATTCACTTGCATACTCAAATATGCTTGACAAAATAAAATCTACAACATGCAGAACATAGACAATGAAGACTGCAATTTGAAATCTATGTAGCAACAAATGTAGAAATAAGAACATGCCCTCTTTCAAAAGAAAGCTAAATGATAGAAAATCAGGAACCTAAGCCAAAATGTATTTTATCTTACATCTGCTTGAGCCTGATTTATGTGGCTTGGATCTGTTAAATGTTTGTGAATTTAAACTATATTTTTCTAATCTCATGGTATTTTAACCTAAAATAAGCCACAAGAAAAGGCATACAGTTTTACATGAAAATTATGCAAATATTTTAATTTTCTATAGTTTGGTAGTATTCTTATTTATTTATTGCCCAATAAAAATGTGCACACATGGTTTGGACTTACCACTAATTTGGAATTAATTCTATCCCATTTTTAACACTATGAATGTCATTGTCCCTCACATTTTAATGACAGTCTAAATTTAAAATGTAGTTGTAATTAAGACATACTCTACTTTATCCTGTGTTTTTCGTTCAGCATACTACTTAAATTTTCTATGTGACACTAAGGGAGATACTTTATAAAATAAGTGTTAAAATCATCAACTTTTGCAAATAATAGTTTTATTTTGGAAAATATTGTATTTTTATAAATATTAGGGTTTTCTTTTCTACTCTGCTACTTCATGAGCATAAAAAAATTACTTTTCAAGTATATTACTAGTCATGTATCTTTAAGGAACTGAACTTATTCAGAGACAGGTTTAAATAGATGGAAATTAAATCCTCCTATCTTACCTGCCTTGTCCATATGATACTTCAGCATGACTCTGTTCTTACAAGCCTGAGATATTCTTATATTCTTATCAGGTTTGTCCTTTTATTTTATATTTTGATCATCAAGAGGACAGGAATCCATCTGATTCTTTTCATTGCTAGTTTTGATATTTTTATTTGGGCATTTTAGTTGATTAGTCAAATGCTACTTTTAGAATCAAAAGATGTGTCTGTGTGGGACTTTGCATGTGTGCTGTGTATGTGCACAGGTGGATTGCAGTACGCATGCATATGTATGTGCATGTGTACATCCAAGGTTGTTGTCTTGTGTCTTTCTTCAGTGAATCTCCATTTTTATTTTCTGATAAAGTTCTTTCACTGAATTGGAAACTCATCAATTAGGCTAGACTGGATGGCCCGTGTGTCTGAATATGTGTAACATATATTTTCCAGGGCAATTGTAAGACTCAAAGAAGACTCAGCATATAATAATGTGCTACAGTGTTATAGAACTTAGTAGTAGTAAATTTATTAATGATATTGGTTTATCCTAGTGAGCTTTGCAATTCTCAGAGAAGTCAATTATCACTTTATGTAACACCTTATTTATTCTCAATCTCATGTCTTCAACATTCACGCATCTCCTGACATGAATGCATCTCTGAAATATAATCACATTTAAATCTAGTCCTTCTTGGAAAATTTCAGTAGTGACTTCTAAGTACGTATTCACCTTTCACTTACATTTGATACAGGAGTCCACTCATGCTTCTAATAATAGTAATCTAAATATTTATCTCAGTACCATTGGAATCATTAGAAGTTAAACTCACATATTAAGGTTGAGTATAACAGCCCAGGCTAGGACAACTAGGCTTCACTCCCAAAGTAATGTGAACTGATTTACCTTACTGTCCTTATTCTTCTCCCAGTTTCTTAAGCTGTCCCATCTTCACCAATCTAGTCCTCTAGTTTTTAGAGAAACTGCAAACTATTCCTTGGTTTCCCAATGAAATTCTTATTACTAGTTAATTGTGGTTATGTATGAGAGGAGCTCATTCTTATGTCATCTGCATTTCAGTTGGAATTATATGATTTGGGCTAGATAAAGTTAATATGTATATGATACTGAAACTCATTTTTCAATACTCAAAAGACTTTCAGATTGTACTTTTGTATGTGTGCATAAGTATTTAACACTGAATGAATAATTTATCAATACATGATATTGGATTGGAGTTGAAATAGCAGAAGCATGAACTTTAAATTTTATGGCAAATTTCTTGTGCTGTTTAAGCAATAATATCCACCTGCAGTCACACTGCAAAGTGATGGCACAAAAAGACAAAACTGGAAAGGGAGTTCATTCTATACTTTGTATGTTTAATAATAATCATGCAAAATTGTTTTCACAAGTAAAGAATGAGTGTGGTTTATTGTCGAGTCCATTCAGGTTTAGAAATAGCTTTCATTTGTGAATAATTCACATGAGATTATTATTTTTGCTTGTTTACTCATAATATTCATACTACATTCAGGTCAGAATTTTGGAGGTCCTTTCTAGTCCAAATAGTATTCAGTTATGACTTCTTTTTTAGTCAGGCTTTAGTTTTTGACATTTTTCATGAATGATGCTATGTTATCTTGTTTTAATGACTGTGTGTACATGTATAATAAGAGAGAAAAACAAATCATCATCTAAGTGATGAACAATGAAAGAGATCAGGAGAAGTAGTCATTTCATCCATAGGTAGGCATGGTTTCTGAAAACAAAGTGAATAATTTGACTGTAGATTAGATAGATGGTGTTTTCTGGCTTTTTAATGACCTGGTTTGGGACTATGAAGAGATTTCTGTTCTCTTTGAAACTACACATTAAAATATGCTGCTCAAGTTATGGAGAGCACCGTGGAAAAGTTCAGTGATTTTGTATGCTGCTAGCTGCCTCTATGCTTGTCTGGAATTACAACCATGTTGTGTTTATTTGCATTATGATTATTAGCATCATTATTTTAAATTTGTGCCTCCCTGCTTCCCGTTGATTGGTACAGTATGACAACAGGCAATAGATACAGCAGCACTAAAACAGCCATTATCACCACTGGGATGAGAAACCCCTCCTCTTTGCTTTCTGTAACCTCCCTCAGCTGGACAGTTTTGACATCTGCTGGTTTGGGACATGGCTGAGCAGCTGTCAGCAGTAGGATAGCTGTGTTCAGCCACAGTTGGAGGGATGGCAAGATGCCAGCTTGTACCATCTGTGCGTCTGACATTTCATTCTAATTAACAGTAGGGTTAATTGTTCTGGCAGGCTCAAATGTAGTGTCTAACATTACCCAAGGGAAACATGTACAAGTGCAGGAGTGGCAGGGAGCTGGGGACAGCATCGCTAACAAACCCATTGAGGGAGAGTGGTTAACAGCTCCTGGTGATTTTACTAGCTGGCCACTTGCAATAAGGCTGAGGTATTTTTTATTCTGATGGATTATGCCAAGCCTGTAATGATGTAGAAGGAATCAAGCTTAGAAAGGCTGAGACTGCTGCCTTAGGGCAATTGTGAGGGAACAATTTGCATGTTATTACTGCATATTCATACCTAATTGTGTTAGGCTTTGCTAATAGAGCAGAATGACAGTATGAAAAATCGAGCAACTGCTTTAGAGGCAACAAAGCCACTGGTTTTTTTCCTCCTACACTATGAGTGCTGAATGATCATTTAGACATTTAGTTGCTCAATATGACAAGTCTACCATTTGTTAGCTTGACATATTATAATTTATAAAGCAGTATTCTAATTTTACTTTTAGTTTATTCTTCTCATTTTATACAATATTCATGTTAGCAATTTGAATGGGGATATTTATAGCTATTGTGAATAGTTGAGATTCAAATAAAACTATATTTTGTATGAAGCATTTCCATTGTTTTATGATGTATTAATTTTAATGTTTAAATGGATTTTTTATGTTAATGCAATGTAAACCAAGAGTTGATGAGAAATTCTTATTATAGTGGTGCTCATTCACACTGCTATAGTTAATGTCTCAACATATAAAGGCCTGTTTTTAGTGTGACTTGGACAAAGAAATAGTCAGACGGTATGGAACCATAGTCTGCTCTTTTAAAAAGGGACAATGTACAGATACATGGACATTAGTATCTGACTCGGTCCTCTAAGTAAGTGTTAAGAAGTGTAAAGCAGAGTGGTATACTTTTTCATGTTGGCCCAGAACATATTTAGATACCTTTGTATGCAAGCTCAGAAAAGACCAAGTTTTTTTTTTTTAAATAAAAAGGTTGTTTTAGAGGTATGCATTTAAAGATTAGAAAGATAAATTCACTGGAATTTTATTTCTTGTAAATTTGCAAAATCATAGTTGTAACTGAAAGTTGCCCTACCTTAGATGCCACCCCTTTCAATTCATGAGTCAACTCAGTTTACATTGTTGGCTCTAAGAGACTCAAATGTAGATCTAATCCATAAACTGGAAGAGTTTCAGTAGTTTTTCCTCTTAAATGTGAGTATTTTGAGTATGATTCCTTGTGATTTCAATTTTTCAGTATCTAGCCTATTAGGGTAATCATCCCACAAGCTTGTGATGTGCTTAGTGGCAAACAAGAAGTGCCCATCTCAATATTTTTTTCTGACTTTACCCTTTATAACATAAATCTTTTTTCAATGTAGAATGTGATTGGTTAAATAACTTGTAGAATAAAATAATTTCTAACCTGCATTTAAATTTCAAATCATATCATATAAATATTATGTTTTTGCATATTAATTATGTAGTAAACCATTCTAGGATTATAGCTTTAATGGACTATGTTTTCTCTCAGTTATTTTGTAAGGCTGAAATGTTGCTGTTTGTTAGTAATTTGATGTTTTGAGCATAGATGTTTAGTCCCCCACATGTATGTATGTGGGGGAGGTATGCATATTATTTGTCCTGTTTTTTCCATGTGCTACCTCATTGCATTGGGAAATAATCTGTAACTGATATAGGAGCCATAAAGCCCACATGAGTCTTCCACATCTGCTTCCCACAAAACTGGAGTAACTGGTTCATCTGGATATACTTGGCTTTTCTTTAACCTAGATAATGTAAAGTGGAAATTTCTGGTTTCTTTGGATGACCAGTTATGTTATGTGATATTTTGCTGAAGGAAACAGGTGAAGGATGTTTTGTTGAAGCAGACATGGGTGAGAGAATCTTTTGCTGAAGCAGACATGTGAGAGGAGTAATGATATTTAAAAAGAATATAAATATAATCCCATTTAGTCCTATTGACAATGTTCTTTGCCTTAAAGAAGCTTTTCAGTTTTAAGAGGTCTCATTTGTCAATTCTTGCTCTTAGAGCATAAGTCATTGGTGTTCTGTTCAGGAACTTTCCCCTGTGCCCATGTGTTCAAGATGTGTCCCCACTTTCTAAGCTTCAGTGTGTCTGGTTTTATGTGTAGATCCTTGATCCACTTGGACTAGAGCTTTGTACAAGAAGACAAAAATGGGTTGATTTGCATTTTCTGCATGCAGATCTCCAGTTGATCCAGCACCATCTGTGAAAAATGCTGTTTTTCCCCCCACTGGATGGTTTTAGCTCCTTTATCAAATATCAAATGACTGTAGGTGTGTGGGTTCTTTTCTGGATTTTCAATTCTATTCCATTGATCTTCCTGCTTGTCTGCATACCAGTACCAAACAGTTTTTATTACTATTGCTCTGTAGTACAGCTTAAGGTCAGGGATGGTGATTCCTCCAGGAGATCTTTTGTTGTGGAGAATAGTTTTTGCTATCCTGGGTTTCTGTTATTCCAGATGAATTTGAGAATTGTTCTTTCTAGATCTATAAAGAATTGATTTGGCATTTTGGTAGGGATTGCATTGAATCTATAGATTGCTTTCAAGAAGATGGCCCTTTTTAATATATTGATCCTGCCAATCCATGAACATGGGAGATCTTTTGATCTTCTGAGATCTTCTTCCATTTCTTTCTTCAGAGTCTTAAAGTTCTTGTCATATAGATCTTTTACTTGCTTTGTTAGGGTCACACCTAGGTATGAAATATCATTTGGGACTATTGTGAAGGGTGTCATTTCCCTAATTTCTTTCTCAGCTTGTTTATTCTTTGAGTAGAGGAAGGTTACTGCTTTGCTTGAGTTAATTTTATATCCAGCAACTTTGCTGAAGATGTTTATCAGCTTTAGGAGTTCTTTGGTGTAAGTACAAACGGCAACCAACAAATTGGGAAAAGATTTTTACTAACCCTACATCCATTAGAGGGCTTGTATCCAATGTATACAAAGAACACAAGAAATTAGTCTCCAGAGATTCAAATAACTCTATTAAAATGGGGTACAGAGCTAAACAGGGAATTCTCTACTGAGGAAACTTGAATTGCTCAAAAGCACCTAACAAAATGTTCAACATCCTTAGTTATCAGGGAAATACAAATCAAAACAATACTGAGATTCCACATCACAGGGGTCAGAATGGCTAAGATGAAAAACTCAGGGGAGAGCAGATATTGGAAGGGATGTGGGGAAAAAGGAACACTTCTCCATTGTTGGTGGGATTGCAAGTTGGTAAAACCACTCTGGAAATCAGTTTGGTGATTCCTCAGAAAATTAGATATAGGACCCAGCTGAGGACCCAGCTATACCTCTACTGGTCATATACCCAGAAGATGCTCCTACATGTAATAAGGACACATGCTCCACTGTGTTCATAGCTGCCTTATTTATAATAGCTAGAAGTTGGAAAGAACCCAAATGTCCTTCAACTGAGGAATGGATACAGAAACTGTGGAATATATAAACAATGGAATACTATTCAGCTATTAAAAACAATGAATTCATGAAATTCTTAGGCAAATGGATGGAACTAGAAAGTGCCATCCTGAGTGAGGTAACCAAATCCCCAAAGAACACACATGGTATGCACTCACTAATAGGCAAATGTTAGCCCAAAAGCTGAAAACAAACAAGTTACAATTCACCCAGAATAGGAAGCTCAAGAAGGAGAACTTAGGCGAGAGTGCTTAGATTCCTCTGAGAAAGGGAACAAAATATTCACAGGAGCAATAAGGGAGACAAAGTGTGGAGCAGAGACTGAAGAAAAGGCCATCTAGAGACTGCCCTACCTGGGGATTCATCCTATAAACAGTCACCAAACCCCAACACTACTATGGACAACAAGAAGTGCATACCAAAAGGACCATGCGGTGATTGTCTCCAGAGGGGCCTTGCCAGAGCCTTACAAATACAGAGGCAGATGTTAGCAATCAACCATTGGACTGGGCTAGTGGTCCCCTGTGGAGGAGCTGGTGGGTGGTCCAGAGGAGCTGAAGGGGTTTTACAGCCCCATGGGAAGAACAATGATTTTGGCCACCCAGATGCCCCAGGAATCCTAGGAACTAAAACATCAA